>CAMZMU010000105.1:3130005-3488362 GCA_947311845.1 Poa pratensis
CAACAGCAGATGCGATGTTCCATCCGCCACGGATTGCAACGTCGGAAATGGGGAGATAACGTTGTTCTGGTTCAACAAATGGTTAGATGGTAGGAGTGCACAAGACATAGCTCCAGCGCTGGTGGAATTCATCAAGCCGGCGAGTGCGCTCCGCATGACAGTGGCACAAGCTCTAGATATTAGCTGTTGGGTGAGTGTGGCGCCCCGACCTGACTGCTATACAGTGATACTGTGTCTCCGGTTATCCGATACCAGCAGGCACACTATCAAAGCATAATAGGGAGATCAAGACTTGTGGAACAACTGGCACATCACAGACTCTACGACACAAAATCATATAGTTCAACTCTTATAATAGAGAAAGATAGCAAATGACAACCAGAGGTCACAGACCCAACATTACAACAAGCGGAAGCAAATTAGGTTGTTCTAAACAACAAGAACCAACATATGGCCTAAGAGGCCTACAGATAAACATCACAGCGCCAGCTGATCCGGGATGTCCCAAGCTGCCGCCTGGGAACCCCAGACTACTCGTCGACGTCCACAAAGAACCCACCTTCGAGGTCGGTGAAGTCCTCCTCTGAAACAAAACAAAACAAACGACGTTGAGTTCGACGAACTCGGAAGATTAAGAGCTAATATATGCTCGAATGAGGCTTTCAAAGTTATATGGCTGTTTTGCATAAAGCTGGTTTTATTTATGAAAACATAACTCGAAGGCATCGACTATTCAGAGTATTTTCAAAAGAGGTAAGAAGTACTCTTTTCTTTCATCACCTTTATCATCATCAACCATCAACCTCAACCATTGTACCTGTTCATCAAAGGCACCTCCCCGAATCACCCTCGAGGAAGCTCACCTTACAATCTTGAGTGGTACCTCTAGTACCCAGTTTTTAATCCTTCCGTTAAAGTTATTCTATGATCTCTGAATCCGTCACCAAGTCGTCCATAACCGCGGACACGGCTTTTCGAAAAGATTTATCCCTGCAGGGGTGTACAATGTGAAAGTCGCCAGGTTCCCGAGGGACCTCCCAGCTTCTTATCCATGCGTACCGTCCGGCCCATTGCCTAGCTCTTAGCTCTCTTCCGGGGAAAGCCGGCTGGGTGGGAGCGGCTACGACCTTTACCTCGCTTAAGACTAACCCAGAATCATCAGTGGCGGTAGGACAGCCAGGATCACAACACCCCGCCCCACGGCCACTCATTTTCCTAACACCATAGTCCTCATCTCTGTCTTGGCCACCAACTCAACGCACGCGCAAATGGAAAGCCAAACTAGAGGACCCTCGGCTAGTCCGCCACAAGTTAGTCGGTCGACGAGGTTCCATATGCCCACTCATGGTTGCACGCTCAACTTGGCTCGTAGGCGAGAACTCGCACTCATGCGGCGAGAACGAGACAACCCACCACATCCCATGTGGCCTCTCATCCCCACCTTTAAGCATTTTATTATCCGTCACCACAATTCTCCACCATCATCTGTACATCTCATCACCTGTTTCCAACCATGAAACATCCACCGGACTGCTAAGCATTTCAACTAAGCATGGCTAAGCATCAACACTGCATAGTTACTTATTTCAGGCCAACAGTACAATCCTATGGATAATAGGAAGGGAAACAGGTAATTGGCATCGGAATCTTAATGCAACTATAGGATACTCTAATCCAATAAAATTGACATTTGGAACCGCATGCAATATTATAGTGGAGAAAATATTTGCGGAAAATAGGATAAGACATGCTCAGAGGGGGGATTACGCTTGCCTTGCTGATACGGCTGGTAGTACGGATCGTCGGGGTATTGCGGTGTAACCCCGGCTGCTTGATCTATCGAGGCATAGCAACGGAAGAACAATCAATCACCACACAACTTTAGCAAATGCAATGCACAAACACATGATGACATGTCAATTTAAATCCCCGAGAGGAGGATGATTCAACTATTCAATTTAAACGGAGTTTGGGTGCTTAGTGGGGACACACCTCGAATACACCGTGGAGTTAAGTAAGGAATCATCTTTACTTGTTGATTAACGTAGTTGAGACCCTAGGATTTAACTTGTAGATGATATGACATGATCATGTGAAGAATGCAGGGTGTAGAGGGTTAAACAAACTTGTAATCAAGTTAGAAGGAACTGGAAATAATTTTACTAGTGTTAAAACATGTTTCAGGGAGCATCTGGATTAAAATCCGGAAATTTCTGGGTTTTATACCGGGTCATTCCGGGTTTTATACCGGGTCTGGCACCGGGTTTAATTCCGGGTCATTTCCGGGTATGAACCGGGCGAAAATGGTCGAGTCCAGTACCGTTTTGCTTAACCCGGTATAGATTCCGGACAATTCCGGGTCTGGTACCGGGTGAATCCGGGTTCAGTTCCGGATAATTCCGGGTCTGACACCGGATTTGTCAACGCGATGAGAACGAACTAGAGCTATGGTAATTCGACGAAAGGGAGTGAAAGGGAGGAAATGTAGGGGTCCAGAAGCACAGCATGCTCACCCTGAACTCGTGGGGGTGCTTGAGAGTGGGTGGAGATGGCTGGAATCGCTCGGGCAAGCTCCGGGCAACCGCGGGGGAAGTAGTGGACGGCGAGCTCGATTGAAGGCTTCCTGGCTCGATTCCTTCGGTGGAGAGGTAGAGGACGGCGAGGTGGAGCTAATGGCGGTCTTCGTTTCGCTCGGGGACTCCTCAATCAACGGCGGCGAGCTCGGCCATGGGAGTTAGCTTTTGGAGCTCTTGGGGAGAGGAAAATATGGAGAGGAGAGTGAGGGAGAGGGAGTGGGCTGGTTGGGGGTTTTCTCCTTTTTCTTTATTTTCCAACTTACACAAAACCCCCTGCACTTTTGTTTCCAACACGGATAGGTCCTTTCCCCTTTTAAAAGAAAAATAGTAGCTCCTTTCTAGATTTAATTAAGGCACTAACTTATTTTAGAGAAATATGACAAAATTTGGGGAGGCTCCCCTTTTTCTTGTAGAAGCTCCACAAATTTTGGTGTGACAAAATAAAAGGTTTTGAACCACTTTTGTTCATATAGGTTTGGATTAGGGCATTTTGCTAAATTCAAAATGTTGCTCCTTTGGTAAATTAGAGCAAGTGCAAAATATTACCTGGGAGTTTGTTGAAACAAGTTTGCATCGTGGTTTTCAAATGGTGCTAAACCATTTAGTGTGTTGCCCAGCAATTTAATATGGATGCCATGATGCAATTAAACACAAAAGCGAAAATTTTACTCGGGTTTTTAGGTTCTCAACTTTGGGCTGTTACAGTGAGCAAGATCACAGGGCGTCTATCAGTGCCGGCGATCGTGCAGTTCACTGAGTTGTGGCACGTAATTAGGGCTACTCGACCACTGACGACATAGATGGATCAGTACAGTTGGAAACTCACAGCATCCCGGAAATATACAGCAAAATCTACATATCTTGCCTTTTTCAGAGGAGTCACATCGGATTACGCAGATAACTTGTGGGGCAGCTGGCCGACGTTGAAGGAAAAGCTTTTCATGTGGTTAGCCCTCCGAAATAGGTGTTGGACGGGTGATAGATTGCGGAGGAAAAATCTTCAGGGACCTACAGTCTGTTCTCTATGTGATCAGCTGCCCGAGACTATGGATCACCTGTTAGTGCAATGCCCCACATCAAGATCGATTTGGTTTCAGATTCTATCCGACGAAGGCTTTGCTGCTTTCGCCCCAACATCGGCATCGACTCTAAGGATCTGGTGGTGCTCGTTACAGACATGTCGTCCAAGGAAAAGAAAGAAAGCTTTGACCACTCTGGCCATTACGGTGTGCCTGCGACTATGGTTAAAAAGAAATGACAGGTGCTTCGAGAGGAAGAAAGCCACTATGGAGGTGATTCTTCGGCGGATTAGAGACGAGTTTGCTCTCTGTAATAAGGCTAGAGTAGGGGCAGTCCATGGAGAGGAGTAGTTTTTGTTAGGCAGACCGTAGTGGGTTGTACTACGACGTCAAGATGTTACAGTGTGGTGTTGCGTTGTAACAAAGCTCTATAACATCTATTATCCTTCTTAATATCATGACATGCATACTTTGCATGTTCTTGAAAAAAAATGATTTTGTTTTGCCTTTTTCATTTAATATTGAATAATTCCTATCTACAAATCTATAAATAGGAATTTGATAAATAATATGTGTAAATCGATCAAAAAAGAGAGGAATCGAAATATGACATCATATAATCTTTTTTCATCATTTATAGGAATTTACTAAGTGATAGGAATCCAAAAATGAGAGGAATTGTTGTCAAAAAAAATGAGAGGAATTAATCCAAATATGTCTAAATCGGAATCCAAAAATGAGGGGAAACATGCTAAACTTGGGCATCAAATGATCAAACCATGTTGGAATGGGCCAAGATTTGGCACAGGAGCACAATGGCATTGCAAACAAACATATCCCTAGGTTTGGGGTGTTGGGTGTGTGGTATAGGGTCACCCGCAGGAAAGTTAGGTGTCGAAGTTAGGATTTCTGGGGGAAACATGGCAAACTTGGGCATCAAATGATCAAACCATGTTGGAATGGGCCAAAATTTGGCACAGTGGAGCACAATAGTATTGCAAAAAAACATAGCCCTCGGTTTGGGGTGTTGGGTGTGTGGTAGAGGGCCAACCCAGGAAAGTTATGTGTCGAAACTAGGGTTTCTGGGTAAACATGACAAACTTGGGCATCAAATGATCAAATCATGTTGGAATGGGCCAAGATTTGGCATAGTGGAGCACAATGGCATTGCCAACAAACATAGCCCTCGGTTAGGGGTGGCGGGTGTGTGGTAGAGGGTCACCCCAGGAAAGTTAGGTGTCAAAACTAGGGTTTCTAGGGGAAACATGCCAAACATGGGCATCAAATGATCAAACCATGTGAGAATGTGCCAATATTTGGCATAGTGGAGCACAAAGATATTGCAAACAAGCATCTCCCTGGGTTTTAGGTGTTGGGTGTGTGGTAGAGGGTCACCCTCAGGAAAGTTAGGTGTCGAAACTAGGGTTTCTGGGGAAATGGGCCAAACTTGGGCACCAAATTATCAAACCATGTTGGAATTGTCCAAGATTTGTGACAGTGGAGCATAATGACATTGCAAACAAACATAGCCCTGGGTTTGGGGTGTTGGGTGTGTGGTATAGGGTCACCCCAAAAAAGTTAGGTGTCGGAACGAGGGTTTCTAGGGAAAACATGCCAAACTTGGCCACCAAATGATCAAACCATGTTGGAATGAAACAATATTTGGCACAGGGGAGCACAATGGCATTGCAAACAAACATAGCCCTAAGTTTGAGGTGTTGGGTGTATGGTATAGGGTCACCCTAGGAAAGTTAGGTGTCGAAACTAGGGTTTCTGGGGGAATAGGCCAAACTTGGGCATCAAATGATCAAACCATGTTGGAATGGGCCAAGATTTGGCACAGTGGGGCACCATGGCATTGCAAACCAACATATCCCTGGGTTTGGGGTCTTGAGTGTGTGGTAGAGGGTCACCCAAAGGCAAGTTAGGTGTCGAAACTAGGGTTCTGATGGTGTCTACGAGTATAGGACTTTAGTAAGTGCTACCGCATGTCTTTGAAGCGGGTCACACTTTTACACATAATATAGGGCCACATGAGTTTTTGATGGATTCTGGAGTTCCAGTGGTCTTTTTGTGGGGAAACCCTAAACTTTTGCTCAGAATCCTACAAGATATCAAATGTGAAAATCCAAATCAATCATAGGATGAACTAGTCTCAATAGATATTTCAGGCTGTAAAGATAGTGTGGCTCACAAATCAATGTAAGTGGGGGAGAAAATGCATAATGTTTATACCTTTCATTGACCGTCTTCACCCTTTATTGTTGGTTTCGTTCTTGCTCATGGAATTTTTTGAAGAATATACCTTGAACAATGTGTATGATGATGTAGATCTCCTTCTCCTCTTTGAAACGAGCTTAAGAACATCAAAATCCAAATTCCAATGCGAAAGTTATGCTCAAAACGATGAGTAGACATATATCAAAAGAGAGCTATGCCGGGGGCAATGCCGTCGGCATGGATTAAAAGAGAGATGTGCTGAGGGCAATGCCGTCGGCATAGCTCAAAAGAGATCTACACCGACGGCTTCATGTGAGCTGGCTGTTCGGGGTATACGCCGATGGCCCCGACAAAAAGTCATCGGCGTAGCGCGCCATTCCTGTAGTGAATATATATCATCCGGAGTCCACATGTTTAACCAGAGAAAACTGTGACATGATAGTCTTACTATCGAGCCCACTCCACAGTTTCAGCAGACAAAACTATGACCAAAAGTGGTAGCGTTTCGGTGGCGCGGATCTACATGAAACATTCTACTTTTGGGTAACACGGCCTACTTAACTGAACAAATAAATAAAATCAATAAATATGGCAATAGATCCATAGATTACCTACCTACACTGCGAGTCAAGTGCCTCGGCAAATCTACACCGTCACCGGGAGATGACTTGGCTCCGTGAGCTACGGGCCTCTAAGTCGGTGACATGTGGAGCCGCCATAGTGGGATCCAATGGTCCGTGACTTCGAATCGCTCATGATTCGTAGCCTTAAAAGCTGGTGAACTTTAGTTGCATATGAGGACAAACATGGACAAAAAAACTCCTTACTACTCCGAAGATTGTCAATATAGACGGCTGAGGCTAAAAGAAATAACTTAGAAATAATTCAAGGCCTGAGCATCCCTTTCAATTAACTCTTAGTTACTTACAAATAATAACTCTAACATTCGTAAATCTCAATCACGAACAATGACGATGAGCATATCACTCCTTTGTAGATTTTATGGATGCATATTATTTGTATTGCATATCACTCCTCCTATGTTACGTGAGTTCCACTTCTAGGCTTTATAAGTGAGGACGACGAGCAGCATGTACATGCACGACAGACTTTATTAACGGCCAAACATATTGACTCGACGGAAACACCTCGTTTAGCCATATACGAGGTTGGGTGGAGCCGAGTAGGTATAAACTGAGAAAATCTGTTATTTACAAGGTTGTTATTTACAAAAGTACCAGCGTACGTAAATGTACTTTAAATATTCTCGAGACCTACAAATATGCTTTTCAAATTTTCAAAATCAGTGCCCTTGGGAGCCACTAGCACTTTCCGTCAAAACTACATGGTACCTTATTTTCTACAATTTTTTTTTTAATTTGTGTGATTCCGAATTTTTTCTTTCGAGAAGAGTAGTAAACTAAGGACATTTTGGCCGTCCATATCTGCTTATATATTTTGGGCAAATACCAAGTTGATGTAATTTGGGTTCTCGAAAGAAAATGTTGATGCAATTTATTGAATCAGTAGGATAATTTGTTTTCAAAGGCAGTAGATTGAACAAGTAGCTAGCCCCTATTGGGTCTCCCTTATCCCCTCGCGCTACAGTTCAGAGCGGGCGATAAGGAGGCGGCTCCAGTTTCTCCACCGCGCCGCCGGCCAGGCCGGTGGTTCCCTCCCTCTCCGCCTGCCGCGGCGGCGGCGGGAGAGTGGGGGAACCCCGGTCCTGCGACTCCGGCTAGTTAGGTGTAGATTAGGTGTGTGTGCCCTGTCGAGGTTGTCGAAGACGGTGGCGACGGCGTCGGCTTGCTGGGCGTGGTCTTCCTCCTCCTTTCCCCGTTCCGGCCGTCGTGCCGGGGAGGTCGTGGAAGTGTTCCATCGGATGCGCGTCTTCTTCCTTGCTCTTCTGGCCTGCTGTGGTAGCGAGGGGAGGAGGTGGTGGTTGACGGTGCTCCGCTTTTGTGGGTGCTCGTGGTGGTGCTGTCCTTCGGCGTTTCCGCTCCGGCCGGCCGTGGTGGCGAGGGGTGCGGCGTCTGCTGAAGGTTGGGTGATGTTGGCGGTGGGCTTGGACGGCGCTGCGTCGGCGGGTTGCTCGGTGGTGCTGGGGAGCTGCTGCTCTGGCCGAACTCGTTCATCGAGTCCAGGTTTCGTCGCGGGGCGGCGAATGACTTCTGCGGCTGTCTGCAACGTGTGGAGGTGGCTTCTCTCCGGCGGGCGGTGGTACGGCGACGCCGGCGACGTCTAAGTTTCTCGGGAACGCGGAGGTGGATCCGATCGTGATCTTCTCAGGGTGCTCAGGGGGCTTTGTGCCTTTTTACAGGGTCTCTTTGTAATTTCTTTTCTTTCTTGGACCTGTTTGTATTTTGGCGCTGAGTTTCCTTAATATAAGTGTCGGATCCTTTGAAAAAAAAAATTGTTTTCGAAGGCTGTTCACTTGTTCCTTTCGTGATGGTCAGTTCACTTGGTTTTAATACCGACAGAGTACACTTGCGTTGCGTCAAATAGAAAAAGAGAGAGAGAGAGCTGCGGTTTCGCTTTCCCTTCTCTCCCTCTACAGTACTAGAGCGGGCGACCAGGGCGGCGAAGAGCTTTTCCCCTCCTTCCACCGGCGCCGGAGCGGATCCTCACTCCCTCTCGCCGCTGCGGCGGCGGGGGGGAGTGGGGGTCTTGTTCTCGGTTCCTAGGCGTGTAGATAGGGTAGTTTTAGGGCTCCACGGCGGCGGATTTGAGAGGATTTCGGCGCCGTCTTCGAGGAATAACTCCGCCCCCCTTCCTCTTCCTGGCCGGCGACGGCGGGTGAGGGGCGTGCTCGGTCCACCGGCCTGCGGGTCTGGTGTTTTGGTACTCCTCGATCTATGGATCGATGGAGTGGGTGCTTACCACGGGAGGATGGCGAGGCGTTGCTGTCGTCCTTCCTTTGTGGGGTTCGGTTTCTTCCATCTGCGCGTCGTCGTCGAGCTGCCTCCTCCAGCGGCTCTCTCGAGGATGGAAGAGGTTGGGAAGGAGGTTCGGAGCTCGGCTCAGTTCAGAGGAGAAGTTTTGGGTGGTGGTTGGTGCGGTGTGCTGTGGTTGCCTGTGGCGACTGCGGCCGGACCTGCAGGTGGGAGCGCCATGGCCGTGGTGCGTTCAAAGCTTCAAGCTTCGGCGTCGGACGTCGGACGACAACTGCTTTTAAAAGGCATTCGGTGCTCTCTTTCCCAGGATGGGCGGTGGCCGGCTTCCTGCTTGTCCGGTGGCTCGCCGGCGGTGGGGTTTGGAAGCGTGTTTGGTTGTTCTTCCTCTCTGTTTTTCTGTTGCTCTAGCTCGGGCTGTGAGCTTACGTGCGCGTGTTCTTCTGTTCTTCTTTCAGTTTGTTAGCACGCAACTCTTTCTCAAAAAAAAAAAAAAAATAGAAAAAGAGAGAGGGCACTACTGTTGTGAAGGCAGGGTTGAGGCATCGGAGGACTCCCTCGCCACCCGGATCTGGGCTCTGCGGACAGAGAGTCCCGTGCGCAACACAGGCATGCTCTCCATTCCTTCCACCTCCGCTCGTTGATTCTCTCTTCCTCCTCCGCTACCCAGTTCCTTCCGATTTTGCTCTCTCTGCTTCAACGTGCCGTCGCAAATCTCGCCCCGACCTGCGGATTTACGGCTTACACTAAGTTGTTGATTTTTTTTCCTGCTGCAGCTTCCATGCGCACCACCTGTTCGACGAAAGGATTCTGAGTTCTTACCCCATGGCTGGGCCGTCGGACAACCGGAGAAGGGTCTCTGCCCGGGTCGCCCGCGGGTCAGACAGGTTCTCCGCCCTCCCGACGCCGTCCTCCGCCGTGTCCTGTCCCAGCTGACCTCACGCGAGGCCGTGCACACATCCTTGCTGGCGTCGCGCTGGCGCGACCTCTGGCGGTCCGTGCCCATCATCAACGTGTCTTTCGAGGAGTTTGAAGACAGGTCTGCTGAAGATGGAATTGAGCGTGAGGAAATGTTCAAGGACTTTGTCAACGATTTGCTGGAGCACCGTAACCACGATGGCCTGGACGAGTTCCGGCTCTTGTACAGCTCGAGCACCGGCAATAGCTCCGCTGACGCAAACCAGTGGATCTCCCATGCGTTACAGTTAAACGCACAGGCTGTCAAGGTTGTCGGTTGTGGTGAACCCATTAGCCTCGATAGTGCGGTATTCAGTTCAGACTACTTGAAAAGGCTGCATATTTCCGGTGCTACAATGGGCCCAGGTTTCTTTCAGCAGCTCAAAACGAGCTGCCCAGCATTGGAATATCTGTTCATATATGACTGCTACATCCCAGACCTTGTGAATTACTCCAGGACACTGAAGGTGTTGATCCTCTCTGAACACGTTTCGTTCAGGAACCACGGTGGTATTTGTGCTCCAAATCTCATTTCTCTGTCCATTGAGGGGGATTTTCGGAGACCATGCTACCTGCACTAGAGAATATGAGATCTCTACAGACTGCATCAGTCTTGCTTCGGGGATATATACCATTCACTGATGCTCATGCTATAAGCCAGCTTCTCGTGAGCCTCTCTGGTGTTACAAGTTTGGACTTCTGTTATGGGGCTAACAGGGTATGCTTCTTGATTTTACATCACTATCCGTGATGCCTCTTTTTTCTAGTACATCATATTTACACATCTGTCCTTACCAAAAGTTGCAACCTAAGCACCTTTTTTTCGTCCATGACCCTTCACAATTATACCAGATGAGTGATTACATACCATAAGTCTAAACCTCATCTCTTGATAGGATGACAAAGGCTGTCTGTGTCTCCACTCGATATATTCCATTTCATATACTCATTTTGTATATTCATCAAATTGATGACCAATATAGCGTAGTTGGAGGATCGATTTCATAATAAAGCTCTAGCATTTCCTATTCATTCTTAGTGCAATATTTTGGTTAACATCTGGGAAAACAATTATGGTGAGTTAATACCAGATTTTTCATATTAATCATTCTCTAGGAAATAATAAGTATAGTGTTGCTTAATATGTGGCATATTTGGTTAATGTGATTTATGTTTGTACTGCCATTTATTCATATCCAATGTGCTCCTGATATTTTGGCAAATTTTACTGAATCAGAAAGAATATGGCATGAGTTTGATGATGTGTCTTAATCCTTTGAATCATATGCAGGTGACGATGGAAAATAATTTCCAATGGTGTCCGAAATTCACCAATCTTATAAACCTGACTCTTGATGCTTGGTGTGTCCATGCGGAATTCTATGGACTGATAGTCTTCCTTCAGCAGTCACCCAGTTTGAAGAAGCTAACTCTAAAACTAGACCAGGTATGTGATCTTTGCCAAAGTATGGATATCCTTGAGCTAATGTTGATGCATGTATCATAAGGATAAAACCTGTATTTATTTATTTTTGCTAGGGGAATGTGTCTTCAATCACTGGCGAGCTGGAAGACAGGTCATTTACATGTGAGCAGCTTGAGGTTGTTCGAATCATATGCTCAGAGACAAGCGAGCTGCTACCCAGGGTGGTTCAGTTTTTAAGTGCTAGTGGCATAAGGCCTGATCAGATGCAGATTCCTACCCGTCACCAGAACTAAGTCCGATGCAAGCAAGCATATCATTCACCTCGTAGGCAAACATCATGTCCTCTAAGATCTACATTGGTTCGCTCTGGTTTAGGTGGAAGGATCATGACACCCATGTTTGCTTCCCCTGCTTTTTTTTCTCACACAATAGAATCACTGTGATAAATTTGAAGGAGAAGAAACTTGGATGCGGCATCTTCTATGTAGTGCGAATTAAAAACAAACTTTCGGGAGAGCGTGACCTTGCATTAGACATAAATGCGTAGTTGCTTGTTTTCTTGAAACTGATCTGTAAGATCATCCGGATTTTAACTTCGGTATGGATGCATGATGGTATTGCTGTGAGATGCATGAATACACTCTACAACAATGCAGAAAACTTGCCGTTGCCTTTTTTTTGTTGTTTTTTTAAACAAAAATGTTTCCTGTCAGTCATGTCATGTCATCTTTGTTGAATTTGCTATTCAATCTTTATAACTTCTATGATACTCAACCTTGTATGATATCCGATATGATACTCAACCTTGTATGATATCGGTGTTAAATTGCACTTCATTTGGAAATGTTGTATTATCTCCATTGCTTTACATCTTTGTACAATTTGGCGCAATTCACCTATAATAAAGGCAACCGCACTAGATAACAACGAACAGTGTCAACCGAAAAGCTACAGTAACGCAAAAGCCTGCTATGTTTGCACACAAAATATCTGTGCCTTGGTTTTTCTGTATTTTCAACAGATGCAATATATACTTTTAAGAATTTTACGTATGAGCATGTTACTATGGCGTACACCATGACGACACGAGATACATACTTAACATGACTCTTCCTGTAATTATAGGAAAAAATAGTTTTGCTTGGTCAGATGACGCTGAAAACAATTCAGTTGCTAGCATACCCAAACCTGTCAAAACAAAAATTGTCGTTAATTAAATTATTAAGGGCAAGAATACCTTGATTAGTAGCCAACCTGGGCATGTCACTACTCGCCCATAGAAGCTACCTGAGAAGCACTGGCTAGTTAAGAAAGAGAATATTTTGGATATATAATGCTTCGAAATCTGGATAATTTGCAGACATAAAAAAATGTTGGTAGACCATAGTTAGATTGAAGGCACTACTAGGACAAAAGTAATAAACAGGAGAAAAAATACTCCAGGACATTGTATAATCGTCTCATATGATTTGGAATACAACACATAAAACTTTTTCTTGAACTGCCGCATGAATAAATTTAGCATGTCTTAGATCGATCATGAATAAAGTACGTGTGCCTCTTCACAAAACGCTCTAGGTCACCACAAAAATTACCGCCGCCGCCGCCGCCGCCTTAATTAGCTCCTGAAGAAGAAGAGGCATTGCTCTACGTCGCCGCGCCTGCACGTGTACAGATCAAGGTGGTCTCCCTTGGACATGCCGGTCTCTGCCACGAACACCCTCCACTCGGCTCCCCCGATCCGGTACGCCTTGTTGGAGTTGAGGTAGTAGAGCTTCACCTCGTTCTCCCGGCCCTCCTCATCGAGGACGGTGACGGAGACCTTGTGCTCGGCGTTCAGGCCGTCCGCGCGGAGCTCCTCCAGGTCCGGAAAGAACTTGGGTATGGGTCCTGCGCGCACCGCCTCCTTGGTGAGCAGAAGCCGGTTCTGCCCCGGGTGGACGTCCGCCTGCAGCAGCACCTTGGACAGCGCCCACTCGGCATCGTAGACGCCCATGCCGGCCATCACCTCCCGGTGGCGAGCTTCCTCCGCAGGGTCGATGCGGAAGCGGGTACCCATGGCGACGCCGCTGTAGACGCGAGGCGGCGCAGGTGAGATCTTACCGGAGGGTGAACTTCTGAGTTCTGAATGCCACGAAGTCGGTTACGTGCGTTTATGTGAGTCGTTGGGATTGGTAGGAACGCCCTCGTGGTTTGCTGTATGGAAAGAGAGATCTTTGTTTTCGTTCGGGCCGGCTATATATCTGGTCTTTCCTTTATTGAAAAAAAAATCTGGTCTTTCATCTTGTGCGACACATTTAAAATTACGTAGCTATATGTCTGTTCAAATCTTGTTTATCAGCGCTTGGGAAATCCTACAACTACACGAGCATGCATGGATGGAAATCCACGTTTGGTAAAAGCTCAA
The DNA here is from genome assembly GCA_947311845.1 of Poa pratensis. Taxonomy (NCBI): domain Eukaryota; kingdom Viridiplantae; phylum Streptophyta; class Magnoliopsida; order Poales; family Poaceae; genus Poa; species Poa pratensis. The sequence goes on from CAMZMU010000105.1 coordinate 3,143,502, forward strand.
GCTAGGAAAAGATCTTGCGTGCCTAACCTGTTAATATACGTCTCACAGATAGCAAGGCTGAGTTCTTCGTGTCTTAAACAAACATGTTTACTCTTCCTTTCTCAAACTCCGACAACCCTTTTGTCATATCTCCATCTCCACTAATATGAAAAAAAAAGAGTTTAGCATATCCGACAAATCTCGACCGTCAAATCACGCCAATCCAATGACCTAGACTGCTTCAATGTTGAGAGCTCAACATATTTCGCACACACCATCCCATCAGATATCCAGTATCCTATATTCCCTAGGTAGTAACAAAAGCCTCTTTTTTTTGTAAAAGGGATATCAGGGATTACAAGGAGGTTTAAGTCTAGATCTTGACTAACCCTATTCTACGAACGATATGTTGAATATAAATATATTGTCTAGCCCCTTTTCATTAGTTCGGACTTTTGGTTTTAATGACTAGCGCAACAATTTTATATGGTATCAGAGTCAAGAGATCTCGAGTTCGAGACCCTGCTCACGCAATATTAAGAAAAAGGAAAAAAAAATCATGCGGCATGCACCGATCCCACACCAAGGACTAAAATAGCCTAAACGTGAGGGGAAGTGTCAAATATAAATATATTGTCTAGCCCCTTTCCATCAGTTCAGACTTTTGATTTAAATGACTAGTGCAACAATTCTATACGATCCACTTTTATAATAGAAATATTCCTACCACCATTAATCAATAGTTTAATCTCCTCCACCAATGCATGATTGCGGCCATACCGGGCGAAAAAATTAAGGTTTGAGCAAGGTTCATAGCAATCAAGTTGAAAATTGAGAAATTCGGACGGTAAATCAGAAAGATCTTTGGACAAGCCCGCAGCCCCCGAGTGAAAAAACCATTAGATGCGTAATAACTTTTGAGGTGAAAGTAAATAAGTGAGATGCTTGGAACATGAAGAACTTCTCAAGTACTTTTACCCCACCGGTAATACAGTATGAACTCGGCCGATAAGACCAGCATTAATCTCAGCAAGATTATGTACGGATAAACTACTTGTGCAGAAAAGGCTCCAACTCGGAAAATAAAATTAATATCGTCATGGCTTGCTCTTGAAGACGAAGATGCAGCGCTCGCGGTCGCCACGCCTGCACGTGTAGAGATCGATGCGGTCTCCCCTGGACATGCCACTCTCCTCCACGAGACACCTCCACCCGGGCCCCATGAGCCGGTACGCCATGTTGGAGTTGAGGTAGCGGAGGAACGCCTCCTTCTCCCGGCCCGCCTCGCCGAGGATTGTGAAGGAGACCTTGTGTTCAGCGTTCATGCCGTCATCGTCGAGCTCTGCCAGCTCTGGGAAGAGCCTCGGGATGGGGCTGTCCAGCACAGCCTCCCTGGTCAGCAATAGCCGGTTCTGCCCCGGCAGGACGTCTGAGTACTCCAGCACCTTGGATAGCGCCTAGGCAGCGTCGTACGCTCCCAGGTGGTGCATCACATCCCGGTGGCGCACTTCTTCCGTGGGATCGATGCGGGGCTCCATGGCGCAGGGGAAGATGTATCCCATAGTTCAACCGTTGGGGTCCATCGGTTAGATGCGCATATATATATATACTCCTAGTTCCTAATCAGCGCGGCCACACGTGATTACCTTGTAGGGCCTCGAGCAGTGCGACGACCAGCAGCGCGATGCAGAGGTTCATGCTTGTTCTGCCTGGGAATTGTTTTGGTCGCTTCCGGTCGCCTGAGGCTCTCCCGCTGGCCCTCACCTTCAGCCTTCATCAAGTGCGCCCAATGCGACAGGAGGCCGGCGGATCAAAGGCACAACACCAACTTCGAGTAGCTAACCAAAACATGCGTTCTTGTAAATTTACTGATAAACAACCAAAGTCTTAACAGGTTCTATATGAACAATCTGTTTCCACCGTACAATATTATTATTTTCTTTGATTACTTTTCTCAATCAAAGTATCGAATCTCATATATAATTCTAAATAAAAGAACTATTTTTAAATCTGTTTTGTACGCCATAAGAATATAAGAGAGCTAACCAAGGGTGGACGTGGACTATGTAAGTAACTCACTGATGTTTTTAGCTCACGCATAACAAGGAATCAAAGGGGTTTAAGTTCAACATCAAGATCAAGGGAGCAGTTGTAAGTAGTCAAGCATAGTTTGGTCTTCTCTGAATCAAGTATGTTGTACTTGCTACCTTTTAATTCTAGAATATCCGTTACTCAGTCTTGACAGGGATGTCCTCGGAACATACGAGGAGAAATTCTGGGGGCACTGCATCGATTATACAGGCAAGATATACGGAGCATCGCTGGTGAAACATCGAACATGTACTCCTTTTCATGCAAATGAACCGAGTGGGCCTGCATCTTTTTATTCCAAAATAGCATATAGCAGAAGTTATTTCTTCTGATGCCCATGATTCTTGGACTATCTTGTAGAACTCAGTTAAAAGAAAAGCCGGTGAGGAACAACTGTACAATGTAACATTCTTAATCGGAATATGTGTACATTTTCATTCTGACAGAGATAATTTATGGTCGATCAACAATCTTTACTGGTAGCTTTGTTTATGAGGGCTTAATGAACTGATTTGAAAATATATTTTTAGCCATTTCCTATTATTTGTTATCAAAGTTCTGGATCCATTCCTTGATTTTATATTGGTCAACACGAAATGTTGGTACTCAAGGCAGTCACCTGCACCGAAAATTTCAGTTTAGATTTATGTTGAACCTCTCATGTGATTGTGGCGATTATCTTGTTCACAAATTTGATTTAGTCATGGTGATTAGCATATTAAAGAAATCCTAAGATTATTCATGCGTTGCACCTGCACGTTCACTAGTACTTAGAACATTATCTTTCCTAAGTGCACCCAAACAAATGTACACAGGTTAACCAGCGCCCTCAGATCGTGGTCCACTTGTAGAATCGAACGGGACACCTAATAGTTTATTCTCATGGGAATCAGATGAATGGTCCGGATACATCGGTTGACCTCGGCAGAACATGTTCTGCCGAAAATATCGCGCTCCGCGTACCCCGCTCAATCGCCCTCCACTGCGTTCCGCGTCTCCTATGCATCCCCAAACCAAAATCAGAAGGCAGAAGATCACCAGATCGCAAACCACGCCGCCGCCATCCTCATCCCGCCCGACGTCGCATCCCTCATCCCGCCCGTCACTGTCCAGCGCCACCATACCCCGGCCCACCAACTTCACCCGCACGACGCCACAACTGTCATCCCGACCGAACTGACCAGCGCCAACATCCCTCGTATGATGACTTCTTCATTCACCTTGCCGGCCGGGATGGGGTTGCCATCCGCGCAGCGGCGGCAGCGCCCCCGAGTCAAACCATTTCGAGAACTGTTCATTAGGGACAGTGTAATATTCTTTGCTGGCCTCTCTCAGCACGCGTTCGAGCCACAGCGATAGGAGTCACAAAACACGTGGGGTTTGTATAGATCTGTAGGTTTTAGCTTGCACACTTGGGTGTGTGGTATTGTGTGCGTGCGTATGGTGTGAGTTGGTGTGTTAAGTTCAGATACTACAGCTGTACCAATCCAGAGGCATAAAAAAAGAGTCAAACCGTCTCCCCTGACAGGCACCATCCTCCGCACAGAACGCCGCCTCCCCCTAACCGACGCGCCTCCATCTCCGCCTGCCTGACGACCCCGCGGGCCGGCGGGCATGGAAATCCGCCGCCCGAATCGCTCGCCAACCGCCCAGCCATACACGCGCGCCCGTCCGCTTGCCGCCGCCCAGCCTCCGACCCCACCTGCCCGACGCCCGTGCGTACCGCCGGCCGGAGACACAGAGTCGCCCCCGCCTGCCCTACGCGCGTGCGCCGAACGCCTGTCATCCCCCCGCACGACAGTCACATCACCGGAAACAGAGGTAACTGTCGCTGTACCTGTTCACTGTCCCCGACACAAATTATCAAGCATGCCCGTCAGATTTCTTTCGGTATGAATTCCCGATTAAAGATGATATGCCGCTTCAGCTTCTACAAAATTTGGGTATCTTACTTTGTTCATCGTCAACTTCTGATTAGCGATGCAACATAATTAATTCTTCATGCGCAGGAACCTGGAGAGATGTTAGATGCAACATAATTATGTCCAGCAATTTGTGTAGCAGCCATACCAAAATCTACTAATTAAAGTTGATTTCTATGATTTCAGTTCGCCGGTGGTACTGACATAACGCTTATGTTGCAGGCTGCTCCAGAACGATTCCTCACAAATGATATTTCAACCAGTCATAAATTAGCCTGAAGACATAAGATGCAGATTTTCTTCTTTGTTATACTACCATTGTGGATAAGAGATACTTTTGACTAAACATGCAGATTTGTCACAAATTATATTTGAGTAAGGCATTACCATGTTCCCTGAATTTTGTACCCTACAGATATGTTCAACTATATGTATAGCTTCGTAGAGGGTGTTATAAATCTGAAATTGTTACATACTTATTATGCCATTTTGGTGCCACCTATTGTTTTCCGAACAATTCCACTGCCTTCGCTTCGTCTACTTACAATTGTTTTTTGTGCTTCTCTCTGTGCGGGTAATTGATCTGCATAGATACTATTCTATTGGTCTTTTATAATAATCGCTTGACTAATTGTCTGACATCCTATTACAATTTGCAGGGAGACAAAGCAAAAAAAAGTATGTCATCTTCGTACCATAATCCATTTAAGGACACAACCAACGGGAAAAAACAAGGTAACTAACAACAAGTCAAAGATGTCATGGATTGAGGTCGTAATTTGGTATATGCATATGAGAAGTATGTCATCGATGCAGATTCTTAAGAAGTCAAGAGGCAGAGCGATAGGGAGTTTTACAGTTGGTGATGTGTCTCCTTACATTTTTTATCAGTGTTTTGTTCACAATGTCACCGGTAAATCCAGGAACCGGGTGCTCTGCTGATTCTAACATTCATGGCCGTAACCCCGTGTGTGCAGGTTTGTGTCACTTTCCTGTTCGTCTGTTCCATTTTTATCATTTTGCTTATGACTGATTCAAAATTTCAACTATTGTTTTTGTTGAATATCTCTGCCTCCTGAATCGTGACCTGATTATTTCAAGACATAGTTACATACGGCAGGTGCAGACTTCCTTGGCTCAAGGCAAGTCATGTCCTGGTTCGGTGACTTTTGTTCTTTGTTTTTGTCTTCTGCGTGGAGACTGCCGTTGTGCACGGATTTTTCTTCGGATATGTGCACGTACAACTTTGATCTCTTCCTTTTCCTTTTGCAGCACAATGCAGAACAGCTAACCAATTATTATTATACAGTGGTTTTAGTATAGCATTAAAATCATAAACCATGCACTCCTATAGCTTTTCATGTCGTACAATATCGTGTATTCTTACAACCTTTGCAGACTAATGCAGGAAGCTTGCCTCTAGATATGGTCATACCATCCTCATTGCAAATGTAAATACAGAAGCTTGGCTCCAACACATTTGTCAGACTGATGCAGGACAAATGGATCTTCAGTTTGCAAGCAGGAAGACACTCTTCTGCATGTTTTTACTGTTGAATATAAATATTGCCTAGCCCCTTTCCATCAGTTCGGACTTTTGGTCTAGATGGCTGGTGCAGCAATTCTATATGGTATCAGAGCCAAGAGGTCTCGAGTTCGAGACCCCGCTCACGCGGATTGAAAAAAAAGGAAAAAAAAGATCCAGCGGCCCGCTCCTATCCCACGCTAAGGACTAAAATAGCCTAGACGTGAGGGGGAGTGTTGAATATAAATATTGCCTAGCCCCTTTCCATCAGTTTGGACTTTTGGTCTAGATGGCTGGTACAACAATTCTATATTTACAACCTTAGGTAGCTATATTTGATCAGCTACTTCTGTCACCCTGTTAAAGAAGCTTTGGAAATGGAAGAGTTTGCCTAAACAGAAAGTGTTTAGGTTATTATTGGTGGACATACTAAACACTAGAAATATGAGGGAGATAAGAAACTGGTAATTCAACTCTGGAGTTACACGTGCGATGTGTTCCAGAGTATCAGAGAAACAAAAGAACATATTTTCCTTGGCTAGAAGATGTTGGGCAAATGTTGGCATCAGTTGGTCTTCCAAATATTTATCAAATGTTCTCTGCTGCTAAATATGCCTTCCAGGGGCCGTATTTTGTTGCAATGGAATATTTGGAAGCACAAGAACGATTGGATATTTTAGCATAAGGCTCCTTTCATGCCTTGCTGGCATATCCTCTTCAGAAGAGATCTGGAGTTAATTGGGCATGTATCTCTTCTTCACAAAAATGCAAGAACTCGATTATTGTTTAAATAGCTTATAATTCTTAGATTTTTCTTGCTACCTTCCTTTGTAAATATGTAGCTTAGTTTATTTGTACACGTTTGTAATTTTGTTGATACTTTTAATGAAAATAACATGATATGTGGCGCCCCTATTATTTCCATGTTATATTTTTTTTGCATGGGTCGAGGCGTTCATTGCATGTGCACTATATGAATTTCAAGGTATTAAACATGTATGACTGATCTTGCCGGATGTTGCTCGCTCACTAATTTATGTAGATTCGACGAGAATTCATCACACTACTTTAGAATATAGAAAGAATGATGTGCTAACAAAATTTTGTTGAGACGTGTGTGCACGTGCAAGGCTACTAGTGTCTCAAATCATTCTTGGAAACAACTTCTGCTCCATTCATTTGGTCAAATAAATTTTGAATTCTTGGTAATGCATACTTATTCTTGATAGTCACGTTGTTTCTCTTCGAATGATCTTCACATTCATCTCCCGTCTCTTTTATCCACATATATCACATCCCCAAAGTGATACACCCTATAGGATGATCCTTAAGCTCATGAAAGTTCAACTGACCATAGTAAGCCATGCAATCTTGACAGGAGGGAGTACTTGCATTTACCTCGCATAATTATGTAATCCCTCCGTCTCAGTATAAGTCGCACTATTTTTATGTTGGTCGTTGATGCTCGCCTTTGATCATTAATATATCATAAATTATAAGTATTGACAATGTATAAATGGTAGTGTTGGATTGGTCTTGCAAATTTCTTTCATTTCATATATCTTTATAATAACTAGCACAGGGGGCCCTCGCAAATGCGAGGGCACCACTTGTACTTTGTCGAAAATTTTGGTTATACAATTTGGGTTATGAAGATAATTTTATCCGATGTTCACCTTATTTGTTATGAAATACACACTTTTCGGATATGGATGCTATTTCAAGGCGTAAAGTTTATATTTTATCGTGTCAATGGCTATATTGCAAAGAAAATTTTGTTAAAGAGTCACCACTTATAGTTTTGTTGAAAGTTTTAGCTATATTATTTGTGTTATGAAGATATTCGTTTCTCATGTCTATTTTGTGAATGGTTATATTTCAAATAAATAAGATTAAGGAGTTACGAAATGTTTTGATAAAAAATCTTGTTATATTAACACTTTATTTATCGATATCTTATTAGTACAGTAAGATGTCCTAGTATTAAAATAAATGTAATGTAACAAAAAAAGTTTGTGAACACATGTAAAATTTGGGCTGATAAAATGTTTTTGTATGATTTCCTATTGATCTATGGGTGATTATATCAAATCAAAGTGAACGAATCAGTGTTATTACTTTTGATTTTTGAATGAAACAAAAGGCATTGTTGCTTCTCTCTTTATCATCTGGTATATTTATTCAGCCTCTTTATGCTGTTTTTCCATATTTTTGCGATGATGTCTTACTAATAGGATATGTTTTGGTATGACTTGCCAAGCCATGTTTGCTATGCACACGCTCAACCCCACCTTTACCCATTCTGGCGGGTGAGACTTGCTACCGAAAAGAAATATGGAGGATACAATCAAATCCCATAAAACATAAAGTGTGCCAAAAAGTCCTTAATGTGGACAAGAGTGACATCCATTTTTTTCTACACACTATTTTTATTGTTTCTTTCTCCCTAAGTTTTTTTTTGCACACTTGCTCACTTAAATTACTTCTCAATGATTTACTTAAACCCCCAAACCGAGATTGTTGTTGACCTAATAGTGAGATTTCTCTCAAACCAATCAAATTATTGGTGGAGACCCACCTAGTTAGATTGCTTCTTGAAAGAACGTCGAGTTCACAGTCGTGAGACAGAGAAGGCGAATCCATCTTTAGATGTCTAATCATTTTATTGGATGGTCCTATAGGTATAGTGACCCTACGACATCAACGATAATTTTATTTTCGAGGTTGGGTAAACCAATTAAAAACATCATCGAAGATAGTATAGCGAGAATATTTTTGGGGAAATAGGACTAAAAATTTAAATTGCAACACAACGGGAGGCTTGCGACCACGTGAAAATATAGCTATGATATTACCCTCATCACAAAAAAATATTACCCTTGTCAAAAACTTAGTTTCAGTCGCAAAATTGGTAAAGAAAATACGTCACATATCTCAAAATAGATAACCTTTAGATTTTGAAGTTTCAAGTGTATGCATAAAAAATAGGTGATATATTTTCGTAGAGTTTTTCATGACGGATCTAATGCATCTTTTTATTTAACTAATGATAGTTCTAAATAACTTAATATGAACTAACAATCACAAATAGAAATGCTCGACATCACGATTTCTAGGAATTGATGTGAGAACAAAGTGTTTATGACTCAAGATCTATATTTATCATTCAACTAAACTAATTCTTACAAATGGCCAAATAAATTGGTTGCTTTATATATGTACGTAATGTGATGGGAAGTGCTTGTTGTATTCTAATTGGTTGATGACGGGAGTCCATATCCAAAACTTATCTTTTCAACATTAGCCGTATCAAATAGGCTAAATGCATAACTAATACTTTCTGCTGAATATTAACAATAAATTTTAGATCAACCTATCATGATCGGTAGTTTATATGACGTGGCTAGACGTGATGGCTTTATTAGGAAACCCATATAATGAAGTCTCAAACATATTTAAAGCTTCGCACATCCTTTTGGATTTTAATTTCTCGATCGTTCATTTTTTTCTTTCTCCACATGATTTCCATGTAAACTTCTTTGCTCATGTTTAACATTCCAATTTTCTCGGATTTTAAAACTTTTACAAAATACAAAATTAGCCGAGAAAATTGTTCAGCTTAAATATTTTCTAAATTGTTGGATTCTATTTAAATTAAATCAAACTGAATTGAATATTTGGTTTTAGATTTTTTAACAGAAGTCCTCACTCAAAATATTACTTTATATTTTCCCCACAGAGAAAATAATTTCCCGAAAATCAATTCTAAGTTTTTGTATGCAGAAAAAACATTTTCTTAATTCCTGGCCGGATGGGCTTCAAGCCTGAAGCCCATCTTCCTTTTCTCTTTTCCTTTTATTCCTGGGCTGAATTCTTTGGTCCATCTTACTTTGCCTCCTCTCTCCCCTCCACCCGCATGGGTCGGCCCACCAAGGGCACCGGCGATCCATTGCTCGGTCGGTTCTGTAGTTCCATCGATTGAATCTGTGAGACGTGCTGTTTCCTTTCGTGTTGGTGGTACGTGTTAACTAACTTTTTTTTATTAGAAGGGAGTTTGTGTACAAATCAGCAAGAAAACGAACGAACACACGAACAGAGGCAAGAACCACACCACGCACGGCGAAAATGGAACCACCAAGCAGCACACCTCTTTCGATCACAAGCAGCACGCCGCCGGGAAGGAAGGAAGCGAGCTCACCTCGCACCGAAGCAAACGGCTCGAACAACCTTGTTGAGATGCCGCATAATCCATCTGACGCAGGCGCCAGAATCTGGACGCTGAACGAGCATCGGCTCCGAGCCGCCGCCAGATCGCCGTCGCCATCTCACGCCGGAGATGAAAACGAAGGCGCCACCTGTCTTCCACAGAACCACCCGAGTCCACCGACGAAGGAGAGTAACCCGCCTGCAAACTCCCAAGGATCTTTAGCAAAAGCACCACCTTGCACCGTGGTGAAAGATGAAGGACCCCACGGACAAGAGCCAGCACCGCCATCACGGACACCAGCTCGAGGGGAAGCACGCCGCGGCTCCGAGGAGCAGCGGACGCGCCGAAGACGGCAGATCTGCCCAGAGCCTCCACCGGAGCACCCAGAGCAGAGGAGAGGACCGCCGTCAACAAAAACCTCTCCGGCCACGCCGCCACCTCCACAGCGCCGCCGGCAAGCACCCCACGCACACCTAGACTATGTACAGGCCGGGATCCGTTGATTCCCCGTCCTCCCGCCGCCGGAGCGGCCGCGGAGGGCGAGGAATCGAGCGGATCGCCGGCGGCGAGCTGGTTGCACGGGAGTCGCCCAAAAATCGCCTCCTAATCACTGTAGATGGGGAAAGGAGGAGAGGTCCAGGTGTTCTGCTTTTACGTGTTAACTAACTTATTTGTACATGATTATTGTTATGCGTAATTTTGTCATCTTTTAATCTCAACCATCATAATTAAAATCACCGACTTATATATTTCTAATGTATGTGGATTAACGTGGTGTCTCGAAAAACTACCTCATTTTGCTTTTAGTATATAATAGATTCTATGAGCATATTATGAATGCAAATCATGTTCAAAATTGTATGTGGTTGACCGATGAAATTAAAGAGCTTATGTTTTGGGAAGGAGGGAGTACATTGTATCAATTTGCAATGTCGAGCGATGTTAGGGCGATTCGATTGACTTGTTTCGATCGCCCCAATTATTTAACCATGGTATAACTTGTATGAATAATTATCCCGTAATTACCACACAAAATTTTATGTGTTTAAACACAATTTTGTTTTAAGAAAGTTCTAATACTTCCAAATGTGGGCTATATCGGAGTACCAACGATTTAAGTTGGAACGGGTTATATATATATGCTATAACGTGCATTGCACATGCTTTATTACTAGTTAACCATAGAAGCACACACGATTATAGGTTTTTAATATTTTTCTTCCGATGTTTTCTAGGATTCTTCCACTAAACATTAGGGTAAGATATATGATCAAAAAGCATTTCAATGTTAACGGAATTGTTTTTCTGGCAGTCTATGGTAGCCAAGACCTGCCTTTGCACCTGGACAATTACTTGTGCAATATGATGCTACTTTTTTAAGTTTAAACTTAATTGGGTTAAATTTCAAACCTAAATTTCTCAATGTGAAATTCCTAGGTAATACTGTACCAGAGCAAGTGCCGCCGCCTTGGCACCAGCGTCCTGCATCTGGAGCGACGGTGTCAAGGATCCCGCTAGAGACTAAGCTACTGAGAAGGAACCGAACAGAATTGCAGGAACTGGAAGATACATCTAGTAAAGATAAATTGCAGGAACAAGTAAAATAGGTACTGGAGAGAAGAACATAGGAAAATTAGGGTTTTTGATATATGTCGAGCCAACCCAGCCTCCCACTCTCCGGCCTTATAACCGCGACCGTGAGCCTCGACGATAAGTTCCATTACAAGCAAAGCACACTTAGGTGCTGACAGATAATTAGTCTTAGGTTTAACTTAACCTTCCCTAAACAGTAAGCCAACGATGAGCCGGACGATATCCATCGGACGGCCAGGAATGCTTCTCGATGAAATACTTCAGGACAGAGGACACACATGTCCTAACAATACCGGCTGGCCGAGACAGGACTTCAAGGACTGAAACTTGGGAAAACTGCTTGGATGAACTTGACGTCCTCCCATGTAGCTTCTGCTTCAGTCAGATTTTCCCAACAGATCAACCATTGGTCCACAGGAATGTCGTACTCTCCATTTGACCGAGCAATTTGTCTCCGCTGCAGAACCGACAATGGGCAGGTTTTGATCTTACCTTCAGGTGTAAGCACCGGCAAGTTGGGATTAGGCACTGCATTAGGGCCAACGTGTTTCTTGAGTTGGTTCACATGGAATACATCATGCATACGGGTGCCCACAGGAAACTGCAACTGATAAGATACATTGCCCACCTTCTTGATGATTCTGAAGGGGCCGTAGAACTTGGATGTTAGCTTCAGTTTGTTGCGCAATCCCAAAGCTGCTTCTCTGTATGGCGCATCTTTAGATAAACAAGATCACCTGTTTCAAACGACCTTTCCACTCTTTTGCTGTCAGCAAACTTCTTCATACGGTTCTGAGCTTGAAGCAAGTTGTGTTGCAATGATTTCATCATTTCATCTTGAGCTTGTAGTGTGATCTCTGCTTCAGTGGACACATCACAAGGATGGCAATTTCCCCAATTTGAGGAGGTGGATACCCATACAAAGCCTCAAATGGGGATTTCTAGATAGCTGTGTGGAAGGCAGTGTTGTACCACCATTCAGCTGCCGGAATCCAATCAGTCCATTTTTTGGTTCCTTGAACGCCATTGTTCTGAGGTACTGCTTGAGACATTGGTTGACACGCTCGGTTTGTCCATCAGACTGAGGATGGTGAGCAGTACTGAGATGCAACTGTACTTTTAATGCTGCAAAGACCTCTTGCCAAAGCTTGCTTGTGAAGACACGATCTCTATCTGACACAATGACTTGTGGCAGTCCATGGAGCTTGTGAATGTTGTCCATGAATATTTTAGAAACAGTTTCAGCCGTAAATGGATGAGACAGTGGAAGGAAATGTGCATATTTGGTCAACCTGTCCACTACCACCAAGATGACATCATTTCCTCTGGATTTTGGTAGGCCTTCGACAAAGTCCATACTAATCTCTGACCACTTCAACTTGGGTATGTTAAGGGTCCAAGAGTCCAGGGTACTGAACATGTTCAGGTTTGGAGATTTGACAAACTGGGCACTGGGATACCTTCTCTGCAACAAACTTCTTTAAGTTGGGCCAGAAGAAAAGATGACTAATGCGTTGTAGTGTTACTCTCTGTCCAGAATGACCACCCAGAGTTGAGCTGTGGAATGTCTCGAAGATTTTTGTACAAAGTTCAGAGTTCTGTCCAAGAACAATCCTGTTCTTGTATCTGAGAATTCCCGAGGTAATTGTGTAATGAGGGTGACTGTTGGCGTCCAATGCTATTTCCTGGAGCAACTTGATACACTTCTGATCATTCTCATATGATTTGAGGACGTCCTCTATCCATTTCGGAATCACCATAGTTGTAGCAAGGCATTGATCTTGCTCATAATGTTCTGCTTTTCGTGACAGAGCATCAGCGACAGAGTTTTCGCTGCCCTTTTTATATTCAATGGAGAAATCAAACTCCAATAATTTGACCATTAGTTTGTGCTGCACCCCTTCCAATAGTCTCTGACTTGTTAGATATTTCAGACTTTTTTGATCAGTCCGAATCACCAACTTGTTGCCCAACAGGTAATGTCTCCATTTACGGAGAGCTTCCAAGATGGCCATGGCCTCCTTCTCGTAGATGGATTGGAGCTGAGCAACTACTCCCAATGTTTTGCTATAGAAAGCCAATGGTCTTCCACCTTGCATCAGAACTGCTCCGAGGCCCACACCAGATGCATCTGTTTCAATCACAAATGGAATTGAGAAATCAGGAAGAGCCAGAACTGGTGGAGTAGACATGGCTTCTTTTAGTTTGTTGAAAGCAAGTTCTTGTTCTGCTCCCCATACAAAGCCAGTTTTCTGTAGTGCTTCATGTAGCGCTTTACAGATTGTTGCATAGCCTTCAATAAAACGGCGGTAATAACCACAAGTACCCAGAAATTTCCTAAGCTGTGACACATTCATTGGGGTTTTCCAGCTTACTATATCCTTGATTTTTGCTGGATCAGTCTGCACTCCTGCTGCAGAGATAATATGCCCCAGGTATTCCACCTGTGTAGTGGCAAAAGTACATTTACTCTTCTTTGCTTTCAACTCATTTTCCCTCAGAATGCTTAGTACAGTGGATAAGTGCTGAGCATGTTCCTTCATGTTCTTGCTGAATACTAGAATGTCATCGAAGAATACAAGAACAAATTTTCTCAAGTGAGGAGAGAATATATTGTTCATGAGTTCTTGGAATGTAGCCGGGGCATTGGTGAGGCCAAACGGCATGACAAGATACTCGTAGTGTCCAGAATGAGTTCGAAAAGCTGTCTTGCTGATATCATCTTCATGCATTCGAATTTGGTGATAACCTGAGCGCAAGTCTAGCTTCGAGAAGATTGTTGCTCCTTGCAGTTCATCCAACAGATCCTCGATAACAGGAATAGGGTATTTGTTCTTGATTGTGAGAGCATTAACTTGGCGAAAATCAGTGCATAAACGCCAAGTTCTATCCTTTTTAGTCACTGCCAGAGCTGGGGATGAATAAGGACTTGTACTGTGCCTAATCTCATTGTTCTTCAACATTTCCTTGATTATATTTTCCACTGCATTCTTCTGTGTATGAGGCATTCTATATGGACGAATGTTGGGAGGACTAGCCCCTTCCTTTAACGGTATCTTGTGATCACAGCTTCTTTTCGGTGGCAGTCCTTTTGGAATTTCAAAGACATCCTGAAAATTGTCCAGCACCTTCACAATGTTACTAGGAAGCTGAGTTAAGTCTTGAGATACAACCTTAGTTATCTCCTGCACTGCATAGAGTTGTATCAGGTACCCTGTTGTACCCTTCTTGATGATGTTATTACATCTTTTAGCTGTGACCATATGATCTCTGTGGAGTTGCAAGTGATCATTGAATGTGTGTGATATTGAATCCTTGGTGACTGTTAGTGTTCGCTGAATCCAATCAAAAGTGGTTGGGTTATATTGTTTCAGCCAAGATACTCCCAGAACAATGTCATAGCCTTTGAGCTCAAGAACTCTGAAGTCACTGTCGAATTTAACCTTCTGGATAGAAAATGGGCATTTCGGAATTACTGAGTCCGAGACAAGTGTACCACCGCCAGCAACAGAAACATTTCTGGAGGTTGTCTTTCTCATTGGGAGATTATGTTTCACAGCAAAGTCATGGTCAATGAAAGTGTTGGAGCTACCCGAATCGATCAATGCCACTGCTGGTTTTCCACCAATTACAATCATCAATGAAATGGTTTCATCATTTGGTATACCTTGTAGAGCTGCCTCAGAGATCGACATGATTTTTTCCTTGGGCTTCTCCGGATCAGCTTCTGCCTGAGGCTGTTCCTGCTCTGCCACTGCATTATCATCTTGGATAGCTTCATCCACTTCTTCATCAGAATGCCCTTGTAGTTGTATAGCATGAAGTAAATTTTTAACATCATTGCACTGATGACCGTAAAACCAGTTCTCTGGGCAGTACCAACACTTGCCACGTTCCTTTGGTTTGTCATTGGGAATTCTGGGCCTTGCATCTCTATTGTTTGGCATTCTGTTCATGTTCACCGCTGGAGCTGCTCTTGGTGCTGGCACTGTCATTGTTCGCTTGTTGTTGCACAAATAGGATTGTTCCTGTTGCCTTGCGAACCAGTAAGCTGCCCTCAATGATGCTGGTTTGTGGCATTTTGTGTCATGTTTAATAGTGTCTTTTAGACCACTAATAAACCTCAGCAGGAAGAAGTTTTCTTCCAAATAGCTATGATCTCTTTTCATTGTTGACATCCAGTCTTCAAACTGGTCAATATATTTGGAAACTGAATTGGTTTGCTTCAGTTGTTGGCATTGCTCCATTGATTCATCTGCTCCAGCACTGGGAAATCTTTCACATAACAATGAGCAAAACTGCTGCCAATTCATCGAGTTCATCTGAAAATTGTTGCTTGCTAACCACACTTTAGCTCTACCTCGGATATGTGCATTTGCCCATTTCAGTTTATTTTCACTAGCTATGCCAGCGAGCTCAAAGATCCCTTCACATTCCAGAAGCCATTTAGATGCATCCTCACCTGAGAACAATGGTAGGTCAATGCTAGGTGTTCTGATGTGTGGATCTTGGTTGTGCTGTTGTTGAGATCTTCCCTCCTGGTTTCCTCTCTCATGCTGCTGCTGTTGGAAGCTAGTCTGCTCCCTTGACACAGAATTCTCTTGTTGGCCTGAAGGAAATCGATGGTGTTGCCCACTGTTGGTGCCAGGATAAGAAGTTGGTTGAGCTTGTGCGTAGGTGTAGGTAGGTTGAGGTATCGGTTGTTGGTAGTATGGCTGTATAGGATAGTTGTGTTGCTGTGGGTAAGAAGGTGATTGGTAAGGATATTGTTGTGGGTTTTGTTGGTAGTACGGTGGAAAAGGCTGGTAACTTTGTTGGTTTTGGTAAGAAAGGCTTGGGTTTTGAGTTGAAATTGGGTAATATAGTTGTGGTTGTGTCTGGGGGTTTGTATAGGCTTGGAGGTTGTGGTGACTTTGGGGCAATGGTGATGCTGCCGAACTGCTTGGTGCGAAAGGCTGCGAATTTGGCTGGCCGGCGTTCGTATTGTTCCCGACCGGTGACATCTGGGCGAATCTGGGTTGTGGAAGTTGATTTGGGTTAGGTTGGGCTAGGGAAAAATTTGGTGCGGAAGATGGTGTGGGTATCTCAAAGATTGGGCCCAGGGGGTGGGTGTGGATGGGCGTATGCGTATTCATGGCTGCTCCCCTGCTCGACGGCGGAAGCCACTGCTGCGACGGATCTGAGGCCGTGGAGTTCATCACCAATTGAGCTACCATCTTAGTAAGGTTGTTGATATTACCGTGTAATTCGTCGACCGATTGCTGCTGTTGCTCCAAGCGCCTCGTGATGTTGAGGACCTCGCGCGGCAGGCGTTGACCAATCGCCTCCTCGGCACGGGCTTGTTCCTGCGCTGCTTCCAGCAGCGCCGCCTCCTCATCCGCTGTGTCCAGCGCCTCCTACGACCTCGTCCGCACCGGCATGGTGAGGAAAGGTGGTTCCTTTCGGAGGATTTGGCGGCGACAGGAGCTTGAGGAAGAACTTGGCGGCGGCGACAGGAGCTTGAGGACGAACTTGGCGACGGCGGTGTGGTGGGAGATGCCTCCTCCAAATCCGCGACCCCTCGGGGATTTTAGGACTCAATCCATGCGATTGGCAACCCGCGGCGGCGGAAAAATTTTGGGGGCAAGAAACCTTGGCTCTAGATACCAATTGTCAGGGATCCCGCTAGAGACTAAGCTACAGAGAAGGAAAACCGAATAGAATTGCAGGAACTGGAAGATACATCTAGTAAAGATAAATTGCAGGAACAAGTAAAATAGGTACTGGAGAGAAGAACATAGGAAAATTAGGGTTTTTGATATATGTCGAGCCAACCCAGCCTCCCACTCTCCGGCCTTATAACCGCGACCGCGAGCCTCGACGATAAGTTCCATTACAAGCAAAGCACACTTAGGTGCTGACAGATAATTAGTCTTAGGTTTAACTTAACCTTCCCTAAACAGTAAGCCAACGATGAGCCGGACGATATCCATCGGACTGCCATCCATCGGACTGCCAGGAATGCTTCTCGATGAAATACTTAAGGACAGAGGACACACAGGTCCTAACAGGCGGCGCCGCCGAGCCGCTTGTCCCCGGCGGGCACCTTCCCAGATTCTCACCGCGGCAGAGGCCAACCCGCATGCACAACCACCTCCTCCGCTGCCGCGCGATGGCTCTGCCGCCGCCGCCGCCACCGAGGATGCCGGGTTTCTCCGGCGGCAGCTTCTTCGCGCCCCTCCCGCCCGCGCCGCCTCTGCAGTCCAGAAGGTACGCCCGTTCTGGGAGCCTGCTAAGACGATGGTATATCTCAGGCCAGGTAGAGGCAATATGTGCATTTAGATTTAGGTATGGAAAGTACATAGCATTAGACAACATTGGAGGATGCCAAGATGTTGCTAACTTATCTGCTGCTATTCCTTAACCTGTCTGTTTCACTAAATGTGAAATCTGGACAGTCCGTAACTTCTTATGGGCATGACAGTAAGATAGTAGATGAGCATTTAACAAATAAGAATTTGACCCAACTGTTAGAATATGAGTCAATTTCTTGCCTTTTTGTTCTGAGAGAACGAATATTTTTTGCTAGGTTGTAGTTTATAGATTTCAATATTGGCTGGTTCTGGGCATTCAGTGAATCAATTTTAGCACAGAATTATCAGGGAGTATTGTGTTTTCTTTTATCTCTTTTGAAAATCTGAATTCCCAGATATATCCCCAATATTGACACATGGATACATGATATAGCTTTTGGTCGTTAAGTGTTCTCTTGGCTGGACAAAGCCTGTACTTATTTAGACTAACCCTCTATAATATTTACAGAGGGATGGCTTTCTTTCTTTTATTAGTTATTTGGTGCATTAGAATATTTTAAATACAATAGTTTATGTGTTTATCTCTTTTGTAGAGAGGTGCATGTTTGGTATCTATGTCCTGAGGAGCTGAATGATCACTCACAACTGAGGATGTATAAAGAACTGCTTGGTCCTGCTGAAAAAAAGTATGCCGACTCTATTAGTGAAGCAACGATGCAGAAACATGCTATCTTGTCCCGTGCATTGTTGCGCACAACCCTCTCAAGATGTATGTAACAACCAACTACCTATTGCCTTGTCGATCGCATTTAGTTGAATTTTCATGCCCGTTGCTATCATTTGTGTTATATGTATTCTTGTTAATAGGAGTTATTTAATCTGAATATTGGCTGCAGATGTTAGATTCACTATTGTACATTGGTTAGGACTGAAAACACATAGAATACTTTCCATGGAGTGTGGTAACTCTATAAACAACTTTTATGAGCCTATAAACTTTGTAATTTTTGTAATTACGGATAAAACATGGTATATTTGTAACAATACTTTTTTTTAGAGAGATTCAGCTTTTGTATGCAATTTATGGCTTTAGATGCAATGAGTTGATGAGCCATTCCTTTAAACTTTGCCTGTATATAGGTGCATGGCTTCCGTTCGTGCATTCACCTGTCTAAAATATATGGAAAACATGTCATTCTGTATTGACAATGTAACTTTTGACCTCCTGCATCCCCAGGTGCCTTTTCTTCAGAAGTAACACTTTAGGATCTATTAGGTGTACTATCACTTTATGATGCATATGCAATTTCTGTAAGCAGTCATAAAAATGGAGAATTAAACTATCAGCCATTTTACCTCTAACATGGAAGTTTGGCATGCTGCTCCATGCTTGAGTTTGTCAGCATTTTATCTCGTCAGTAGTTATAATATATTCTTGTTTTGTTACTTGTTACTGATTATATGTTGTGCTGCGTGAAACATATGATGGGATTGTATAACAGGAATTCTGATATGCTTATTGCTAATTTGCTTGAACTAGTATTGATACAGATTGTAAAATTGATGCGAGGTCGTTTGAGTTTAACTACAACAAATTTGGCAAACCTGAGGTAATTAAGATGTTAGGCTTCAGTGGTTATTTTTTTCTGCATTTAAAGCACTGTGACTAACTCGCATTTGGTTGCTTTCCATGTTTGGTCAGATACTGTGGCCACCTGACGATATCATTGTGGAGCGGCCTTTGCATTTCAACATTTCACACACTACTTCTTTGATTGCCTGTGGCATTGCCATGCATGATCATGTATGTTCCTTGTTCCTGTGAAGCTGTGACTGCCAAAAGTGAGAGAAATGAGCAAGTTTTTGTTGTGTGGAAGTTATCCAGTTACAATTGCTGTTTTATGTACTTTCTCAGATTGGCATTGATATTGAGGAGACGAAGCGGAAAACAACCAAGAGTATTTTATGTCTTGCTCGCCGTTTTTTCACCCCTTCTGAAGCTAATTATCTTGCTGGTATTTCTGATTTGGATGCTCAGCAGAAGGAATTCTTCAAACTATGGACTCTTAAAGTTAGCGAGTCTGTCTTTCATCCTGTACTTTATAGCCCTTTCCTATGTAACCACTACATTTTGCTCTATATTCTTTTGAACATTCAGCAGTTATTGTATGTCCCCCAGTACTAGGCTGGAACATATCAACTGATCCATCACACTCTAATATGACCAACTAAAGCACACACTGTAGTTAACTTTGTTGTTCTTTGCTATAGAAATGCAGGTTTGGAAGTGGGAGTGGTGTTTTGGCTCCCGGGTGCATATGTACCCTATATTTAAAATGCATTTTGAATGTACTTGGAAATTTTTAAAAAATTGAAAAAAAATATTCGCACATATATCTTAACATGCTATATGTTCACAAAGTCGTTTCACGAAAAACCGACATTTTTTGTGGCTTGTGCAAAAAATACAAAATTTGGTGCTAAAATAAGGATTTTCAAGAGACAATTTTGTCTTTTTACACAGGGCACAAAACATATCGGTTTTCGGTGGAACGACTTTGTGAACACATAGAATGTGAAGACGTATCCGCGGAATTTTATTTTAGATTTTTGGACATTTTGAGATATGTTTTTCAAATACCGGGTGCATATGCACCCGGGTGCCAAAGTGAATTTCCGAGGTTTGGGATATATATCCTGTGCAAACCCTTTTTTAGATGCTAACTTTCTAACTCCTTACATAACATATGATTATATTTACCTCAAAAGAGAAATATGATTATACTAAATAATCAAATTGAAGTACACATCGATGTGCATCTTATGAATATACTCTTTGCAGAAAAAGGAATCATTATGAGAAGAGTTAGCAGCAAAGTTGGATTTACACCAAATATTGCCCTATTTAATTAAATATTCGTAATTCTTACTGATACGTTGCTCACATGGAACTATTCAGGAAGCATATGTAAAGGCTCTTGGATTGGGTATCTCAGGTGCTCCGTTCAATGGGTTTTCAATCATGCTGGAAACAAGTACGGGAATTCAGATTTCTAAGGTACAAAGCTTCGACCTTTCCCCTTTATTGGTTTCTTTAACAAATGATACATGTGTGAGGCAGCTCCAGAACTATGTGTCTGAACAAAATTCTTCATGGTATTTTGTGACACTTTCTGACACGTGGATCTCCTGGACACCTAACATTTATTTGTCCCAGTTGTCGGATGTCATATTAAGCAAATTTCATAAGGAAAAGTATTGTTTTTTATGCATCATAGTACACTGCAGAAGTCACAACTTAACAGTAAATCATTTTGTTGATTTGCATTGACAGTTGTTGGATTTTCCAGGCATCAAAAGTGTGCAACGATTCCAAATCTGATTATGATCATCTGTCTGAGAACTGGCAATTTGCACTCGCGGAGCTAAATAATTCTCATTATATGGCAGTTTGTATAGAGGACCACTACAGAAGTAAAGGTATGTATTGCCAGCTTGTGGACAAATAGTTTGGTTATCTTGTTCTTTCCATCACTCCATTGTTATTGGTGTATATGTTTCAGGTTCTGAAAATATTGCGGTGCCAGTAGGATTAAAAGTATGGAAGACCATACCATTTGTAGAAGATACACTTGTCTCTGGAACAGAAGCTGTAAAACTTATTGGTTGACTATGTCAGAACGCCAGCTATTGGTAATATGATTTCACCAGATGGCAGTATGATCGCAAGATCCCGTTTCGCAACAAGTAGAGACTAAACTCTGAGAATTCTTGAAGCATGGATAGTTATTGCTTGACATTGGAAATTTACAAGAGCCGAAGAAATGCAACATATACTTCAGATAGACTTGTTTCAGTTGCTGCCAGCTTACAAAACAACCTGTTTCCGAAGGGATGGACCACCCACATTTCTGTCTTGTACTTCGTTGTTACAAAAGTGGAGTATTAGCAACCAGTATGATACAGAGAGGCGGAACACTCAGTAACAAATCAACATTGGAAAAGTTATAAATTCAACCATGAGAACAATAATTACATCAAGTATGATACAGATCATTAAGAAGTCCTTACAAAGTAGGCAGCGAGTAATAAATAGGATCACACGACTGTTGTAGATCCATCTGCCAGCTGCTCACCGTTTTCACCGGTACTCTGACGGAGCATCGGGGTTTGTGTATCATTCTTGTGCCGCCTCATGTCGATGAGCAGCGACACCATTACATGGACTGCAATGTAGACAAGCACGGCGAGGACCAGCGCGACGACATACATCGATGTCTTCCGTCCCCTGCTGGTTCCAGCAGCGTAGGCCCCCAAGAGGCGAAGCAAATCCAGCACGATCATCGTGTTCATCGCCCGGAGCCACAGTTTCTCACTGTCTTTCTGTATCGACTTGGGAAGCAAGAGGACGATGACGACAACGGAGGCGGCGAAGGAAGCAGAGTTGCTGTAGAAGAAACCGGGTCGCCTGCCTCATGCCCGCTGCCGTCGTTGCTCTGCCAAGTTCCACCGGGCGGAGTCAAGCCGGCCTGGTACGTGACACTGGCAACCAGGATGCCTAGCAGCATCAGGTACTTGCGCTTGGCATGCCTTTTCCTCTGATCATCCGTCTTCTTTGTTTTCATCGCCTTGTTTATTGTTCCTGATTTGCCACCCTTCTTCACCAGAAGTACTGTGAGCACTGCGGTTACGAAGCAGAGAACTACAGCCACACATGAAGATGTGGATGGATGTTTTGCGATGCTGCGTGCTCCCGGCGGCGTAGGCACCCATGAGGGCGAACAAGCCCACCGCCGTGCAAAAGGACAGCGCGTGGGTTCGTATGGCTGGCCTGTACACGTGCGGGTTGACGAGGAGGATGATAAGCGCGATGGACAGCATGAAACTCACCGAGTTGCAGTAGAAGAAGGCGTTGTAGCGGCGTGGGTAGTTGTACAGCAGCACCGGGTCGCCGGCGTGGTGGCCGGACTCGTCATCCTGGAGCCGAAAGCCACCCGGAGGAGTCAACCCGGCTTGGTAGGTGATGGTCGCGGCCAAGATCGCGAAGAGGAGTAGCCGATTGCGCGTCTTCTCCACCAGCTCATCCTCCTCTTTCGTGCTGGTGTCTTTCTCTCCCAGGGTGAGCAAGACAACATGTATGACTACATAGACCAGGACGGCGCCAGCCAGGCCCAGGACATAGATGGAGGCACTTGTCTCCCGGCAACTTCCAGCGGCGTACGCACCGATCAGACCAAACAAGTCGAGCACCATTGCCACCTCCAGCACGTGGTACGCGAGCAGAAGCTTATTCTGGACCACGACGATGGCGACCAAAGAGGTCGCGAAAGCAATCGAGTTGCAGTAGAAGAAGGTCTTGTACCGCCTAGCGTTTGTCGTGAGGAGGATGGGGTCACCGGCCATGTGCCCATCGCCGTTGTCCTGCCAAAGGCCACCCGGCGGGTTCAGCCCTGCTTGGTAGGTGATGGTTGCTGCAAGAGTGGCGAGCAGTAGAACAAGCGAACGAGCCTTGTCCACCGCATCCCGGACAGTCCTGATTCCATCCAGAGAAACAAAGAGGCACAATTCGGTCACAAGCTGGAATTTTTGTGCGTGCCAAATTGATTTGCAGAGGAATGTACCTGTTAGCAGAATTCTTTTTGGTTCTTCTGTCAACGACAGCGCGAATACGTTGCAGCCTTCCTTCAGGTACAGCTGATTGTATGGTGTCTGCGAGCGTCGGCTTCTTCCCTTCCTCTGAAGCTGTCTTGTCCACCGCATCCCGGACAGTGCTAATTTCAGAAAAAGAAAGAATCACAATTCAGCTACAAACTGGAATTTTGTGCGTGCCAATGATTTGCAGAGGAGGAAGTCGATCTGTATGTACCTGTCATCAGTGCCATCGTATGTTCTTCTTCTGTCAACGAGAGCACGAAGACGTTGCACGAAGACAACAACTAGTATGGCGACTTACTGTCGGTTTCTTCCGAAAGCAAAAGTGAAGAATGAAAAGAGCAATTTGGAAAACCGTGCAAACGGCAACCAGGATGGCCAGATACACGGTAGTGTCGATCTCCCTGCAGCTGCCGGCAACGTAAGCGACGACGAGGCCAAGCAGCGCGACGGCGATGAACCCGTACGCCCTTCTGAGGATAAGCTTCCTGTCCAGAAGCACAACGATTATTTGCAGTGATGCGGCAAAGGCCGTGGTGTTGCCTACGAAGAACGCACTGAGGCGTTTGTTGTGGCGGTCCTTGAGGATAGAGTCTCCCGGGCGGTGGTGGCCGGCATCGGTGCTGTCCCAGAAACCACCCGGCGTGCTCAGGCCGGCGACGTAGCTGACGCTCACCGCGAACGTCGCCAGCACCATCAGGACCTTGTGCTTCCGGATCCGTCTTTCTCTCTCTTCCTCCTCCTGCGTGTTGGCCTTCTCCTCGTCCGGTGGATTGTGGCTGGTCTTGTTGTTGTTCCTAAACGAGGCCATGGTCATCTGAACCACGAGCAAGACGAGCAAGACGGCCAGCAGCAGTGTGGAGTAGAGGACCGTGAACAAGTCCCTGCAGGTCCCGGCAGCGTACGCGACCATGAGGCTGAGCAGGTCCAGCAGCAGGACCAGGCGCAGCGGCTTGTAGACGAGCCAGGTGTAGTCGCCCTTGTGCAGGAAGTCGAGGAGGAGCATGAGGACGATGACGACGAGCGAGGAAGCGAACGCGGCGGCGTTGGAGTAGAAGAAAATCAGGTACCGGCGGTAGTGGGTGTCCCGGATGATGAGCTCGCCAGCGATGTGGCCGCCGGCCGTATCCTGCCAGACGCCCCCCGGCGGGCTGAGACCCACGGCGTATGTCACCGAGGCCACTAGCGAGGCCAGCAGCAGGAGGTACTTGCACAGCTTCAACACGAGCTCGTCGCTGGTAATCTCTTTTGGTTTTGGTTTTGGTTTTGGGGACGTAGGCTCTCCTTGAGGCTGCTGAACCTCCATTGGGACGATGGCCATAGCTCAGAGAAACTCAAACAGGTTCTTGGCTGGAGGACATGGCCATAGCTCAGCTCTACACGACGACCTTGCAAAATGAATATGACTTGGAGAAGAGAGTCAGTCGTCTTTAAAATTCGCGTGACGTCACGATGATATAACATGGCTGGCGTGGTGGTGCATGAAGGAGCCAGTCGCCGGGCTGTATTGCATTTCAATAACTTAAAAAAAATGACGAAAGTTCACTTGCAACATGCTGTATTATTTAGTGCACAGCAAAACCTGGCCAACTGAAGTCGTTGAAATGCCAACAAGAACCAGTACTCTGTAAGATAACGCCTCCTTACAAGTGGACTCTGTAAGATAATGCCAACTGAAGTCGTTGAAATGCCAAGATGTGTGTGAATCCACTACTCGAAAGTCAGCGCGACCTGGCTGCTGACCGTGCCAAACGTTTCCTTGCTCCAACTTAGGTACCTAGGGTAGTTGCTATTTAGAGCAGGCCGTCACTAAACCATCTTGTCAAGTACTCACTCCGTCCACAAAAAATGTCTCAACCTAGACCAAATTTGTATGTAACTAGACATAATTTAGTATGTAGATACATATAAATTTGGGCTAGACTGAGACATCTTTTGTGGATGGAGGGAGTATGTTTTTTAAACTTTTGGGTCAAATAATCCTGCTATTGTTTTGCTTGGAGTAAAGGATAATAATAGAGCCACAGAAGTGCTGGCTAGTTTTATTAATACTGGACACACATCCTCTTCACAAAGTTTACTGAAGCTCATGCTGGAACATACTAGTAATGTGGATGATAAGCTTGTTTCTGCCATGGATGCTAGCATTAAGAGTGGCTCAGGACGCACACGGGAGTCATTTATGATACATAAAGGTTTGTGGCCGAGCTGTTGCAACATCTAATGGCATACATGCACCTGGCTATTGGCTGTCTGAACACACAATTTACACAACCGGTTCCATACTGTCTACAAAAATCTGCCAAGACTTGACCTCGACTCCCAAGTCATAAAAAAATGGTCGTTTACTCACGGCAACTTTGCGACATTCACTGCAAGCTGCAATTGCAGGCACATGCTTTTCCAAATCATCCGCTGTAGTGCAGACGCGTGCATTTGCCATTTATCAATGCTGGTCGTTGGTTAGTCCTACATGGCCACATTAGCTCAACACAGAGGAGAGGTATTTAGTAAAAAGTGGCTCCATGATTATCTTACCCAGCAAACGCAACTTCGATACTCCTTCCGTTTCAAATCAATTATAAAGTTTTATCCTTTTCTAACTCAAACTTCTTTAATTTGAAAATTTCATCAATATCATCCTTTAAAACACCAATTTAATTTCAATAGATTTATCATCAAATGCATTTTCTACCATGTAGTACATACTTGATGTATTTATTTATTTTGCGGGGAAGTACATACTTAACGTTGTAGATGTTGAAATTTGTTTTTGTAGACTTGGTCGAAAACAGAGAAATATGACTTTCATTAGAACAAAGCTAGCTAGAACTTTAATTTGGAATTGAGAAGGTAAGTTTGTTTCGATTTTACTCAGCCTCTCCCATGACGAGAAAGTTGGCATCGACAAAAACGAGCGCCTCCATTATGAACATTTGATATGGAGATATCGATGCTTTCCTACATGTCGAAGTTGTATTGCCATACTGAATGCTTAGTCACATACGGTTCTAGATAAACAAGGCCTCTACAAAGTTACTAACAAATAAACTAAGGCCACTCTAAAAAAAATTATCCACCATTCCCATTTTCACCTTGTCTTTCTCTCTCCTCTTCCCTCATTTGAGAGTCTGCTTCTCCCCTTTGACTCCTCTCCCCTCTCTTTTCTGGCATCCTCACCGTTTGGAAACGAGAGGGGAGGGGAGACATGGACATGCCTCTTCCGGACAAGCCCCGAAAACATTGACAAATAAGACGACAACCTGTTGTAGTGGCCGTATTGCAAACACAAATGGGATATCGCATATTGGCACATGTTGCACAAACTTAACTTCTCATATTAATTTGGGAGCACCATGTAAATTCTTTTGTTATTACCACTAGTACTAAAAGATTATTCTTTAAGCTCACCGCGATCAGCGGCAGCCAGCGGGACCCCCATAGAAGAACATGCCGTCCACAAAAGGCGTGACGGAATAGCAATCGCTCCTATCAGTATGACTGGTTAAATTTCCGGTGACTGGTGACACCGTCCCATCCTGGAGAACATACTGAAGACCACTGAATGACGCGGCCTGTCCTTGCTGATTGCTGCCGCTGCCCATTGGAGGCGTGGGTGCACTTCCTTCTTTGGTCGCGTAGCCACCAAAGGCAAAGTCCCATGTAGAATTTGCCAGGTCGGTGAATAACGATTTGGGGAAATGGCCCACTGCAGTTTCGGGGCCATTGGATCCGTAGTACACCCACCAATCTCCAGTATCATTATTCTGCCATGATCACCAAATTTGATTCTATTATATATCAGTTACTTAATAGGTTTTTACTCTTGGTACATAACCATCTAGTGGAAAAATTATTGACATGTATACCTTAGCAACTTTGATTGTGATGCTCTGCTTGGCTCCATTGATTTGAGAGACCGAAGTGATAACATCACCTGGAGAGATATGTGCATCTGCCTCCCGTTGGAAACCAGGGCACTCCAAGTTGTAGCAACCAGTCTCCTGGAATCCATCCCTCTGCTCCATTTTAACAAGGAATTAATATAGTTTGATATAAATGCCATATTTTAGTTTGACTTTAGATCCAATATATGCCGTCGTGCATCATGCATACCGTCCAATATATGAAGAAATGTGTGTTTGAATCGCCATAGAGGCTTGGTCCCACCTGTGTATTTGGGAATATCAGACACAAAATAAGCCAACTATGAAATTAATATTGCATACGACACATACTCTAGATAAGGAACAAGATATGTTGGACTTACATGCCACCCTACAATAATGAAGTTCTGCGTGCTCCTCCGTGTACCATTGCCAGGATTACCGACCCAGATCGCTGTGCCGCTCTCTTGATACGGGGTTAGAGCAAATCCGTAGACGTCCATTGTTGCAATCACCCCGTAGTGATTAGTATCATTGGGGTATGAATTATACGTCGCAAACTACGTATATATAGACAACAAATACAAGACAATTAATAGGTATGACATCATATGTATATATGTCTTTCTCAGTCGAGAGAGTATTACTACGGCTATTAGTCTGTAACATGTGTAGTGCAAGTTTCGTTTGCACAATACAGTAAACAGATGAATGAATAAACATATTATTTGCCTATAGTAAATCAAAACATGAGAATTCTCCAGATTAGCATTTTGCATGCTCTACGGCCATACAGAATTGTGTGCAAGCCTGCAAGGCAAAAGGGTTTTTTTTTTCCATAAGGAGGAAGGGCGCCATATATGTTGGAGTAAATACTCCAAAATTCTCCTAGATTTAGTCCTCCCTTATGAATTTCATAGGAATTCTGCGACCAACACGATGAGAACATTGACCATCTTTTGGCCAGCTGCATGGTAGCCCCTGAGATCTGGGTAGATTGTTGTCGCGGACAGCGTTTGTTGCACTGGATGCCCGCGCATGACCAGTCTTTGGAGAAGTAGATCACCTAGGCGGGACGAGAGGGACATGTGCACTGTGCACAGCTATCACACCTGTCTGTTGGACTCTGGAGCCATCGGAAAGACATCGTCCTTAACGGGCTACACTTCCTATGGCGACCGAAGTCTGACGACTAGCAGGGCTTTTTCGTGGTTGCCCTTCTTCAGACGGTGTAGTGAATCATACACGAGGAGTCGGTATAGGCTATATGTGTGGCTGCCTTGAGCAGCGTGGGTTCTTGGTGTCTGTACCAGCCCGTGTTATAACTCCGGCCTCTTGGCCACTCTTTCTATAGAAAATGATATACAGTACGTACTAGCTTGAAAAAAACTTGTATGCAATAAAACAAGGGATAATATTAGTTTGAAAGTCCTCCAACCCAAAAGGGACATACTCCCTCCTTTCCAAATTAGATTACTTTCATATGTCCACATACGGATGTATCTATACTTATAACATGTCTAGATATATTCGTATGTGGACAAATAAAAGTCACATAATTTGAAACGAAGGGAGTAGAAAGGTAAAAAAAGTTTGGCAAGTGAACTCACGTAGATGACATCCTGACTTTGATCGTCAGGTTTGGACGTGCGAACGGTTGTTGTTGACTGGCGTCCGTTTGCTCTGTGAATACAGAACAACACAAGAAGAAGAAGAAGAAAAGGCTTCATTGGAGCCATATTTGCACGCCCTCCCCCGTCTGATTACGCAGACGTTCAGCGCTTAGGCTTTAAATATGCTTGATTTAGAGGCGCCAGAGAGGCAGGGATTGATGACGGAAATGAATGATATCTCGAGAAATTAATGTCCCAAATCGGAGTTTATTGTAATACGATCCTGCCTTTTAATTCGTTTTGTTCCCGTGCCAAACAAAATACGGAGTATTTAGATTCTCTCATTAATTCATCAACGATTATGCTTTAAATATACTTGATTTAGAGGTTCCAAAGAGGCAGGATTGATGACGGAAATGAATGATATCTCGAGAAATTTATGTCCCAAATCGGAGTTTATTGTAAGATGATCCTGCCTTTTAATTCGTTTTGTTCCGTGCCACCGTAAGCAAAATATTTAGATTCTCTCATTTCAGTGCTCAGCGCTTAGGCTTCAAATATATACTTGATTTAGAGGCTCCAGAGAGGCAGAGAGTCAGAATTGACGAAAATGAATGATATCTCGAGAAATTTATGACCCAAATCGGAGTTTATTGTAACACAATCCTGCCTTTAATTCGTTATTTCCCGTGCCACCGTAAACAAAATATTTAGATTCTCTCGTTCAGTGCTAACGAATTGAGTAGTTGACGATACGTCAATAGCATACCATTTTCTCAGAACCGTGAACCATCGGAGTAAAAACGGAAGGTTATTCTAGCAGGAAGATAGTGAGAAAAATAAAAAACCAGGGGCCTCATGATTCACGACTTAAGGAGATTCACACCTGCGCTTGGCTGGTGGCTAAGATAAAAACATTTCTTCCCCTACTGATCTTCCATAATAAAGGATGGTTGGGAAATTAATTTTTTGGAGGAATATATTCACGTCTAAATAGAACACATCCACTCGTGTACCCGCGGAGATAGCGGTGGTGCACTGTATGTTTCCATAGGAGGCCGACTTGAAACGTGATATACAAGACAATCAACCCGACTCTTTTCAACCAAACACCCCACTCGTTCGGGAGGGACTCCGCCAGGGATCGCGGTGACTGTTGGTTGTGTTAATTTGATTCGTTCATCCCTAATTCGGTTGTCGATCAACAAGAAAATCTATATGATAACGGAGTCACCGATGAACAGAAGCAATGTCAAGAACTGAGAATAGTAAGTAGATGTAAAAATACGATTAATTAGATTTATGTGTTTAGATTACAATCAGCTCTCACCCAGGGCCGTCGATGGCCATGTGCGAAGTGATCGACCGAACAGGGCCCCCAAATTCCAGAGGCCCCCGAATTTCTGCTGCCTAGTACCGTGCGTATTAACTTTTGCAGCTAGTTTGGTATCTGCTAGTGGCCCAGTTTCAGCAGGCAGCCAGGCGGCAGCCCATTTGACCGTTTTCTTTGCTTTTGAGGCCCACAGCACATACGATCGGTACCATACCAGGCCACGATCGACATCTCACAAAAAAAATACCAGGGCACGATTGATGTAGCTAGCAGACCACGATCTGAATCCCAATCGATACCTGGCACCAGAGTCCAGACATGAAAAAACTAATCGACACCATCGCGCGTTCCGCCGTTCGCGACCGAGAGCTAGACTGCGAGAGCGACGCCGCACACCGTCACATCCAGATCGGCCGGTCACCTCGCTTCGCCGGTCGCCCTTCGTGCCAGCGTCTATTAATTACATTGCTATGATTGAAGATTTCATTTTAAGAAATACCAGACTGATGAGTTTATTATTTTAGTGGTACTTCTGGTAGAATTAAGGTCTGATATGTTTCTACATGTTGCTATGTCATGTAAAAATTTCAAATTCCAAAGCCCCTATTTTACATTTCACACAGGGGCCCCCAATTTCTGGAGACGGTCCTGCTCTCACCCTTACATTATATAGGAAAGATGGACTTCCCGTGCAAGTCTCGGTCTACGTGTTCATGTTTAAAATTTGAGTGCAACTCCTACTCTGCTATAAACTAGGCAGGTCTTGGATTTGTATATACTAGAACATGACCACAAGCTTCCTGCTCGCCTCCCAGTTGGAGTTGATCTTCCTTCCATTTTGGAGTAGCCACCAAGTCTTCGCGTTGATTTGGACTTCACCTCTGATCAGGCCGTGTTGGGCCTAAGAAGGCCAAACGATCCTTCATCTGTGAGCCACTTTCTCCACTATGTCGAGGTAGAGTGTGTTTCTTGAGTCGGTGCCGACTACACTTTGGTCCCTTGTCATGCGAGGATTCACCTTCCTGGCCTTCGCTGGACCGGAGACCTGCCTTAATCTCTATGTCCTTGCTTGTTTAGCCACATCCAAGCACCGCTTCATGCCTTGTTCTTCTTGCTCTTGGCTGAATTCAAACCGAACGCGTCAATTCGGTGTTCTTTCCTCCTTCAGGTTTTCACCGTGGACTTGCAAGCGGCCAATTCATGCCCCTCTTTTCTGACATACATTACGTGCCATAAATATTTGGGACCTTACTTCATACTCCTAGAAGTGGTGACCTGCGCTATGTGGAACATCTGGAAAAGCAGAAATGACTGCATCTTCAAAGGACAACAGCCTTCCACTGCTCGTTGGAGGGTCACATTCCAGAGCGACTTGCTCCTTCACCGGCATCGTGTGCCTAGTGCACTTGTGCAACCCCTTCTGTCTTGGGTTCTAGCTATCTTTACTTAAAACATGATTAGGTTGTTTTTTTCGCACTACTTTCCTCCTTGAACTTTCCCTGCTGGTCTTGTAAGGAAACTTCTGGTTTCCCTCTCTTTTGATTAATATAAAATCTACACCACATGGTTTTTCCCTATGGTTCTGTCTTCAAAAAAAGAATGTAGCCCGTGCTGAGTAGTTGTTCATGGAGCCTTGGTGCGGTACAACAGGTTTAGGTCGGTGGAGAAAATCTTCTAGACTAGAGCTGTTGGCAGGGAGTCTTGGACGTCGTGCTCCAAAAAGTGGTGAAGGTCTCCGAAGGTTTAGGCCTAATCCACCACTCTCCGACACGAGGTTAGTGTTAAAACGAGATAGTGTTTTAGCAGACAAATAAATGTCAAAGAGCTTAGTTTTAATTTCATCACAGGTAAAAAAATTAATTTAAAAGTCCCGCATACATCATTAAATAGCGAAACATGCTGGTATGGATCCTCCGTACTGTCACATGTGAATTGTTTGCTAATCAAGTCCAATACTCTCGGATTAATTTTATAGCTTTCACCGCTAGGTCACGTGATTAATGTACGTGACAACAATCTTTAGCTGCGGTCCCGGATACTCTATTTAAGAAGGTGTGTATTGTAAAAGCGAGAGGGAGAAGAGATTGATTCTGTCGTGCTGATTGCATCGGCGTTGCTGTGTATTTATAGTCATAGGTATACATGATATACATACGTGCAGTTAGCACAGCTGGGATCTAAACAATTACAGCTAATCCCTAACCGTACAAGATCAATCTCAACAACATTGTGTGACGTGCAAGTCACGTAATATCGCTCCTATCACGACTTAAACTTATCGTCTAACATGTATAGATGTGCAAATTGTGCCATGGTTGCACATACACAATAATTTAGAACGTAATAATAAACCAAAACTTAAAACAAAGATGGAAAACGCATAACTCTCCCGTAAACGCGTCAAAAAATAGCCTGATATGTGTAAATGCAACCTCTTGGTAAAATCACATACACAAGAGGCTAGATTAAATAATGTTGGCGTCAGTTTAGGTAGAAATGAAAAAGAAATTATAGTCTCGGCTAATGCTTTGAAACATGTGGAATATGACTGTTTGTGAATGCCACAGTTGAGGTAACAGAGATGGGTATGGATGAGACGGAGCTAGGATCCTTGGATGATTTGTACGCTTCCAGTCAGAAATCCAAATTCGCTAAAATAAAAAGAATCAAAAATCATGAAAAACGCGAAATTGTCTAAATCTCCAACGGTTTCCCGATGAATGGCATCTTCCTTAATAGCGGAGGTCTTGGTGACTTGGCTAAACATTGGAATATTGCTCAGCATGAGCGAAACCATAAGTTGGATTTTTTGGCTATTTCCAAAACAGGGAGACGAGATTTTACAAGTACAATTCTGAAGCGCCTTTCAGGTGGTTTGGATTTTACTTGGCATTCTTGTCCCCCTTGCGGTAGATCGGGTGGCATGTTACTCGGCATTAAATCATAAACCATGGAATTGTTGGCCTTTTCGCATGGTGACTTTTATATTAAATTTCCTATCCGGAACAAGGCTGACAATTTTATATGGAGTTTGGTTTCTATGTATGGTGCCGCCCAGGAAGAGTATAAGGCTGCTTTTCTTCGTGAGTTGGTCAACCTAGCTAAGGATCACCCATATCCTATTCTTATTATAGGCGGGGATTTCAATATGTTAAGGTTCCGAAACGAGAAGAGTAGGAGACGGTTTGATTCTCATTGGACTTTCTTGTTCAATGTTGTCAGGGAGGCAGTTTACCTAGGCAAACAGCCTACCTGAGCCGACATACGAGAAGCTAGATCATGTACTAATGAATTCCGAATGGGAGGATAAATATCCATTGGTAACGGTTCGAGCTTTAGAACGTAGGCTTTCTCAGATCATGCCCCATCCTTTTATCTACTGGAACATCGATGTTGAATGCCACTCCTCCATTCAAGTTCAAATTGGGATGGCTCTTGCGTGATGGTTTTGATGATCTGGTTAAAAAGGTTTGGTCTCAGCCAGTGGCTGGTGATACCCCCATTCAAAGATGGAATAATTAGATGCGCAAACTGCATAAATATCTTCAAGGGTGGGCTAGACACACTACTGGTATGCTCAAAAAAGAAAAGAAAAAGAGTTTATGTTCCTTGATTGAAGAGCTTGATCAGATCGCAGAAATACGTGTGTTATCAGCATATATAGGAGATTGAACTTAAAAGTCAATCAAATGAGCAGGTAGCACGTATGTTTTGTGAAGAGAAGCTTAAATGGTATCAGAGATCTAAGGCTCAATTTATCCTCGAAGGGGATTCGAATACGAGATATTTTCAAAATGTCGCCAAAGGTAGATAAAGGAAGAAACATATTCATTCTCTTCACTAGGATGAGGGTTGATACGTCTCAAACGTATCTATAATTTTTGATGTTCCATGCTTGTTTTATACCAATTGCTATATGTTTTGCATCTACTTTATATCACTTTTATACATTTTCTGGGACTAACCTATTAACAAGATGTCGAAGTGTCAGTTCCTGTTTTCTGCTGTTTTTGTATTCCAGAAAATCTAGTCTGGAAATATTCTCGGAATTGGACGAAACTTCACGGGAGTCCCTATTTTTCCAGAACTCACCTGACGGACCAATGAGGCAACGGAGAGGAGCCACGTGGGCCCCACACGTGGCCAGGGCACGGGGCCCCCCTCTGGCGCGCCCAGGGTGCATGTGGGCCCCACGGAGGCCTCCAGCCGCCGCCCTTTCGCCTACTTATTCCCCCCGACGCGAAAACCCTAAGTACCTGAGCAAAAATCCACGAAAAGTTCCAGAGACGCCGCCGCCGTCCACCCTAGCTCGGGAGGGTTCAGAACCTCTTCCCGGCACCCTGCCGGAGAGGGGAATCGTCACCGGAGGCTTCTACATCGCCATGCCTGCCTCCGGAGTGATGCGTGAGTAGTTCATCCTTGGACTATGGGTCCATAGCAGTAGCTAGATGGTTGTCTCTCCACTTTGTGCCATCATGTTTAGATCTTGTGAGCTGCCCTACATGATCAAGATCATATTATTGTAATGCTACATGTTGTGTTTGCTGGGATCCGATGAATATTGAATACTATGTCAAGTTGATTATCAATTTATCTTATATGTTATTTAAGATCTTGCATGCTTTCCGTTACTCGTAGATGTTTTGGCCAAGTAGATGCTTGTAACTCCAAGAGGAGTATTTATGCTAGATAGTGGGTTCATGCCTCCATTTAACCTGGGACAGTGACAGAAAGTTCTAAGGTTGCGGATGTGCTGTTGCCACTAGGGATAACCTAACGATGCTATGTCCACGGGCATATGTGTTTGTTTACATTACACGCTTTACTTAATGCAATTATCCGTTGCTTGCAACTTAATACCAACGGGGAACTCGGATGACAACCCGGCGGTGGATTATTAGTCATAGATGCTGTTGGATAACGATCTATGTATCTTGTCGTAATGCCCAATTAAATATCATAGTAGTCATCATGTCATATATATGCATTGTCATGCGCTCACTATTTGTCAATTGCCCAGCTGTAATTTGTTCACCCAACATGTTAGTTATCTTTTATGGAGAGACACCACTAGTGAACTGTGGACCCCGGTCCATTCTTTTACACTGATTAAACAACCACAAACTGCAAACTGTTCCTTTTTCATTCTCTGCAATTAAACTCATTTTCCACACAGACGTTTAATCCTTTGTTTTCAGCAAGCCGGTGAGATTGACAACCTCACTGTTTCGTTGGGGCAAAGTAGTTTGATTGTGTTGTGTGCAGATTCCACGTTGGTGATCGTATTGCGCCGTGCGAGCCACCACAACCTTCTGAAGAGTTGCTGCTCCTACTGGTTCGATAACCTTGGTTTTTTTGAGGGAAAACTTGCTGCTGAACTGCATCATACCTTCCTCTTGGGGTCTCCCAACGAGCGTGTGATTCACGCCATCAAGCTCTTTTTCTGGCGCCGTTGCCGGGGAGTTAGAAGCGCTTCAGCAGACTGCCACTGTTTGCTCTCCCGTCAACAGCTCTTTTTCTGGCGCCGTTGCCGGGAACAGCAGTCTTCTGCAAGGGGAGTTTCACGCTTCCAATCTCTTTACTTTGTTTTTGTCTTGCTTAGTTTATTTTATTTATCTTGTTTGCTTTCAATTATCAAAAACACAAAAAAATTAGTTACTTGCATTTAGTTTATTTCGGTTTGTTATTATGTCTAGCTCTTTACTTGCTATCAATGGTTACTTTCCTTGAAACTAGTCCTATGGCTGAAAACAACATGAGAGAGCTTTATGAAATTTATCTTGAGTTGGGACATGAGTGTTTGAAGAGAAAATTAAAAAGCCTATGGAAATTTATTTGCATAACAATCATGATAGTAGCAATGTTATTAGCATACATTCTTTGAACACCATTATTGCTAATGCCATGGAAAGCTCTAAGCTTGGGGAAGCTGGTTTTGATAAAAATGTTATTTTTAGTCCCCTAGCTTTGGAGGAGGAAGAATGCTATATTGTCGAATGTGATGATTCTATTGAAATATCTCTTTTTGATAAATTTGAAAAAACATCCTCCTTGACTCAAGTAAAGGAAATTGCAGAAAGTAAAAATGTGCTCCCTAATGTTATTTATGATAATTCTCTTGATGATGCTACTATTGTCAAAAGTGAGTTTAATGACTCCACTATTTTTGAGCTTAATACAAATTATGTGCTTATAGATTACGAAAAGCATGTTTATTGTGATAATTACATTGTTGAGTCTATTCATGATGCTACTGAAAATTATTTTGAGAGAGGAAAATATGGTTATAGAAATCTTCATGTTATTAAATTTCTCTCTTTGTGATGAAAGTTTTGAGCTTTCTCTTGTGTTGCTTTTATATGATGGTTTCTTAAAACTACTGGTCATTATGTGAGAGGGAGACACGGTTTCATATATTTCAATAATATTAAGTCTCCTCTCTTTATGTTGAAAATTTTGAAGTTGCACTTGTTTTGTCTTCCTATGCTAGTCACTTTGTGCTTCATTTACTTGTTTTCTTACAAGGCTCCTATGCATAGGAAGAGTGTTAGATTTAAACATGTTTTATATATGCTTCTTGATGCTCTCTTTTACGTTTCAACTCTCATCTTTATGTGAGCATCATAAAAATCACTATGCCTAGCTAAAAGGCATTAAAGAAAGCGCTTTTGGGAGGCAACCATTATTTTCATTATCTTTTATTTTCAGTATTGTCAAGGAGATGTTTACTTCTGTAGCAACTCCTTTGTATCTTTATTTTCTCGCATTGTTGTGCCAAGAGTAGCCTCTAATGTTAAGATGATGCTTAATTTTGATTGCTGCGCAGAAACAGATTTTTGCTGTTCACTGTACGAAATTCCTAAAATCACCAGATTGTTAATTAAATCTGAAATTTTTGTGCGTAATCTTTATGAATGTCTGAAACTTTCATTAGTTCAGAGTTTTCGATCTGAGCGTCGTAAGTGCCTCGAAAAAATTCGTCTTTGCGGACTGTTCTGTTTTAGACAGATTATGCCTTTTTATTTTTGCATTCTCTCTTTTACTAGTGTTGAGTGAAATTCTTTTTTGGGTGGAAGAGCTTCACATAACATCAGTGGCTGTAGCTAATGTTTAAAGTAACAAATCATATTGCGTCTTATAGAACATGTGAATTTTTGATTATGCACTAACCCTCTAATGAGATCTACTTTGAGTTTGGTGTGACGGAAGTTTTCAAGGGTCAAGAGAGAAGGATGATATAATAGGATCAAGAAGAGTGAAGAGCTTAAGCTTGGGGAGGCTCCCATGGATCTCCCCAGCATATTTCAAGAAGACTCAAGCGTCTAAGCTTGGGGATGCCCAAGGCATCCCCTTCTTCATCGTCAAAATTATCAGGTCATCTCTAGTGAAACTATATTTTAATTCTTTCACATCATATGTGCTTTTCTTGGAGCGTCTGTGTGCTTTTATTTTCAGTATTGCACTTTTATTTTCAATAAAGCTTGACTGGACCCTAGCATTCTTGATTGGGAGAGAGACACGCTCCGCTTTTTCATGAGAATACTCCTATTCTTCACTTATATTTGTTGAGTATTCATATCTAGCGCTGTTCAGCTTTTAGCTCTTGTTTTCATGTATCTCTTGTCAGAGCTATTAGCTTTCTTTTGTAGAAAGTACTCTCTTGCTTCACTTATATTTGTTTGGAGAGTTGATGAAATAAATTGATTGGTGTTTGGTTGGTTCAGAAAATGTTGCATGTGGTAATTGGTATAAGGAAAAACTTGCTTAATCTTGTAGATCACTAAAATGGATAACTTGATGCTTGTCAATTGTTTTGAGTTAACAAGTAGATCATGATTAAATTGTGCATCACATGAGTTAAGCCTATTAGTGAAGAACTACCGTAAAGCTTGTTGAAAATTTGGTTTGCATCGGTGGTATCTCTAAGGTCTAGATATTTTCTAATAACAGGGTTTGGTTAACAAGGAAGACGGTATGAAGTCTTATAACGTTTGCAATATGTTTGTCATATAAAACTTGGTGTACGGGTTGATATTCTTGTTTGCTTACATAACCTTGCTAGCCTAAACTCTGTACTGAGAGGGAATGCTTCTCGTGCATCCAAATCCTTGAGCCAAAATCCATGCCATTTGTGTCCACCATAACTACCTATATGTGGTATTTCCTTGCCACTCCAAGTAAATTTTTCATGTGCTACCTTTAAATTATTCAAAATGTTATTATTCCCTTTTTGTGTCAATGTTTACTAGCTCATGAGGAATTAGTGTGGTTATTCTTTATTCTATTTGTCGAGTGGACTTTTACACCTGGACTAGTGGCATATACATCCGCTTATCCAATAACTTGCAAAAAGAGCTGGCAACGGGGTGCCCAGTCCCAATTAATTACAACTTTAACCAATTAATTCTCTTCACACTTTTGCCCTGATTCATCAGTAAGCAATGACAAACAGTGAAATACCTGAATGTGTGTAAACCAAAGAGAAAGAGGGATGATCTGCCTTGCTGGTAGAAATAACGTCCTTCATGGGAGCCGCTCTTAAAAGTCCGTTCGACAGGTAGAATACTGTTCTCACCCGCTACCATTCGTTGACAATTAACAAACACCTCTCAAAAATAGATACTCCTCCATGGTATGTGATTGATGGAAGGCACCCGAGGATTCGGTTAGCCATGGCTTGTGTTAGCAAGGTTGGGAGGAGTATCAAATATTTTATGCAATCTCTATATGCTTTCAAAAACCTAAAAGCTCTAGCACATGATTTAATCCCTGCTTCCCTCTGCGAAGGGCCTTTCTTTTACTTTTATGTTGAGTCAGTTTTCCTATTCTTTCTGTCTTCCACAAGCAAACACTAGTGTCAACTTTGTTACAACATGCGTTATATGCAATGTATTGGACTTGTTATACTACTTTGTGTTGACAATATCCATGAGATAAATATGTTGAAAGTTGAAGCAAATGCTGAAACTAATTCTTCCTTTGTGTTGATTAAATACCTTTTATTAGAAACTATTGCTTTATGAGTTAACACTTATGCAAAACTGTTTGATGCTTGTCTCGAAAGTACTATTCATGAAAACGTTTAGCTTGTGTGATTCATTGTTTACTCATTATCTATTTGGTAGCAAATTATAGACCATTGACTTGGATCACTTCATTCATTTACATGTGCCTTGCAATATTATATGATCAAGATTATGATGTAGCATGTCACCTCAAAAATTATTTTGTTTTTATCGTTTACCTACTCGAGGACGAGTAGGAACTAAGCTTGGGGATGCTGATACGTCTCAAACGTATCTATAATTTTTGATGTTCCATGCTTGTTTTATACCAATTGCTACATGTTTTGCATCTACTTTATATCACTTTTATACATTTTTTGGGACTAACCTATTAACAAGATGCCGAAGTGCCAGTTCCTGTTTTCTGCTGTTTTTGTATTCCAGAAAAGCTAGTCTGGAAATATTCTCGGAATTGGACGAAACTACACGGGAGTCCCTATTTTTCCAGAACCACCTGACGGACCAAGAGGCAACGGAGAGGAGCCACGGGGCCCACAGTGGCCAGGGCGCGGGCCCCTCTGCGCGCCCTAGGGTGGTGTGGGCCCCGGGGCCTCCAGCCGCCGCCCTTTCGCCTACTTATTCCCCCCGACGCGAAAACCCTAAGTACCTGAGCAAATATCCACGAAAAGTTCCAGAGACGCCGCCGCCGTCAACCCTAGCTCGGGAGGGTTCAGAACCTCTTCCCGGCACCCTGCCGGAGAGGGGAATCGTCACCGGAGGCTTCTACATCGCCATGCCTGCCTCCGGAGTGATGCGTGAGTAGTTCATCCTTGGACTACGGGTCCATAGCAGTAGCTAGATGGTTGTCTCTCCACTTTGTGCCATCATGTTTAGATCTTGTGAGCTGCCCTACATGATCAAGATCATATTATTGTAATGCTACATGTTGTGTTTGCTGGGATCCGATGAATATTGAATATTATGTCAAGTTGATTATCAATCTATCTTATATGTTATTTAAGATCTTGCATGCTTTCCGTTACTCGTAGAGATTTGTAACTCCAAGAGAGAGTATTTATGCTAGATAGTGGGTTCATGTCTCCGTTTAACCTGGGACAGTGACAGAAAGTTCTAAGGTTGTGGATGTGCTGTTGCCACTAGGGATAACCTAACGATGCTATGTCCACGGCATATGTGTTTGTTTACATTACGCACTTTACTTAATGCAATTATCCGTTGCTTGCAACTTAATACCAACGGGGACTCGGATGACACCCGGCGGTGGATTATTAGTCATAGATGCTGTTGGATAACGGTCTATGTATTTGTCGTAATGCCCAATTAAATATCATAGTAGTCAACATGTCATGTATATGCATTGTCATGCGCTCACTATTTGTCAATTGCCCAGCTGTAATTTGTTCACCCAACATGTTAGTTATCTTTTATGGAGAGACACCACTAGTGAACTGTGGACCCGGTCCATTCTTTTACACTGATTAAACAACCACAAACTGCAAACTGTTCCTTTTTCATTCTCTGCAAGCCGGTGAGATTGACAACCTCACTGTTTCGTTGGGGCAAAGTAGTTTGATTGTGTTGTGTGCAGATTGCACGTTAGTGATCGTATTGCGCCGTGCGAGCCACCAACAACCTTCTGAAGAGTTGCTGCTCCTACTGGTTCGATAATCTTGGTTTCTTTCTGAGGGAAAACTTGCTGCTGAACTGCATCATACCTTCCTCTTGGGGTCTCCCAACGAGCGTGTGATTGATGCCATCAAGGGTCTGATCGAAGGCCATGATCAACTCAAGGAATATATTACAAATTATGATAAAGGTTTGTTTGGCGCTCCGGAGCAAGGTAACCTTACTCTTGATGACTCCCGAACAAATGATATACCCCAAGTAACCGCTGAGGAAAACGACTTTCTTATTGCTCCCTTCTCGGAAGATGAGATAAGAAAGGCGGTTTTCCAAATGGAGCATAATATGGCACTGGGACCGGATGGTTTTCCTGCTGCTTGTACACCAGAAATCAAGATTTGTTCTGCCTTAACTTTGGGGAAATCGTTTTGTTACCTAAAATTCAGTAGGCTGGGAGCAGTGGCGGAGCTAGGATTGGTACTCAGTGATGTCAAAATCCAAAAATCAAAGGCATGTGTTACTAGTGAGGTCATTAACTAGTACTTATGGGGTAAAAAATGTGTACTTATAACTAGTATTTATGGTTCTTACCAAAATTTTGTGTTGTCAATTGACCACATAATCAACATGCAGCTCCGCCACTGGCTGAGAGGATACAACAATATCGACCAATATGTCTACTAAATGTTAGTTTCAAAATCTTTACGAAAGTGGCAACCATTAGGTTAAATTCTGTGGCTGATCATGTGGTTAAACCTACCCAAAATGCTTTTATGCAAGGTAGGAATATACTTGACGGGGTCGTAATCCTGCACGAAACATTACATGAGATGCATACAAAGAAACTTAATGGAGTAATATTCAAAAACCCTATGGTAAGGTTAATAAGGTTAAGTGGTCATTCCTCCAACAGACTCTGAGAATGAAAGGTTTCTCGGATGAGTGGTGTGCTCGGATTCACAATTTTGTTTCTGGTGGTAGTGTGGCGGTTAAAGTCAATGATGACATCGGCCGCTACTTCTAGACAAAAAAAGGATTAAAGCAAGGTGATCCTCTATCGACTATACTATTTAATATAGTGGCTGATATGTTGGCGGTCATGATTGAACGGGCAAGGGAAGATAAGGGAGGACTAGGTATTGACTAGCTAAATGGAATATCGTTTGCCGATCGAAAGATAAGGGAGGACTAGGTATTCATGACCTACATGTCAAGAATTCAGTCCTCCTCGGTAGGTGGCTTTTTAAGTTACTAACTGAAAATGGTGTTTGGCAAACGCTCCTTAAACGTAAATACATAGGCACGAAGGCGTTATCACAGGTATTTCGGAAACCTGGTGATTCTCACTTTTGGATGCCCTAATGGCGGCAAAGAAACATTTCTTCCGCTTTGGAGTATTTAAAATTAAGGACGGATTGGAGATAAGATTCTGGGAGGACAAGTGGTTAGGTAATATCATCCTCCGAGAACAGTATCCGGCTCTATACAATATTGTTCGTCATAAAGGGGATACCATAGCCATGGTTATGCAGTCTTCACCACCAACGTGACGTTCAGGTGGGACTTAATTGGGCCTAGACTCACGTCTTGGAATGCCTTACTAACAAGGCTGAATGAATTCGGTTCAGCTGTCACAAGGCCCTGATGAATATCGTTGGAATTTATGTGGGAATAGAAAATTCTCGGTATATTCCATGTATAGAGGATTAGTCTATTCCGATGTCCCAGTCGATAATAATAAAAAAATATGGTAAATGAAGACTCCGCTTAAACTGAAAGTTTTTACGTGGTATCCTCGTAAAGGGTGTCATTTTAACAAAAGATAACCTTGTTAAGCGAAATTGGAACGGAAGTACGGAGTGCGTTTTTTGTCCACAACAGGAGACAATAAAACACTTATTCTTCGAGTGTAGATTTGCACGTTCTATTTGTTCAGCTATCCAGATGCCTTCTAACTTGTATTACCCAAGTCCGTTACTAATGTATTTTGTAATTGGTTACATGGCATCGATAATAAGTTTAGAACTGTTGTTAGGGTAGGAGCGATTGTCGTTATATGGTTGCTTTGGCTATGTAGAAATGACAAGATTTTCAAGGATCAAAGTTTCTCTCGTTTGCAGTTACTCTACCGTTGCACAGGTATTCTCCGTTCGTGGTCCACATTACAACGGCCGGGGTTTCGATGCCTCTTTACAGAGGCTTGTGCACGACTGGAAGATGTGGCGAGAGATTTTTTATCCAAAATGGATGGTCGCTTGATTGTCGGATTGGTC
Organism: Poa pratensis; assembly: GCA_947311845.1. NCBI lineage: Eukaryota > Viridiplantae > Streptophyta > Magnoliopsida > Poales > Poaceae > Poa > Poa pratensis. Next base: position 3,186,519 of record CAMZMU010000105.1, read on the forward strand.
CTCCGTAGGCGTTGACGTTTTACTTGTCCTTGATTGTAATGCGTTGAGTGCTACATTATTTATTTATTTTTGAACATTCAGGTTGCGGCTGTGTACATACTTGTATGTGATAAAGCGCTTTATAAAAAAAGAGAGGAATTCATCATGTAGTTGACTGGAAAAGGACGTCCTCTACCCGCTGGTGGCGCCAGGTTCAAGTCATCCAATCGCTCTGCCTCCATGGCCCGTGTGAACTAGTCAATATACCATGGAAGGCCGGATAGATATGGATATATGCAGACTTGCACGGTGCAATGTACACTGGCTGAGTAAATGGGGTAAGGCGTGTGTGGATGTTCGATCGTAATGCATTTGCAAATTGGAATAAACACTTTCCGCACATTCCCTTGCACAAATTGGAACTTTTAGGAAGATACGAGAAAACCTCCGCGAAACAGGAGTGCCATAACCGTCCGAAGCTAAATGGAGAATGCGAAGTTCCACACGTAGAGATGGGAGCACATCAACACGTGGTTGCGACCCATGAAAAAAATATACCATGTCAGCAAATGAGGCGAAACAGTAAGTATATTCATCTGCCAGTTTTGGAAAATTAGTATCCATTGTCCTCACACTACTCGTCCATCTCCTCCTTTTTCTAATTATTGAGCCTCATGATGTATATGGATTCTAGCTAACACAATCCCAAGCATGAGCAATTGTAAATTCCATGAAATCTTCCTCCAGATGCAAGATTTATTTTATTTCTTACATTGGTCAGCTAGTCCTCCATAAAAGATATGTAACACTAACCAAGGTGGCAAATTATGATTGAGGACAATAATGAAGTAATGTAGGGCACCTTCTATATCCTTTAATACGACTTTCGCCTGGTTTTGTTTTTCTGAAGTTACAGATCATACACGTCTGGCTCAATGCAATTTCTTCTTTGGATAGAAATGTGTAAAATACGCAAATGACAACTTTTTCCAAGTATCACTGACACCCTCGGGGTTAGTGTCAAACCAAGATACTCCGAGGTAAACCCTCGGAGTATTGTTTTAGCAGACAAATAAATGCCAAAGAGCTTAGGTTTCATGTCATCACAGGTAAAAAATTAATTTAAAAGTCCCGCATACATCATCAAATAGTTCAACATGCTGGTATGGATCCTCCGTACTGTCATATGTGAATTGTTTGCTAATCAAATAAATGGGGTACACTCTACACTGTCCCGCGTACGTTTAATGTACACTGGCTGAGTAAATGGGGTAAGGCGTGTGTGGATTTTGGCGATGCATTTGCAAATTGGAATAAACAGTTTCCGCACATTCGTTGCACAAATTGGAACTTTTAGGAAGATAGGAGAAAACCTCCGCGAACAGAGTGCCATAACCGTGCCAAGCTAAATTGGGATATTCGTCTGCCTGGCATGCGATGATTCGCTTGACACTCCGCCAGGCAGTAGCGTGCAAGTTCTCGTATGTGCACAAGTAACAATACCAACGTTCTACGCTGCACACAACCAGCGGAGTGCAGCTTCCAGTTCCACCACTTGAAGTGATCGAGATGCAGGGGAAAAGGTTTGTAAAATAATGTTCTTCGTTTTGTTGCCGTAATGCCCTTCGTTTTGTTGCCGTAAATTAATGCTCTTCGTTTTGTTCCACCACTTGATTCTGGTTTGGTTTTACCGAATTGTAGGTCGCCGCCGTCCATCGGGTGTGGACAGCCGCTTCTCAACTCCACCGAGTACCCGCGGCAGCCGCCGGCAGACTCCGGCAAGAGAGCAATTTCTACAGAACTCATTGTGCTTCTGTGCCTAGGTGCCGTTGTACTGGTCGGGATCGGCGTGATCATAGTGATCTGCTACAAGATATGGAAGAAGCAAACACCTGCAGCTGCTGTGCCTAGGTCGCCACGTACATCAAGGTATTTCGTTTCTTGTTCTTCTGCTGTATCATAGAGATAGAGTAGTCACTGACGCCAAATCATGGGGCATCAGGCATGCTATACTAGACGTCGTGGATAACGTCCCGGCTGCCGGCACAAGCGCAAGTGCAGCTGTTAATCTCCAGGATAGCGTCCCGGCTCCCGGCACAAGCGCAAGCGCAAGTGCAAGTGCAACCATTAATCTCCAGGTGAGTAATCGTTTCGATCATCGATCTCTTGCCATCAGTAAGAAATTTTAGTTACGATTTTCAATCATTCAGAGTTGCATGTACTTTGATTTAGAAGCCTTAAATCTGTGCAACTATTCTGGCACAAGCGCATCAATTAAAAGAGTTACATTGGAGTATATCATCTATGATTCCAGAGCGTATATATCATTGGGGAAGTCGGTCGCCTCGCTGCGGGAAGCAAGCAGCAGCGTTACTTTTTTTAGGGGTATTACCTTGGGCCCTTAGAAAAAGGTACGGTACAAGGGGATTAGAGCATCAGCGGGGAAAGATAATTATTTACCGGACCATCTCGAAATCTCTACGATTAAAACCACCCCACTCAGTGTACCCATGCTGAATTGTACCATCAGATTATCTCAACTAATTAGATCTTACGGTTTGAATTAATCTAATCTGTTTCCACGGCCGGTGCACGTAGCGATTACTAAAACTCTGCCAACGGAGCAAATGTCCGCTCTGCTTCACACGCCGCCTACTCCTTCGTAGCTACTACCTGCTCGACCAAATGTCTATCCCATTGGAAATGTACTCCACAACCTTACCTGAAGCTATGTCTAGCCGATTGGAAATGTGCTCCGTAGCTACACATTTCGTTCATTAAATACTCCAGTTGTGCATTCACCTTCATTTCATTATGCTTGTGCAAAAAAAAAAATTGTGGTCATTTCAGAATTTCCCATTGATTGTAACATTTGTATTTTTTTTCTACTTGAAACCGCTTGATTTCTGCCATTTTGTTGGCAACCTGCATCTGCCCCTAATGCCCACCTATAATCTTATTAAAGCACTGGCACCAGGTGAATTAGTAAACTTTATTTGCTACAAACTTGAACTACCTCATGTGTTTGCTCAACCTTCTTTTGTGTACCATGTTTCTGATTTATATATTTGATTATTCGGGGTACATTGCGAGTTCAACTTTGTGTTCGATTCTGTTTAGGGGAATGAACCCAAGGAGATCACCACCCAGATGGAACTGAGAACCACCCAAGGAGATCAGCGCGATGGAACCGAGAACCTCCAGGTTCTTTACCTGAACCCAAGAATTCAAAATGACAAGTTCCTCTTTACAAAAAAAAGAACCACTTAGAATTCAAGAAAAGAACCACTTAGAAAAATGCACAATGACATGGAGATGATCCTCATTATCCATTTTGACCAATCATATTATTTCCTTGTTTATCTTCTAATAAACTTTGTAGATCATAAAGAACTCTGATCTCGAAGAACTTTGTGAGCTGGGAAGTGGCACCTTCGTACGGTCTACCTAGGAAAGTGGAGAGGGGCGACTGTGGCTATCAAGAGGTTAAATAACCAATGTTTTGTTGCAGATGCATCAGACCAGAGCAAGGTTATGTAACGCCTTCTTTTATTCTAGAAAATTGTCCATTTTTAACCCTGAACTATTAATGTGCTTGATCCATCAACATTAAATCTTAAACGTTTTGAGCCTTTTAAAATGAAGTTTGGGGTAAATTTTTTTGTACTTGGGCGTGTTGAAAATGTAAAACATTTCACGAATGTAGAACTCTAGAGTAGTTGTTTCGTTTTCTGACGTTTCGAAAATTGTGAAACATTTCACAAATGTAGGGAACTCTATGAGAGATGACAACCTTCAAAACTCATCAACAAATACTTGTATCTATGTCTTTTGCAAACATCACAACATAGGATATACTACATTGTGTTTTTTAATAGAACATATGTCATCTTATAGCGGTTGGTGATTTTTTTTGTTTGCCTTTTACCTTATATCATTCTCCACCTATCAATTTTTTAAATTAGTTTCTTACAACCTAGAGACACAAAACTACCTTGTAAACCATAATCTGTTTTGGATGGTTGCACTTTAGGGCTAAATGGTGAATGCGGGTGATACTCTCGCCTGGGAAGCCACATCATAAAATATAATGCAATTTGTCCTCGGTACCAAAAATGATAAGAAAAATATATTTATCTCGTGTTATTTTTGTACATGACATAAAAGTCATTGTTTTTGTAATGAATTTTGCAGATTATGAATAAACTACGATTATGTATAATTTGTTTTCAAATTTTCTATAAAGACCATTGGCTAAACTAATATATGAATTATGCTGTACGTTTTAAGTTAAACAGCTTTAGAAGGTTAGGCGTTTGATAGGGATGGTTTTCTAATTTAGGGTTCAAGGGTGACTTGTTTTTAGATGGAGGGTTCAAATTGGACTTGGCACTGTACTTCAGGGTTTGGGCTTATTTCTGCATTTTAACTATTTTTTGTTGTTCTAAAAGTTGCTCTGTTTTCTTTATCTAGAGAAGTGAATTCTGGAACGAAGTGAGCAATCTTGCCTCTTTGCATCACCCTAATCTAGTAGCATTTTATGGGGTAGTGCTAGATGGCCCTGGTGGTTCCGTAGCGACAATAACAGAGTACCTCGCCGATGGCTCGCTTCGACAAGTTCTTCAAGCAAAGAAGAAGTATAAATTTCAAACACACCAACACTTAATAAGTTCACATATCAGCTATATTCATCTTGCATTTGTTGTCTGTAGGATGGATCGTCGTAGGAGGCTGGTTGTGGCACTGGATATTGCGATCTGTATGGAATATCTGCACGCAAAGAAAATAGTCCACTTCGATCTAAAAAGCGATAATCTTCTTCTAAATCTGAGAGATGCACTAAACCCCATATGCAAGGTCTCTGGTCCACTTACTTCAAATTGTAAATTTGAATCTTTTCCAATAAACTAAAAAATATGAATCGTTGCAGGTGTGTGATTTGGGCCTCGCAAAAGCTAAATGCCGAACCTTTGTGTCAGGGGGAGTTCGTGGAACGTTGCCTTGGATGGCACCGGAATTACTGGACGGCGGGAAGGTCTCTGAAAAGGTTGCTTCTCTTTTCCATGACAAGCGAGGTCTTTGCAGTTTGGAATTATTATGTGGTTACCTCAATCTGTTCTAAATTATTTAGGTGGATGTCTATTCTTTTGGGATTGTCATGTGGGAGCTTTTAACGGGAAAAGAGCCTTACTCTGATCTGCACTATGGTATGATCATCGGTAAGTTCTTCTCAATCCTCGCCTTCTCACATGCATTCTTCCATCCAAGTTTTGTTGATACACGTTGCCCATATGATGCGAAGGTGGTATCGCGTCCAACACGCTGCGACCTGAAGTGCCCGAGGAATGTGACAAAATGTGGAGGTCTCTCATGGAGCAGTGCTGGTCCAATGAACCGTCAGAGAGGCCGAGCTTCACCGAGATCACGAAGCGGCTGGGCGCAGTAGCTTCTGCTCCTGCCAAGGCGTGAAGAAGAAGGTGCTGAAGCTGAACCATCTCGCTGGATCAAGTTTATTCCTCCAGATTTTATTTGTCTGGCTTATCTCTAGTACAATCCTGTGACGAGCCATTATCTGTTGCAACAAATATAGTGAAACCTGAGTAATACCCAGTCTGAAATGTTGGCTAGCTGTTGTCATGTGTTTCATTTGGTCCTTTGGAATAAAAGGAGTGAGAAAACGGAATTCTGCAACGCATTGATCAGAGAAAGTTCCTGTGTGTGTTGGTGTCCAATCTCGTAGTGTTTGTGTTTCTCCTAAACGCCTTTGATCCACAAGTTGATGATCACGATACGGTGAGGGGACACATCATAATTCATAGGCTAGCGCGATTATGAATACCAGTATTGAAGACGGTCTCTCTGGATGGCTCGCTCTCGCTCCCGCCGCAAGCGACGCCCGTGCCGGCGCCCTGCCGCAAGCTCCACACCGCCCGTCCGCGTCGCCTCCTCCGGTTTAGGAAGAACCAGTAAGTTGTGTTCCCTCGCCGCCGCAATCCCCTGTCTCGGCTGGTTCATCCCGCGCTCCGCGCGTCCTCCCTCCCTCTTGGCTGCAGCCCGCCCGCCTGGGTGTCGCCTCTGTTCCTGACGGCACTCCCTGTCCGCCTGGGTGTCAACGCATCTGTTTCACGTGGCCGGGCGTCGTCTTTGCGGCGCGCATCCGACTGCTGTTCGCCCTGCCTGTCATGGCCGGCGCCAACCGCGGCGGCGATCGGGCTGACGTACCTGTTCTCCACCTTCGAGGACCGCTTCCGCGTGCGCATGGTTGCCCCGGGGGTCTACAGCGCCTCTGTTGCCGGAGCCCCGGTCGCCGCCGCGCTCCTACGCCGGCGTGCATTCATTTTCACCGGCGTCCTCTTCCGCTTCCGCAGAGCTCCTCCCACGCCTTCCCAACGGTCGGAAGTTCGAAATGACAAGAGGGCCCCACCTTCCAGCTCGGCAAGCTGACTTTTCCAGGGCTTTTCCCACCTCCGTTCCCTGACTTTTCCAGGGCTTTTCCCACCTCCGTTCCCTGACGTGTCCGCGCTTCGTGGCTGCTCCCTGCCTACCCCACTCGCCACGTCGACCACGCCCTGGTCAACCTCCCCTCGATCCCCACCGTCCGTTGCTGATCGTTCGGCCCGGTCCTGGGTGGAGAAAGTCAGGATGTCAACTCCTCCTGCGGTCTCGATTCTTCCTCTGCTTCGCCGTTTACGCCGGCCGCACCTCGTCGCCCCCTTATTAACCTCGCTGGCCCGCTGCTTATCACAGCAGCAACGTGTGCGTGATTGTCGGACCTCTACCCTGCCGCCTGTTTCGCCGCTGCGGCCAGCCATCGCGCCCGCGGACCGCCCCGAGCGGTGTCACTCCGCTCCGCCCGCCACCATGGCGTCCCACCACCACCGCCGTCCTCCCATCACCCCGCCAGCGCGCCGCCACACCCCCAACCTGCAGTACCCCATCACGCCCCACCCATTCGCCGAAATGATGGACGCCCCACCCACGCTTGCGGCTGCGATCGTCGCCGATCATCCGACTCTGTTTGCATCAGCTGTGCTGGGCGGGCTGGAGAGGCGCCCATGGAAGCTGTGCAAGAACGCCGGGGAGCTGCGGCTGCCGAGCCCGAGCCTAAGGGGGCTCCCGTGGAAGTGCCTGCACCCACGCGCCGCAAGCGTGGCGGAGGAGACGCGCGCGTGCCAGCGCTCGCATCAAGGCGCAGGCGCCGGCGCTGTTCCACTCGGTGCTGCTGGACCGCGCGGTGGCGTACAAGGCGGCGAGGGTTGACGGCGTGCCCGGCGTGCCCCAGGCCGCCGCGATGCCGACCCCGTTCTGAGCTTTGGAGATCAGGACGATGGCCGAGGCGTGTCAGCTCCCGGAGGACGCCGTGCGTAGCATTGAATGTTGCTCATGTGTAGAAGGCCCCTGTTTGGCGCGTCGCCCGGGATCGCTGCTGCTTGGGTCGTGGAACACTCGTGGACTGCCAAATGCATAGATGTGAAGCGTAACCTCTCTGCGCAGCCTCTCAACATCCTCTGCTTCCAGGAGACGAAACTGACGGATGTTCCCCCTTCCAAAGCGGCGCCGTTCCTCTCTGCGCAGCCTCTCGAGCTTCTCCTTCAAGAACTCGATCAGCGCGTCACTGCTTGGCACCCCGATATGGTTCACCACGTGCGCGATGTGGAGCTGCGTTTTACACTCACCTCCAACTTTGAGTTCGCACCCGACGGCTCACCGTTCACGATGAGCAATGTCTACGCTCCCTGTGCCGGCGAACTGCTTCTCCCTTGCTCCTCGCTGCGACTTGCCGTGGTTGATCGTCGGGGACTTCAACATGACGCGGTCGAGAGATGATAAGAACACGGATGCTTTCATGCAGAATTAAGTTGTTCAATTAAATAGGCATTGTAGATGGTCATGTCTTGCTTGATCCAAATTCTGAATCACAACATGTCCAGTCCCGCAGCGTTATATTTGTTGACCTTATTGTGTATGAGAAACAGAGTATGGATGTCAAAAGTGAACTGGTATTGATGTTATACTAGTGGAATTTTGCGCGGCGTCACGCCGCGCTTTTGTTAGTTCATATTTTTTCATAAATTTGTAAAATAACTCCATAGTAAGAAAATATGTATTCTGTTGTAGTTTGAAATCTGTTGAAATCTGACGTATAGAGTATTTCCAAATATGTAGCGTTTTGGAATGTTCATTTTTTTCGTGTTTTGCCATAAATTTTCATTTTAAGTCCATAGTTAGAGAATGCATGGTATGAACATTTACTAAATTGAATTGCATGTAATTTGAGGAAGTGCATTTGGATGTTTTGCAAATATTAAGCAAATTGGAAAATTGAAATATGTTTGTATTTTGCCAAAAATAGGTGGCATTTAATTTTGTGAGCACGTTGATATATTTTAGAGTGTCTCCAATTCTTAAGCAAATTGGAATGTGCAAAACTGTTTCTATTTTTAATCAATATTTAATTTATGTTCATAATGGGTGTGAACGCACATTTTTTCAATTGAATTCCATAATTAGAGAAAGGTCATGTAGATTGCTTGCAAATTTTTACGAAAGTGAAATGTTCAATTTAAGTCCATAATTGGAGGAAATGCACTATATGAGCATTAAATTTATTAAATTCCACTCCATGTATTTGAGGAAGTGCATTTGGATGTTTTCCAGATATTAAGCATAATTTGTTCACATTTATTTTTGGTGACCATGTTGGTATATCTTAAATAGAAATGTTAAAAAAATGTTTTTATTTTTTATCAGTAGTTAATGGAAGTCCATCTGTGGCAATGCACATTTATTCAATTGAATTTCATAATTAGAGAAAAAAATTAAATTCAACTCCATATAATTAGAGGAAGTGCATATTACTTCCAAATATTTACTATATTGAAATGTTCAATTTGAGTTCATAATTGGAGGTACTGCATTATGTGAGCATTGAATAAATTTAACTCAATGTAATTAGAGGAAGTGCAATTAGATTTTATCCAAATATTCACCAATTGAAAATATTAAATCAAGTCTGTTTTCTCCATATATTTTTAGCATTTGTTTTTTAGAGCATGTTGATATTCTAGAGTAGTAAGCATTTTTTTTATGGCCATTTTGATGTATTTTAGGGTAGCTTCAAATATTTACGCCGCGTTTTTGTTAGTTCGTATTTTTTCATAAATTTGTAAAATAACTCCATAGTAAGAGAATATGTATTCTGTTGTAGTTCGAAATCCGTTGAAATCTGAAGTATAGTATTTCCAAATATGTAGCGTTTTGGAATGTTCATTTTTTTTGTGTTTGCCATAAATTTTCATTTTAAGTCCGTAGTTAGAGAATGCATGGTACGAGCATTTATTAAATTGAATTGCATGTAATTTGAGGAAGTGCATTTGGATGTTTTGCAAATATTAAGCAAATTGGAAAATTGAAATATGTTTGTATTTTGCCAAAAATAGGTGGCATTTAATTTTGTGAGCACGTTGATATATTTTAGAGTGTCTCCAATTCTTAAGCAAATTGGAATGTGCAAAACTGTTTCTATTTTTAATCAATATATAATTTATGTTCATAATGGGTGTGAACGCACATTTTTTCAATTGAATTCCATAATTAGAAAAAGGTCATGTAGATTGCTTGCAAATATTTACGAAAGTGAAATGTTCAATTTAAGTCCATAATTGGAGGAAATGCACTATATGAGCATTAAATTTATTAAATTCAACTCCATGTAATTTGAGGAAGTGCATTTGGATGTTTTCCAAATATTAAGCATAATTTGTTCACATTTATTTTTGGTGACCATGTTGGTATATCTTAAGTAGAAATGTTAAAAAATGTTTCTATTTTTTTATCAGTAGTTAATTGAAGTCCATCTGTGGGAATGCACATTTATTCAATTGAATTTCATAATTAGAGAAAAAAATTCATTTCCATATAATTAGAGGAAGTGCATATTACTTCCAAATATTTACTATATTGAAATGTTCAATTTGAGTTCATAATTGGAGGTACTGCATTATGTGAGCATTGAATAAATTTAACTCAGCGTAATTAGAGGAAGTGCAATTAGATTTTATCCAAATATTCACCAATTGAAAATATTAAATCTTGTTTGTTTTCTCCATATATTTTTAGCATTTGTTTTTTTGAGCATGTTGATATATTCTAGAGTACTAAGCATTTTTTATGGCCATTTTGATGTATTTTAGGGTAGCTCCAAATATTTAGCTAATTGAATTGTTCAAATATATATTTATTTTGTCAGAAGTATTTAATTGAAATCCTAGGTAGAGGAAATGCATTGTGTGAGTATATATTAAATTTAACTTAACAATTAGAGAAAATGTGTTCAGTTTGTTTTTAAATGTTTACCAATTTGAGGATTTTATCAATTTCTGCAGGAATTACGGGAAAAAAATCTGACGTCGTGGGTCACTGTGACGTCTTGCTGACGTCATCAGTGGACAGACACTGACAAGGGCATACATCTCGGGTACCCTACCGTGAGGGTACCTGGTGCACGCGATGATTAAGGCCCAGTAGCGAAGAGCCTACTCGAAGCCCAAGATGAGAGGCCCAAGAAGATGGAGTACCCTCCAAGATTATACATAGGTATAATCGGTTTAGACTTTCCTTACGTGTAAACTAGGTCGGTTACGAACTCCCGAGACCCAGCCTATTTAAAGGCTGGGAGGGTGCCGATCTAGAGACAAGCCATACTCAAACCACCAAAGCTCTAGCGAGATCGACATCTCGCCGGAGCCACCTTGTAACCTCATAATCTCACGCGATCAATAACAGACAAGCAGGAAGTAGGGTCTTTACCTCTACCCGAGGGGCCTGAACCTGGGTAGATCTTTGCCTCTGCTTGTCAGCCGACGAAACTACCAGTACTACCATGTTCTCTCCCCATAATCTCAACCCTAGGTCCTTAACCATGGGATTTGATGAGTGTACCACTCGTCAATTGGCGCCGTCTGTGGGAAAGAATAGTGCTGGACTCACGGTTTGTTCGGTTCCATCGGAAAGCGGCGACTCGCCGATCCAAATCAGAACTCGCCGACTCAGGCGGCACACGGCAACACGCCAGCTTCACCCGCAAAAAGCGCATCGGATCCTCTAATGGATTTCGAGCCACACTCGCCTGGATTCCAGGAGGCCTTCTCCGATCTCGAGTTAGGTTTGGGTTTAACCGTTGGTTCGTTCAATTTTTTCGTCAACAAGCTTGGTGTGTAGGACTTGACGGATCCACGCCAACATTTGAGGAGCTTCGAGCTTGTGTTCAACGATCAGACGAAACGTTGAGGTCATACATCAGACGATGGACTGAGATACACAACTCAGTCAGAGTAATTTCAGAAGATATGGCCATGGACGCTTTCATAATGGGACTCGCCAGGCGAGACCTCAAAGAAGCACTTGGTCGCAAAAAGCCAACCTCTGTGGCTAACCTCTTGATGACCGCGACTGAGTGGGCAGACGGAGAAGACATGGCACACCACACGTGGGTCCTCACCCCGTGATAATCATGAAAGCGGCAGTCGAAGCCGCAGAGACTCGTACAGAGATGACCGAAGGCGCAAACATTCAAAACGTCTCTACGACGATGACAGACCCGAATTCATGGCGGCTGGGTTCTCCACACCCCGCAATGACAGGACAGAAGCGACCGGCGGTCAGAAGATCGGCGGGACAGTCGAGATGATCATCGGGACAGTCAAGACCGTGGCCAACGCAGTGATAGCTACAAGAGGAAGGACTGGCGAAGTCAAGATAGGAGCACAATCCGAGCGATCATTCGAAGAAAAGATGGATGCTGATTGCAGATTCCACCTGTACAAGGGGGACGACGGAAAACTGCGCTCCAATCACTCGATGAGAAACTGCAGGGAGTTCGACCAAATGGCGACTGATTACATAAATCTCAGAAAGGCAACAGCCCAAAGCACCCGCACCCGTGCCCGTGCCTCAGCCAAACAATGTGCCCGTTCTGATGGCACCACCACCTCCACCACAGCCTCACGCAGGCGGAAACATCGCGGGTGCCATACAACCGTACCTCGGGTGGACGAACTCAGTACCCTCCACCCCAAGGGCAGATGTACATGATACAGAAAGGTCGCCCTTCCAACAGGGAGCAAAAACTTCGCACTCGACAAGTAAACATGGCGGTCATGTCACCTCCTGTGTAACTGAATTCTTGAAGGATCCGAGACTGCATCTTCAGCAGAGAGGACACCCACCATCGTGGTTCGTCCAGGGCACTCCGCTCTGGTACTCGACGCCAAATTGGAGGTACGCCATGTCCAAGGTCTTCATGGATGGTGGCAGCGGCATAAACATAATCTTCGCAGATACGCTCCGCAAAATGAACAGGTCAGTCGAAAACCTGCCAAAATCTCAAATACCTTCCACGGTATCGTCCCAGGCAAAGCAATAAGCCCAGAAGGCACCATACAACTCGACGTAACGTTCGGGGACAAGAACCACTTCAGGACAGAGTCGATTGAGTTCGAGGTCGACTGGAAGTCACAATACCACGCCATACTTGGACGCCCGACGTTCGCTCGATTCATGGCGGTCCACACTATGCATACCTCCAGCTGAAAATGCCTGGACCAAAAGGAGTAATCACAGTCAAAGGAAACTTCCAAAAGTCCGACTCTTGTGACCGAGAGTTTAGCAAAATCTCTGAGATGTTCGGCATGGAAGCAACACTCGCTGATCTAGCGGTCTCCAACGATCGAACACTTATGCCGAGCACAAAAAGGTGGCAGTCGACAGAGCATTCAACGCCACCAATGACACAAGGTCGCATCAGGTGCACCCGACTGACCCGACCAAGACAGTCAATGTCTCGTCGAGTCTGCCTATCGCATAGGAAAGCGCGCTCGTCGAATTCCTCCGTGAGAACTGGGATATATTTGCGTGGTGTCCAGCCGACATGCCAGGTATTCCCAGGGAATTCGCCGAGCACTCTCTCCAATTATTTCCAGATGCTAAACCAGTCAAGCAAACAATGCGCCGCATATCCGGCCCAAAAGAACCGCAGTCGAAGCCGAAGTCGACAGACTACTCGCAGCAGGTTTCATCAGAGATCAAGAAATCACAATGGGTGGCCAACCCCGTACTCGTGGAAAAAAGAACACAGATATCCTTCGGATGTGCGTAGATTTCACGCACTCAATAAGTGTTGTCCAAAGGATCACTTTCCACTACCTCGAATCGACCAGATCGTCGACTCCACCGCCGGGTGCGCTCGCTTGTCCTTCCTGGATGCTTACTCGGGTTACCACCAGATAAGGATGAAGGAAGAGGATGAAGAGAAAACGGCGTTCATAACCCCACTCGGGGTCTACTGCTACACCACAATGCCTTTCGGGCTCAAGAACGCAGGCGCAACCTACCAGCGCATGATGCAAGATTGCCTCAAGAAGCAAATTGGGCGAAACGTCCAGGTCTATGTAGATGACATCGTCATCACAACAAGGGAGGAAAACACACTACTCGATGACTTGCGAGAGACGTTCGCAAACCTCAAACGCTTCCACATCAAGCTCAACCCGAAGAAGTGCACGTTCGGCGTGCCAGCCGGGCAACTCCTCGGGTATCTAGTCTCAGCTCGAGGAATCGAGGCGGACCCGGAGAAAATACAGGCCATCTTGACGATGCAAAGGCCTTCAAAGCTCCATGACGTGCAAAAGTTAGCGGGTCGAGTGGCAGCGCTCAGTCGATTCATCAGCAAGCTAGGCGAAAAAGCTCCCGTTCTATCGACTGATGAAGAAAGCAGATAAATTCGAGTGGACGCCAGAAGCCGAAGCAGCCTTCACGGACCTCAAGCGAGTCCTCACAAGCCCTCCAATCCTCGTCGCACCAAGGGAACGCGAGCCACTATACCTATATGTCTCCGCAACTAACAGGGTGGTGAGCACCGTACTGGTAGTCGAACGAGGGAGGAGGGACACGCCCAAAGCATACAACGTCCAGTCTATTACTTGAGTGAAGTGCTCTCCATATCAAAGCAGCGGTACCCGCACTATCAAAAGCTGGCCTACGCCGTGTTCATGTCCTCAAGGAAGCTGACGCATTACTTCTCCGAGCACCCGATCACTGTAATCAGCACCTCAGGGATCGGGGACATCCTCACAAACCCCAACGCAACTGGGCGAGTAGCAAAATGGCTCATCGAGCTAGCACCAAGAGACATCAAGTATGATTACCCGAAGGCCATCAAAGCACAAGTTTACCTGACTTCCACACCGAGTGGATCGAAGCTCAGCTCCCAGGAGCACCAGATGTGTCCAACTCATGGACTATGTACTTCGACGGCTCAAAGAAAAACGAAGGCGCAGGCGCAGGTGTCATCCTCATATCACCAAAAGGCGACAAGCTCCGCTACATCCTACAAATGGGTTCGAGTTCCCATCAATAACGAAGCGGAGTATGAGGCCCTGATCCATGGCATGAGGATGGCCAAAGCCCTCGGGTGCACTCGACTGATGATCTACGGTGACTCGAATCTTGTGGTGCAGCAAACAATGAAGGCCTGCGACGCAATCGCAGATAACATGATCGCCTACCGTGACCTGTACAACCTCATGGAGGGCAGCTTCGAAGGCTGCGAGTTGCGGCACATAGGGCGTGAGAGCAATGAAGAAGCAGATAAGTTAGCCAACATTGGCGCGACCAAAGCACCAGTTCCACCTGGTGTCTTCTTCGAGCGCATCGAGCACAGATCCATCAAGAAAAAGCGAGCATTCCTACATCAGCCGCACCAGCCAAGAGCAAAGCACCTAGCACAGAGGACCCGCCAGTCGAGGTGCTCCTCATCGAGCCAACATGGACTCAACCTTTCCTCGCATACATACTCCGCGGCGAGGTACCCGAAGACATAACAGAGTCAAGACGCGTCACTCGACGATCTAAAGCATACACTGTCATCAACGGTGAACTATACAAACGCAGCATATCAGGTATGTTCCAACGTTGCATAGCATTTGAAGATGGCCAAGCCATCCTTCGTGATATTCATGCAGGTACTGCGGGCATCATGCCAGCAGTCGATCACTCGTAGCCAAAGCCTTTCGCGCAGGCTTCTACTGGCCCACAACTCAAAGACGCGGAGGACATAGTCAAAAGGTGCATCGGCTGTCAAAAATTCGCCACAAAGCCGCACGCACCCGCATCGGCGTTGAAGACAATACCATTGGCCTGGCCCTTCGCCCAGTGGGGGCTCGATATGGTTGGGCCACTCAAAAAATCCTCCCATGGAGGGCATACTCACCTTCTGGTGGCAGTCGACAAGTTCACCAAGTGGATTGAAGCAGTCCCTATCACAAGTTCAACTGCCACTACAGCAGTCAATTTCATAAAATCCATCATATACCGCTTTGGTGTGCCAAGTAGCATCATCACTGATAACGGTACAAACTTCACGGCTGAAGAATTCCGAACTTTCTGCAAAGAGCAAGATATCACGCTCAACTATGCATCTGTGGCACACCCGCAGTCAAATGGCCAAGTCGAAAAGGCCAATGGGCTTGTGACGAGTGGAATCAAGAAACGCCTCCTGGTCCCACTCAAAAGAGCAGCGGGTGCTTGGGTCGAAGAACTTCCATCTGTGCTATGGAGCTTACGCACAACTCCCAATGCTTCAACACAATTTACCCCATTCTTCATGGTCTACGGCGCAGAGGCAATCCTGCCATCAGACGTAAGGTTCAATGCACCAAGAGTCGAAGCATACAACGAAGAAGATGCAGATGAAGCACTCGAAGATGCAGTCGACTTGCTCGAAGAAGCACGCAACACGGCGCTAGCACGCACAGCTGTCTACCAGCAAGATCTACGCAACTATCACAGCCGTCGACTGCGTACCAGGTCCTTCGAGGTTGGCGACCTGGTGCTTCGACTGAAGCAAAAGAAGGTGCACAAACTTGCTTCGCCATGGGAAGGACCCTTCATCATCACCGAGGTCATTGGGGTGGAGCATACAGACTGAAGCACGCGAAGACAGGCGAACTCTCACATAATCCTTGGAACGTTGCGCAGCTGCGCCGTTTCTATGCTTAGGTTGCTCAGTCGCATAATGTAAAAGGCATATATGTCGGATGGCTGCAGGTTTCAGACGCGCTCTTTTCCTTACCAGGGTACCTAAGGGGACTGGAAGGTTTTTAATGAGGCGGCCTGCAGCTTAACATAAAAATGGAATATAATCAATGATTCCTCATATTTCTCTGTTTACTACTCGCATAACTTATTCGCACAACTCTAGCTTCAATCGAGCACTCGAAGGCGTGCTACCTCAAAACATGAGCTTTCGCTCCTTCTTCAAACATAATACCCTAGCCGCACTCGAATACTCGGGGGCTGGGTCATAAAAATCATACAAACAAGTTGCTCAATAAACATGTGCCGAAGCCCAAACATCGCAAAAATTCACAGCCTCACTCGAACACTCGGGGGCTGTAAGAGTCATATTACATATTAAGTGTTTGTCATAAACCCCGTTCGATACACTCGGGGGCTGCACACATACAATTACACAAATGTACATCATGTACAAGTGGCAATATTACACTCGGGGGCTGACCCCTACACATATAACCTTAATCTACAGGTTCTTCCTTTGGCTGGGTCCACTTCTCCTCCTCCTTGAGCACATTATGGATTAAGACCAATGCGTCCACCCGTGTCTCTTGGTAGTGCTCCTCCATTGGCACAGGACCACCACCTGGTATGGGTGCGGGTCCCATCGCAATCCTTTTAAAATCAAGATGAGGAAGGTGCGATCGCACAAAGGCAAGAGCAACATTAGCCCCGCTAATCAGTTGCTCGCGCACAAACTTCTTGATCGCCTTGCCTTTTCGAAATTTCTTCAGCAATGCAAAAAGGCTGTGGTTGCTCATTCAAAGGAAACAAAGCTTCGTGGACTCAAATAAAGCCAACCTGCAAGTCTCCAGTCGAATTGCAGTTCGCCATGCCCGGTCCAGAAGCCTTACCAAAATGGCGCTCCTCGCCCTGTCTGACCAAAAGGGGTGGGCGGAATACTCAGTACTACTCGCATGACGTCGAGTCGATCCTGTATCCGTGCCTCCTCCTTTATCGGGTCGGAGCAAACACCTGCGCAAAAACAAAGGGCTCATCATCGCCCAGTCGAGTCATCTCGCGAAGAACAGACTCGATGATCCAAAAATAGCTTACATTCGAGTTGCAGATTTACTCTCTCCAACTCTTCAAGCAAAAAGGCCTCCCGTTCCGTAGTTGGGGATGGCCTCGACTGCAACTCAGCATACGCGTCTTGTGTTTCCTTTAACTCCCGAGTAACCTCGAAAGCTTTTGCTGAAGGTAGTCCATAATTTTCTGGTCATTCACACTTTGCGACTTCGAAGAACCACCCACAACAGGGCCAGTCGATGCTTTAGAGGCTCGGTTCTACAGTCAGAATAATTAAGGGCATAAGGAAGCATTAAGAGATCAAGCAAAAGGCTCGGGGGCTGCGCCTCCGATCACTAAAGTTCATATTTCATAAAAGACAGATATGATGTCTGATAATTTACATATAGCAAAAGCAAAATGACGAAATCCCTAGACCTAGTCAACAAAGGGATCACTCGCTAAGTCGTTGACTTCTTGGAGGAAGTTTTCTTCGCCTGGACCCGGGCTGCCCTATCTTCAACAGTTGTTACAAGCTGTTGGGCATACTTTTTGGCGGCTTCCATCCAAGTGCCGAGCCCGACGGTTCTGCCGTCAGAACCCCGTGGGAACTTCGTCGTCGCTTTGTCAAAATCAGCCTCGACTCCGTGCGTGAGCAACATGAGAAAAGTAGTATGAGCACCACTTACCATTTGCTCGCGACAGAAATCGGTGACGACAGTCCCTTCAGGCTTGAACAGCTCCACTAGTTCTGCAAAGGAAGATGGAAGCTCTTCACCGAGGAAGAAGCTGCCATGGAGGGCGCCCAAGGCACTCGCCGCCAGTGTCAGCATCTCCCCTGCTCTGCTACTGGTAACCTCTGAGACAGCCACACTTTCATCGAGTGAGGTGCCAAGACTTTGCTTGCCTAGAGCAGTAGGGCCATCCATCACGCCTAGCGTAGCACGTGGATAGCATAATCAGCACCATATTGTAGAAACTTCAAACATCTAAGGAACACAGCAAAAATTCGTACCAGTCAAAGTGGTGTTGGCGGCAGAAAGTCGACCAATAGCCGACTCCTCTCTAACCTCGGCTGCTTTCAGCCTCTTCTCCAGGTCAGCCACTCGACGGGTGGCGTTGTCCAAATTTTCAACCGCATCAGCGGCAGCCTCTGCAAAACAAACATACATGGTCAACAGACTTCAAGAGGAATCAGCTTCAACAAGTGATACTAGCATAAAGAAACACGCATCTTCGCAGCTTCGAGTTGCTGCTGCAGGGTGGCGGCTTCCGTCTCCTTCTGAACATACTTGGAGCCAGCATTTAGTAGCTCCAGCACAAACGGCTACAACGCAATACGCGAAAATTCAGAACAAGTTTATCAGGTCCATGAACAGCTTTGCCACTCGCTACTGATTCAACTATTATACAAAAGCACAAGCTTACGTGATTCAGGAAGGAGGAAGAAGAAGCAGCGGCGGCGGAGAGCAAATGGCAAGTAAAAAGTACTATTTACTCCGCCGCACCCTTTTAACCTCAACGCAAAAGAATCCGCACCGTGGATGCGAGATCGTGGGCAAAGAAGCAAATCCAGCCATACACGTGGCAGCCATGGAGAGCAACCGTCGCCGGCCACTCCGGCCACTACGCACGGGAATCTAGGAACTGCCATCATAGCCCCGGAGAAATCGTGCTTGAACGGTCAAATCCAGTCCAAACGGCTGCACATTGGGCCCACATACGTGTCACGTCCCATCCATCACAGCATAGCACACGCCACCGCGTGTCAGGTGGCGCAGTCGCCATAAAATGTCATCCCTGACGTCATTACAGCAGATTTGTTCAGAAAAGATTTCGGGTTCGTCCAATGCATATCAATCACTCGATTGTTTTTGGGTGAATGGTAACTCGACCATTTCTTCGACTGAGGAATATCACTCCCATCGGGAGCATATCAAAAATTTCTTCGACTCAAGATGCTCAAAGATAAAATGATATTGAGATTATTCTCCATTACAAGCAATACATCATAATCTCGGGGGCTACTCTCATCGGGAGCACTGTCGTGCACCTGATAGAAATACGTCAAAAAATTTCTTCGATTAACATATGCAGGGTAAAATAATTCTGAGATTATCCTCCATTGCAAGCAATAAAGCACAATCTCGGGGCTACTCCCATCGGGAGCGCTGTCGCGCACCCGATAGAATAATGACAAAGTATCAGTCGACAAAATTATCGACTCCGTTCATATACAAAATCATACTCGCTGCCATGGAGCGCGCGCCTGAGCGCATGCGACGCGCGCGGATGCCAGCTGCTTGCAAGCGGCGGCGAACGCGGCGGAGGAAGAAATCCGACGGCGGTGACGTTTCCCGCGTGATTCGTGCAGCTCAGCAAGCGATCTGCGGCGAGGACGAAGAGCAGACGATGGCGAATCTCCGTGCGTGCTCGGATTCGTGCGGGGAGATGCGTATCGACGGTGGCGCGCGCGGGCGGCGGCGCGGCGATGTCCGGCGTCGCGGGAGAAGAAGGAGAGAGGGGGATGTGAGGACGCTTTTCCACCGGGGTCCTCGGTGTTTTCGGAAATTGCAGCTAGGTCCTCCTCACCGAAGAATCATGACTGTTTCTAAAATTCTGTAAAGCGTAGGGGCCTTTTTGCAAAAATACCGCGGACACAGGTCTTACTGTTCATCACTGTAGCCACTGTAGCTAGCTACAGTGGCCGAGCGCGGAGGGGCCAAGAAATGGCTCTACTTTCATATAGTTAGTAAAGTAATATGCATTGATACACATTGAACTGGTATTGATATGTCACAACCCCTTTCTATTGGTATAGCAGAGCCCTATAGTAGTGTCATTAACAAGTTCCATTGTCATGCCCGCATGGACATGGCATTCACAACAATTTTAGTACATTGTACAGTAGGAGGGACGGACCCAAATATCATTTATCTATTATTTGTTATATGGTCAGACATTGTTATCTAAGTTTGCTTTTTGAGAGCTTAAGTAAACCGAATTAGGTTCCAGGGAACCTATATTGCTTGCTAATTCGATGGGAGGTTCATAGTGTAGGAGTCTAGCTAGATTCCATTGAAGTTACTTCATGAGATTATTGGGGATACAGAGGTTTTATTTTGGGATCGGCAGTTGTGCTAATTCTTGCATGTAATTGTTTCTGTGGCTTGCAAACATCATAGTCAAGTGATGACTCATTTTCTCATAGCGCTGAGAATAGTCTGGATCGAAATTAAGTTTTTGGCTGGTTTTTCGTTGGGTTTGTACCAGTTTGGTCGTGATGGTCTCGTGACAAAAATAAGTTTGGTTTGGTTTGGTTTGGTTTGGACAAAAGGGAACTACGGACTGGTTTGGTTTGGTCCGGAACTTTTTGGGTTGAGATTGTTCAAGCAGTGCCGAGTGCCGACCATGGTTTTCAAATTCAGTGAAATTTCATTGAAATTCACTGAATGTTTGTGATTTCAGTAGGCACTGAAATAATTACCTTTCAGTCAAAATATTTCAACAATTTCAATTTACAGAGGAATCTAAAATTTGTTTAAAAATGTTTCACCACATGTGCGATGTGGATCTGCGTTTTACACTCACCTCTTACTTTGAGTTTGCACCCGACGGCTCCCAGTTCACGGTGACCAATGTCTACGCTCCCTGTGCCGCCGAACTGCTTCTCCCTTGCTCCTCGCTGCAACTTGCCGTGGTTGATCATCGGGGACTTTGACATGACGCGGTCGAGAGATGATAAGAATACAGATGCTTTTGATGCTGCGGCTGCGGACGCGTTCAACTCGGCCATCGATGACCTCCTACTGCATGATCTGCCCCTCCTTAGGCCTTGTTTACCTCTAGTGTATTTTAGAGGATGGGAGGGGATTATCCCGGATTCCGGAAAATCCCCACTAGTTTGTTTACTTCTAGTGTATTTTAGGGGATAGGAGGGGATAATCCCCAAATATCCCCTACCAATCATCTCATTTTTGCCTAACACAAAAACTCTGGTCCATGCTAGTATATTGTAGGGGAAGAGTATTTGTGAGAATTTATGGGGATTGGGTGTTCACCAAATCGCCTGCCATCCCACTCATCCCATCCCTTAAAATACCCTAAGAGTAAACAAGGCCGTAATCGGCAGTACAAATGGTCCAACAACAGGTCGTCGCCCACACTGGTCCGCCTTGATCGAGCACTTATCAACCCGGAGTGGGGGACAGTCATGTTCAACACCACGCTCCACTCTCTCCCTTTTTTTTAGGGTTCGCTCCACTCTCTCCTAGGATCACCTGCTGGTCGAAGCCTCTTCGCGCGCTCTTGTCCGATATTTTCCGATTTGAAAAATATTGGGCCTATTCTACTGAGTACGAGGCCATGATTGAAGATTTTGTGACCACGTCTTCGAACCAAGTTTCTGGAGCGGGCCACCTCTCTCGCAAGCTTAAGTGGGCGCGCATGCTCCAAAAAATGGGCCCCCGGTAGGAAACGGCCTAGCACCGTGGTTTCATACTGTCGGGTCGTGATCTCCCTCCTCGACTTGGTTGAAGTATTTCCCCTGCCAGTTTTTTTTTTTTTTTGACGAAAAGGCAATTAGAGCTGCTTATTCATTGACAGTAGAAGAGAGTTTACAGGGTGACACCCAAAAAAAGGAAAATAACAGCAGTAAAACACAAAGCCTGCCAGTTTGAGGATAGTGGTTTTGCTTTTCCTGCCATTAGCTTTCGCCTGATAATATTTAATATTCATATCTACTTCTACAAGCTTAATTTCTTTCACCATTTGTATCCACTTAGTTTCCTCTTCTCTGATAATTTTCCTCAGCTGGGTCTCGATCCTGATCCACTCTGCGCTGTCCTGAGCAATGAGCCCAAAATTCTCCCCGTTCTTATCAATATTGTCTAACTAGATAGCTTGATTTTTCCTATACTTTTTATAAGCACCTTATATATCCCAACCTCTAAGGTTCTTTCTCAATTCTCGCGGTGTCTCCTTCCACCTCTCAATGTTTGTGTCTCCCATGTAATTTTTCCTCCACCGAGCATCCCTATCCCCCCTAAGACTATCCCTCTACAGCCAGCAATTTTAAAAGCAAAATTGAGCTGATGCCCTAGGTCTATACCCAGATCTGATAAGTAGAGGCGTATGGTCTGACAGTTATGTTTATAAGGAAGAAACACACACTAAAGGAAAGTGCTCTTCCCATTCAGATGATACTAACACTTTATCCAACAATTCATAAGTGGGGTCCTCATGATTATTGCACGAGGTGTATTTTCTACCGGTCATTGTTAGTTCCATGAGTTCCCTTGCTCAATTACATCATTAAACAAAGGTCTCCATCTATTATAGCCCCTTTGATTTGTTTTTGTCACTCTCCCTCCTAGTCATGTTAAATTCTACTGCAATTAGGATGGGGCAGTTAGAGCTCCTGATTATACGTACTAGTGAATGTGTGTTAGTTCAGTTAGATCATGTTCGGTCTTTTATGATTATGTAATTTCCTAGGTATGCGATGGAGACATATCATTAATTAAAGGTTTCTCCAGCAAAAGTCTAATACTCGCTCCGGTCCTTTTTAAGTGTCGTAGAAATCCTACTAGCTGCTTACAAATTCGTTCAGCTCTCACGACACTTACTACGGATCCGCGGTAGTTAAAAAAGGAGGAGATAACCTAGCGTACGCGCGCGCGTCCCAAACGCGCGGAACCTGCGGGCACGAGCGCACGCGAGAGCAGCTCTCGACCTCCCACGTGGCGTGCCGGCAGTGCTCGCAAGCGACGCGGCAAACGAGCGGCCACACAAACACGAGCGGCAACGCGACCTGTGCATGCGGGCGAGCGACGTGATCAGTGTGCTAGCTATATCCATCCACCTGCTTGAGTATATTGGAGATAGTGCACCGGAAAAAGAGAAGGCGGTGCACTGCCTCGTTGAGTATATTGGAGATAGTGCACCGGAAAAAGAGAAGGCAGTGCACTGCCTATACGAGGCAGTGCACCGTAAAAGAGAAGACAGTGCACTGTCCCGGATGGGCAGTGCACCGCAAAAAAGAGAAGGCGATACAGAAGGCAGAAAGGCAGTGCAACCTACACACTCCGGACAGTGCAAAAAAAAGTTTGTCGAAACATATCAAAATGGGATCTAGTTTTGAAGATCTCGACGCGACTAACCCATTCCCAAAAACGGATCGTGATTTGCAAACTCAGTTCGAAAGATATTTCATTTTTCGTCTTCGAATTAAAAAGAGAAAAGGAAAAAAGAAACAGCTAAGCACGTACCGAACCAGCAGAGAGGGAGCGATGTACGCTGGCCTCCACGTGGTGAACAGGGAGCGACCCGCGCGGGAGAGCAGCGAATGCGTCGGGAGAGCAGCGAATGTCTCAGGGAGCTCCACGTGTTGGGCGTGGATGTAACTCTGCGCGAGCGCTCCGGGAGCGCGCGCTTTTTCTAGTAAAATCGAAAAAGGAGTACACATTTTAAACTTGAGATGATATATTGTTGATCCAGTTCTCTACAAGATTTTTTTTTTCGTTGGAACTATATCTATGCTACTGTGTACTTTGGTTGAACGCGGATTTTTACCATGTGCTAGATTGCGCATGGTAAAGAGATTAATCAACTTTGGTTGCAATCTAGTGATTTTTTTTCTGGCTATGTTTTAATTCAGCACGACATTTGCTCCGTTTTCGGCTCCGCCACTGAACCAAATGTTAGGTATGAAACCTCCTCCGGCACCCAAACGAAATACACGGCGTGGCTCAAACCTTGGCCTATTCCACACAAGCCACAAGGGGCATGACGGAAAAAGTGGTAACCCAACACGCCCATATTATACATACACTTGCTCTAATCTACTTGCTCTAAACTGAACCGGCACGAAGAGTAAGTAAGCTTTCCAAAAAAGCTGGACCAATCTTTGATGTGACAGACAAATAAAGTACCTCTGAACGAACTCATATAGAGCGATCGCTCTAACAACAACCCCAGCTGAACGAACTCATATATTGCTTCCCTTGAGAGATCGATTGCGAGACAAGGATCTCGCATCCTGTGGTTGAGGGAGGGCGATGCATGTACCCGGTTTTTCCACACGCACGCAAGCCACCGTAGGAGAAAAAATTTCGTGGGACACCTGTTGGTTGATGGAGTTCGAAGATTAGAGCATGGCGACAAGGCACAGGCTGTGGATGATTTCTTTGATGGGCTTTTGGGCTCAGACAACGCACGGCCTTTCTCGCTGGACTTGGAGGCGCTTGGGCTTCCAAGCGCTGACTTGCAGCAGCTTGATTCAGATTTCACTGAGGAAGAAGTTTGGAAAGCTATCAGGGAGATGCCACTGGACAAATGCCCGGGACCAGATGGATTCTCAAATCTCTTCTTTGTCTCATGTTGGTCTATCATCAAAGAGGATGTTATGGCAGCGTTCAACTCCTTGTCTCGCCTTGATATGAGGGGTTTTGGGGCTATAAGCCAAGCATACATCACCTTGCTTCCCAAGAAACCTGGAGCCGAGGAAGTTCGTGATTTCCGGCCGATAAGCCTGATCCATGGCGTGTCAAAACTGGTGGCTAAAGTCGTTGCGTGTAGGCTTGCACCATTCCTACCTCGCCTGGTGGGTTCTCACCAATGTGCGTTTGTGCGCAAGAGGTGCCTACATGACAACTACATGATGGTGCAAAACACGGCTCGAAAACTTCAGAGTACCGCCACGCCGGCGATTCTCCTCAAATTGGACATCACAAAAGCCTTTGATACAGTGGATTGGTCCTTCTTGCTAGATGTCCTGAGACGTTTGGGGTTTGGCGATCGTATGATTGCGTGGATTTGTGCGCTCCTGGGGACAGCCTCCACGCGCGTGTTGCTTAATGGTTTTCCAGGTGCCAGAATATATAACAGACGAGGTCTACGGCAGGGCGATCCTCTTTCACCGCAGCTCTTCATTCTTGTCATGGAGGTGCTCCATCTTCTCATCCAGAAGGCAGCCGAAGTAGGAATACTTGATCAGCTGGCAGCAACAGGGCTGAGGCACCGAACTTCAATATATGCAGACGATGTGGTGACTTTCTTGCGTCCTTCTGTCAAAGATCTCCGGGTCGTGGCAGCGCTGATTCAAGATTTTGGGACGGCATCAGGTCTCCACACAAACCTCAGCAAGTGTTCCGCCCATCTAATCCAATGTTCCGTACAAGTGGAGTCGCTGGTTGGTCGTGAGTTGCAGTGTCCAGTACAACCTTTCCCTATGCGTTATCTGGGCCTCCCTTTGAGTCTGAGGAAACCAACTGCGGCCCAGCTCCAATACCTCGTGGACCGGATTGCTGATCAATTGCCAAGTTGGAAGGCCGGGCTACTGAACCGTGGTGGCAGGCTTGAGCTTGTTAAGACAACGCTGTCAGCGATGCCCATCTTTGGCATGATGTCGCTGGACATCCCTGTGGAGATTCTGGAAAAGATTGCCAAGACTATCAGGGCTTTTCTGTGGAAAGGGAGGAAAGAAGTAAAGGGAGGTCATTGCCTGGTTGCCTGGGATAGAGTTTGTATGCCCAAGTGCTTCGGCGGACTAGGAGTCCCGAATCTGAGGCTGATGAACATGGCGCTTAGGGTCCGTTGGCTGTGGTTACAGAGAACTGATAATTCGAAGCCGTGGGGAGAGTTCAACATACAGGTTCCACGCCTGGTTAGAAATCTGTTCGAAGCTGCCACCACTTCGGTTTTGGGTGATGGAGCGACAACTCTGTTTTGGTTGGACAGATGGCTACCTCAAGGACGGATAAAGCACTTGGCCCCGAATCTTTTCAGTGCTGTTTCCAAGCGCGCGATCAAAACGACAAAAGTTCGTGAAGGCCTTGCAGGTGGTTGGCTCGCTGACTTCTCTCCTGATCTTCCTGCGGCGGCAATTGGAGAAATTTTCATGCTAGCCGATATGATTGCCGAAGTGAACCTTACCGAAGGTGTGGATGATGTTCTCCGATGGAATTGGGATAGCTCGGGTGTCTACTCTGCGAAATCTGCCTACCTAGGTTTGTTCGAGGGGAAGACACGCATGGATGGGGCGTTGCAGATCTGGAAATCTCGTGCACCCTCAAAGTGCAGGTTCTTTTTATGGCTTGCGAGGAAGGATCGGTGCTGGACGGCGTCTAGGCTGAGCAGCAGGGGTTTGCCACACCCGGCAGCTTGCCCTTTTTGTGATCAACATGAGGAGACAATCAATCATTTGCTCCTGGGGTGCGTTCTAGCTAGGGAGGTCTGGACGAAGATCTGTCGGCATCTGGGGCAGCCGACGTGGATCCCAAACCAGAATGATCGCCTTGCCAACTGGCTCCCTGGCCGGACTGCAGACAGACGTTCTAGGAAGGATTGGTGGACGGCGATCACGCTTGTCTGCTGGTGTCTGTGGAAACACAGAAACGCGGTGGTTTTCGATGGCGCAACTCCTTCAGCGGGCATGGTTCTCGAGCAAGTCGAAGCTGAAGCAAATCAGTGGATCGCGGCGACTCTCTTCAAGGGTCCCTTAGCGGACGTGGATAGGTGGAAGGTAGGAGAGTAGGGAGTCGTGTGTGTGGGGGGGGTTTCTTTCTCAACCCTGTGGCTGCGTTCGTGCCGAACGCGTTGTATACCCGGCCATCTTGGCTTTTCTTTCTATGAAAACGATACGTCTGCTAGACTTATCCTTTAAAAAAAAAGAACTTATCAGAGCGTTCCGCAGTCGTAGTCGGGCATCATGAGGAGCCCCTTGGCGAGCACCCCGGCCAGCACCTTGTCCCGCACGAACCTCACCACGGCGTGCTCGCTCTGCAGCAGGAAGCCCACCATGTACGACGCGGCGATGAGCTGGGCGCTCCTCCACCGCCTGATCCCGGCGTACTTGAGCAGAGCCGCCTCGACGCTCTCCCTCCCGTCACCGCCGCCGCTGACGATGGCGTCGCCGAGGCACCGTCCGAGGACGACGGCGTCCTCGAGCGCAGCGCACGCGCCCTGCGCCAGGTCCGGCGTCGTCGGGTGGAGCGCGTCGCCGGCCACGCACATGTTGCCCTTGCTGATGCTCGCGAACAGCACGTCGTTCATCTGGCTCCTCTCCACCGCGTCCAGCACCTGGGGTGGGGCGTGTAAAAGAAGTTCAGATTGAGGTGGTAGTTTGTTGTTCTTACAGTTTTCCTTGCACCCGTATATCGATTTCTCGCACTACTTCGCCGGTAATCGAAGACATGACACGCACACTATCAAGGAGAACATAGAGAGACAGCACATCATGCAACTGGAATCAAAGACGAATGGAGATACAGTATCAGGGACTAGCTGGGCTAGACCGAGCTGTACCCGTGAACCTGCACATGCTGGCGCCTCATCTTGTCTCCTACCCCGAGGGCATCAAGCGCGCGGAAGGCGTTCGCCCATGTCATGAACGCGAACCCGGATGTCCGGAGCTCCGGCGACGACTCCAGCACCACGCTCCGAACGCCCTTCCTGCATCCAGTTCCACCATGTACAGTTAAATTCGCCACACACACACACACGAATTCAGACAGCATGCGTGAACAACACGAGGAATTTAACTCATTCCAGCCATTACCTGTGGAGACCCAGGGCAACGCCGAGGCCGGCCAAGCCGGCGCCAACAATGACGACGTCTTCGGTGGTGTCCCGCGGCTGCATCTTTGCACTACTGATCTATACGGACTGTGGTGTACTCGATCGCGAGCTTGATGCCTTGAAACCTTGAATTGATTCCATGGCTAAGGCGATTAGGAAATGAATATATATATGCCTGCAACCTTTTGGTGTGGAGTGAGGGACTGAACCCAATTGAAAAAAACAGAAATACTTATGAAAGTTGTGTATTCCTAATCTTTGTTTTTGTATTGATTTGACCCTCACGGGGGTTATATATAGAAGTACATGGGGTAGGTGGAGACTTGGAATACAAGAAGGTCATTAACCTAATTCTATCTCTAATCTCAGCCGACATTCCCCCTCAGTCGTAGCGGGAGTGAAGCGGACGATTGCGACTGGAGAAGTCATGCGCGTCCGTCACCACCTCCACCTTGTCATCATCGCCGTCCCCTTCTGTTTCCTTCTCTTCCCTCTCTTCCCTTCCGCAGTCACAGCGGGAGTGTCATGGACGCAAGCGATGACGCGGATGTTGTTGACTGGAGCTCTTGAGTTGCTGTAGACGTATGTATGATGTTGATGTCGAGGTAGCCGAGCGTGATGTAGCCGTGGTCGATGTTGTCGCGGTCGGTGTAGCCGATAGAGCCGAAGGCGCAAAAAAAATTTGCGTGGTTTTGTGTCGTAGGGTTTTTGTGTCATTGTGCGGCGGCGGCAGCGGATCTGCGGCGGCGGGTTTTTGTGTCATTGTGCGGCGGCGGCAGCGGATCTGCGGCGGCGGCGGATTTTGCGGCGTGCGGCTCGACTCGCGTGATATAGACCTTGGCGATGATTGTGTTGGCGATGTAGAACTCGACGAAAATCTTGATGTAGTCGTACAGCTTGATGCAGATGTTCGGCTTGGTGTAGCTTCCGGCTCGATGCAGTGCAGATAGGTCGGCTCAATGTAGACGGCGCGCGGGAGGACGTCTTCCAGTACTTGAAGTCGTAGCAGAGTTGATGCCGTATTTTTTTTTATGCAATGTACGTACCAGATCATGGCCAGGCCAGAAGTGCCTAGCTGCTTCGTGCATGCAATTCTGATGACTCGTGCGCGTGGCCGCCTCCGACGCGTGCGCTTCTGCTCGTAGTGATGTGTAGCTAGTGCGCGAGCGTTGATCTTGTGCATGTGCTGTCTTCAGGCCTGATGGAGATGTCGCCGGCCAGTCGCTACCCGTGCGCGTGGAGCCGCGCGCGTGATGCTCCCGGCGGAAGGCGCAGCCGAAGTGCACGATGTCGTCGGAGTCGAAACGCTGCAGATCGGATCTTGCCGAAGCCCTAATTCTACACTAATTTTCACCGGAAGATGAGTGGATCTAATAGATTTAGGGATTTATTTGGCTAGAGTGGATCTAATCTACGGAATTGGAAATTTCGAAATTGAACTACGATCTAATCTAAGAATCGATCCGATCTTTGATCGAAACCAGGTGCCGCGCCCCCGAGGAGAAGAGATTGATCTCCCTGGGGGCGGCGCGCTGCGGAAGTGTTTAGAACCCTAAGATCGGTGTCGTGAGACTAACCGCTCTGATACCATATGAAAGTTGTGTATTCCTAATATTTGTTTTTGTATTGATTTGACCCTCACGGTGGCTATATATAGAAGTACATGAGGTAGGTGGAGACTTGAAATACAAGAAAGTCATTAACCTAATTCTATCTCTAATCTCAACCGTATATGTAGTCTAACAATACTAAGTGAGCAAGCAGAGGAGAAAGGGGATTTGACGTCATTGCTGATGATCCACGGTGGTGGTGGTAGTAGAACAATGGTCAACTTGACAACTTGCATGGGAGATCTTTCCACTTTGGTAGTTTTATACTACTAGTACTGCGTTGTCTGAGGGTTTGGGGGAGGCAATATATATTTGTATGACATTACCCTGACATTACACAAAGATATTGCCTCCATAAATTGTGTGACGATCAGGGTAATGTCATACAACTATCAACTTATGTAATCCGTATGCCTATGGTATTATTTTATGTTTTAAGTTACAATAACCAAAATCTGCAAAATATGTTTCATAAGAAGACTCCTACTTTTTCTTTTTGATAATTCTCCATCTATTCATAAAATAAAATACTCGCTCTGATGCGTAAATTTTTTCGCTGGTCCAGCAACGGAGTTGTTCCTACTACATTCATTTCTCTTGACACTTTAAACGGATTGGAGTTTTTTTTAGTGGGATTTAAACGGATTGGAGCGAGTACAAGTTTTAAAGTTAGTGGCGGAAGCAGCAGGGTACAACCTCGGGGCCCATCCCACAGTAAGATTCGGTCTAGCCCATATGGAGCTATAGAAGAAAAAAAACCCAGCACAATTGAACCCACCCTGGCCGAATGGGTTGGATCCGTGTAAAGCTATGTTTTTTTTAATAAAAAAACCATGTATCATGTTGATATACCGGCCGTACGCATCCACTGATCCACAAGTTGCAGACGCATCCGTTTTGCGCGATGCCAGAGGTTCCATGGATAGAGTTTGCAAATCAAACTATGCAGATCGATTTGAAGTATGCACGTAACCGCGTTGCGTCCAGGCGAACATTTTCTAGTTTGGCCCGGTTGAGCTGCTTTTATTAGCCTTTAACCATTAGGGTTGGAGTATAGATCTTTCTTAAATTACAGTCTTTTGGTGTCAATGTGACGGCTGCGACCAAGAATATGGTCGTACTCCTTGGAGGCAAACGAGTGCATATGTTGGCCTGTGATTAGCTAGGTGGTTAGTTAGGCCGGAAAGGATATTGTTTTGGCTGGACAGGAGGATTTACTTTTCCCGTCAGATGCTAACAGTGCAAGGCAGCTTTAAGCAAAGGTAATCCCCCCTGTTCGAGTCCGATGAAATGAAACAAAAGTAAGGGTTCAGAGAGTACAAAATTTCCACGGGTAGTGTAAAAAAAAATACATTCCCACGACATATACCTTCGCACGTTTTTTCTCGTGAAAGGCGATTAGGGCTCTCTGTCTCTTGCTGGCGCCGCTAGCGATTTATCCTGATCCTTTAGTGATGGAAGGGCTCCTTGTTTATAGCGGTGCATGTAGCTTCGAGCCTTCGATGGATGGAGTTTGCAAGTCAAACTATGCAGATCGATGTAAGTATGCACGTAGCTGCGTTGCGTCCAGGCGAACATTTTTTAGTTTGGCCAGAGCGAGCTGCTTTATTAGCCTTTTAACCTTTTGTGGTGGAGTATAAATCTTTCTTAAAGTGCAGCCTTTTGGTCGTACTCCGCTTGACGCGCGGGAGCTTGTTCCTTGGAGGCAAACGAGTGCAAATGGGCCAGTGATTAGCTAGGTTGTTAGGCCGGAAAGAATATTGTTTTGGCTAGCAATCGCAAGGAGGATTTACTTTTGCCGACAGATGCTCATAACAGTACAACGCAGCTTTCAGCGAAAGGCAGTTCTACCCGTTCGAGTCCAATGTGTTGTATTGTGTTTCGTAAAAAAAAAGTCCAATTAAAAGAAAAAAAAGTTAGGACTTAAGCAAATATAACATTCCCACGAGTAGTAAAAAAAAAGCATTCCCACGGGTAGTAAAAAAAAGCATTCCCACGGTCATCATTGCAAAACATTAAAATTGAGCTAATAACACTGATCATACAAATACAAATAGTTGTCCGGTGGTGCAAATTTATGCAACAAGCTAGTTTAGAATTGGGGTAAGGTGGCAAACAACTTGTCATGCGCATGTGCAAAACTAGTCCAAATCATTCTAGTGCGGAAACGTGGCCTTGTAGTTTTTGCGAAAACACCCCTACATGTTTTATTTAAACGAATTTCAAAATAAGAATATTTATCACGTTTGAAAGATTTTCTAATAAGAACATTTCTCTTATTTGAACAAATTTTCAATAAGAATATTTATGTTATCTAAATGAGTTTTCACTCAGATCATTTATCTTGCTTAAGTAATTTTTCAATAAAATCATTTATCTTATTTTAGTTGAACAAAAAACTATTAATATTGTTTCCACAATATAAACATTTTTAATTTAAAACTGAAAAAATAAAAAGTTACAAAGTGCCTCTACACTAAGAAAAATGCATCTACTCGATTTATGGCAATTTAACATGGCAAATTACAAAGTGTCTATAGAGAATTGCTACTACAATCAATTTGTGTTGTTGGATATTATTCCCTAAAAACCGATAGAATAAATAGAACGTTCAACATGTAGTAATAATGATGCAAATATCTGTGACATACTCGAGCCAGATGATAAAAGAGGGCTAATATATAAGATTTCATATTAGTTGACTCATATATATCTAGATATGGATCTCATATTTGGATATATGTGAGTAATCTAACATTGAATGGAGGGAGTAGCATGCTACGCTATCCGAGCCACATGACAATCAGAAAAAAAGATATAGTATATTAGTATGGTCTCTTGCTAAAAGTGGAAGATATATTCACATATCCTAATGCCAATTTCTCTTGGTTAGGTTATTGTTGATAAAAGTACGTAACTCTACACAGAACAACCATGTTAATACTTTAATCTTAAGCAGCAATTTAAATTTCCATAAGCTCATAGATCTAAGTCACACTTGTGAATCAAACAGAGATGAAACACATATTCCTAACAAAAAACACCTCGTAGTATGTAAATCCCATCTAAAACTGTACTTGTTCATTGAAATCTCTGTATCTGCCAAATGCTAAGGGCATCTTTGATTCAAAGGAATAGCATAGGATATTTGTAGGATTGAATCCCATAGAAAAAATTCCTATAGAAGATGTTTTATTCATATGATCAAATCCTATAGGATTTTTTCCCATAGGAATCTTGTAATACAAATCCTATAGGAAAAAAGCATTAGGTCATACCTCATGGAAAATTCCTTTACTACAATCAAAGAGACTTCCTCTTCCCATAGGATTCAAGTGGGCATGACATTCCAATCCTACAAGTTTCCTATTCCTATACATTTCCTATCCTATGAATCAAAGGAGCCCTAAATCTCTCACAATGCCGCGAAATGCTAAATCTGCTCCTAATTTGGCCCAATCATGACACAAA
The DNA here is from genome assembly GCA_947311845.1 of Poa pratensis. Classification (NCBI taxonomy): domain Eukaryota; kingdom Viridiplantae; phylum Streptophyta; class Magnoliopsida; order Poales; family Poaceae; genus Poa; species Poa pratensis. The sequence continues at coordinate 3,219,296 of CAMZMU010000105.1, forward strand.
CACTTCCAAATATTAGAAGCGAAATGGATTAGTTTATTCTTTAGAGTCAATTTGGCATAAGCTCTTATAGGTGAGGCAGTTCCTAGTTACTTTGTTTTGGCAACACTATGTGGCAACTTCACAATGTTGGGAGCTGGTGTCAAAAGCCAAATTTACCACTATTTGTCAACCATATTTGACACACACTCTGGCTGCAAGGGCTGATATCACCATTGAAAAGACAGCTTTCAACCTTTTCCAGCGTTGATATACATCAAGTCTACTTATTCCAAACCTGTAGAATTAACAAGAAAAATATGCATGCTTGATTGAAATCGAATGTAGAAACAGATGATGGGAACAATGAGCAAAGGACGAGATACATCACAGAAGGGAACAATAGATCCGACACTTGAAAGATCTCTTCAAAGATTTGCTCGCCCTTCTCAACTGCAGGGGTCGCTTGCCGTGATCGCCATGACAAGTCATAGCCTTGTATATAAAAGGAAAACCCGTCCGCTCCCAAAGATCCTCGGATCGAATAGACAAATGCTTCAGTCGAGTCGAGTCATAGGAAATGGAGAAAACCGTGGTCGCGGTCATCGTTTCCTGCGCACCCCCTACCCCCGGAAATTAAACAAGTCTATCATTGATCCGGTGAATCTCGGAGACGGGATGAAACGGAGGGAGAATTCCGTGGACAAGCCATGCCCGGCCAAGCCGGCCGCCAGAGGATCACGTGTCCAGAGCTCCAAAGGATACGCCGCAGTATAGTATACTCCATTGGAATAAGCTTTTGATTTTGTCTATGTACTGTAGTCATCTTTTCATCGAGAAGCCATGTAGCCAGACCAACTGTATGTGGTCACGTGTGCAGGCAAGGGATGAGATCTTCCCCACCAGGCGCCGGCGAGATTTTGTTCCGGAGGACACGATCTTGTCCAGTAGACTGATGAATATATTCATGGTGACCGAATCCATGGTAACTTCACCAACAAATCCGCTTCGAGAACCGCGACGACAAAGGCAGGCTCTCTCGCTGACCTATTTAGTAGTGCTTCCGAACCAGCTCCTCTTTTGACTACGTTGCTGGTGTGAGTGAGCAAGGGGGTACGTAGTAGCAGCTTGAGGGAAGTGAGCGAGCGATCATGGAGGTGGAGAAGAGGGCGCACGCGATGCTGTTCCCGTTCCCGTGCTCGGGCCACATCAACCCGACGCTGAAGCTGGCGGAGCTCCTGCACTCGCGCGGGGTGCACGTCACCTTCGTCAACACGGAGCACAACCACGAGCGACTGCGCCAACCCCGCGGCCGCGACCACGGCTTTCGGTTCGAGTCCGTCCCCGACGGCATGTCCGACGAGGACCGCGACGCGCCCGACAGGACGGTCAGGCTCTACCTGTCGCTGCGTAGGACCTGCGCGGCACCGCTGCTGGCACTGGCGCGGCGCGAGGGCGTGCCGCCCGTCACCTGCGTCATCGTCAGCGGCCTGGTCAGCTTCGCGCTCGGCGTCGCGGAGGAGCTCCGCGTGCCGTCGTTCGTGCTATGGGGCACCAGCGCCGTCGGCTTCGTCTGCACGCTCCGGCTGCGCCAGCTACGACAGAGAGGCTACACGCCGCTCAAAGGTGAACCATTTGATCGATCGTTTGCTTGCATGAGCACACGTGTCGCTTAGCTAGGTGAAAGGTTACAATCTCTCTAGCTTATCCTGTTTCTTGTTGGCTTGGCAGACGAGAGCTACCTGACGAACGGGTACCTGGACACGCCGATCGACTGGATCGCGGGGATGCCGACGGTGCGGCTCGGCGACGTCTCCAGCTTCGTTCGGACGCTCGACCCGACCAGCTTCGGCCTTCGCGTGGAGGAAGAGGAGGCCAGCAGCTGCGCCAGGGCGCAGCGCCTCATCCTCAACACGTTCGACGAGCTCGAGTCCGACGTGCTGGACGCCCTGCGGGACGAGTTCCCCGGGTTTACACCATCGGGCCCCTCGCCGCCGCCATGCACTGCCGCGTCCACCACGGCGTCGCTTCCGGCTGAGCCTCTGGGAGGAGGACGCGGCCTGCATGGCGTGGCTGGACGCGCAGCCGGCGCCGGGCTCCGTCCTCTACGTCAGCTTCGGCAGCCTGGCCGTGCTGTCGCCTGGCCAGCTCGCGGAGTTCGCGTGGGGGCTCGCGGCGAGCAACCGCCCGTTCCTGTGGGTCGTCCGCCCGGGCCTGGTCGCCGGCGATCGCGGCATCGACGCCCTGCCGAACGAGTTCGTCGCGGCGACCAAGGACCGGTGCTTCATCGCCGAGTGGTGCGCGCAGGAGCAGGTGCTGCGTCACCGCGCCGTGGGCGGCTTCCTGACGCACAGCGGGTGGAACTCCACGACGGAGAGCATCTGGGCCGGCGTCCCGATGATCTGCGCGCCGGGGTTCGCGGACCAGTACATCAACAGCCGGTACGCGTGCGGGGAGTGGGGCATCGGGCTGCGGTTGGACGAGGAGCTGCGCCGGGAGCAGGTGGCGGCGCACGTCGAGGAGCTCATGGGGGGAGGCGAGAGGGGCGAGGAGATGAGGCGCAACGCCGCCGAGTGGAAGGCTCGGGCCGAGGCGGCCACGGCGCCGGGCGGATCGGCGTACGAGAACCTCGAGACGCTGGTGAAGGAGCTGCGTGTGGAGGAACCGGACGCCGACAAGGTTGCTACGGTCACGCACGGCCGGTGACGATGACAAGGCATGTGTAGGCTGTAGCACCGTTGCCATGTCCCTTTTGATGCCGGTGTAATGTAGTTCGCCGTGCTTCCTCTTGATCTCAAAACCTTGGAAATTACTGGCGTAGTACGTTCAAAGCTTGTGCTGGGAAATTAGCCACACAAATTGTGAGGTGACCAGGCTAGACAATCATTTATCGAAAAAAATTTAGACAATCGTTCCGTAAACCGCGTGTGCTTGAGACGGATAAACGTGGCGAATTCATGTGTTTCTTATCCATGATCGAGCCAATTATGAGCTCCGACCGGTTCATGTCCAACATCAACACACCTCAGGAACGACAGCATCGCTTTTGACTTGCCATGCCAACCGGCCAAACGGATCCATGTAAAATAATTTCCAACACCTCATGTCTAATAAGTTTGGCAGTGGCAGGTGAGTATCCAACATACATGCTACACGATTCTTCGTCAAGGTCGATTATCTTAACCTAAGGAAAGTCAAAATCGTCCATGAAAAGCTACACCTTGAGGAAGAACAAATTATTTGTTTTGTAACAGTGTGGGCCCTCGCTCACTCCAGGTCAGATTTCACAATTTTGATTTTAAACGCATCTCCTCTTGGTAATCCTCGAGCTATGCATCACCTTTGCTCCCAACACCACAAAAAACCTTCACAACACAAAAAGAGAGTTTTCAGAGGGAAATCTTCTGATTAGGATTTTAAAAACCCAAGAGTAACAGGTTGGAAAGAGCAGATTTAAATCTTCTCACTCAATCCGTAGAAGGGTATCAATTTTGGGTGGCTCAAGTGAGATCTAGACATTTAATGGCCTTAATGGAGGAGGAAACAGGAGAAGCCGACTCAACTAAGGTAGGAGAAGGCCATTTTATAGGACCGAAAAATGAAGCCGTAGTTGTAGTCGCGTACCGGAAGTTCTAGTCCATCGGAAATATCCGGTGTAATTACGGACAAACTTACAGACCAATCTCGGAGAGTTGCCGGCGCAACATCTTAACCAGGGTGGAAAATCCAGACCGGAAATTTCTGGTGTCCAATTTCGGAAGTTCCGGTTTTTAACCACCGGAAGTGCCGGTTAAGGACACACCGGAACTTCCGGTCTACCCGCGCATCTGCTGGAAGCCTGGAACAACATTGACTTTGGGGGAATCTCTCACTCCACAAGAGATGGGAAGGCTACTAGGTGCAAAATGTGTTTGTGACTGTGTACATGCAAAATTTGATTCCTCCAAACTTCCAAAGTCCATCCCTCTTGATAGTACAGAGTTTCTATGATATAAGAAGCATAAGAAAACTCCCGGACTCTTTCCTCGATCTTTTAAACTTTGGGGGTAGATAGCCGTCTTATGCAATATATCAATTCAAATATAGAATAATTTAGCACACATTTAGATCACTAATTAACCCCAAAATCGGTTAGGTAGGAAAATGCCCTTTCACTTAACATGCTAAAGTGAAAGACGTCCAAGAGGTAATAACACAAAGTACTCACATCCTATGTAAACAACGAAAAAATGAGAAAAAAATCCAACTTGAGGGAACAATGGGACTACTATTAGGATACTTTGAAAACTTATATTACTAAATACTATCAGAAATTGGACACCGGTTAAAATAAATTCTTTGTGGTCGAAGAGGACATTCACGACATACCACAATTATCTCTAGAGAAGAATGCCTTTTTGTTGCCAACTCCATCGAAAGGAGGTACATGAGGCTATAACTCAGATGGATCGTAATAAAGCACCGGGACTAGGCACCTTTCCTTGTGACTATTACCCAAAAAATCTAGGAGACTGTAGAAGAGTACTTGATGTCCATTGGTGCTCAGTTGCAACGGGGTGAGATGTATTGTTTAAACTGAAGTATGGACTCACTCTCTTTTATTCGAAAAAGAAATGCAGTTCAAATACAACAATATGGTTCTATTTGTGGCTGTAATGTGGACATTAAAATTTACGAAAGTAGGCATAAATTGCACCAGTCGGATTTCACACGAGGTGACAATAAACCAAAAAAAATAATAGCTATATGCTTGTACTTCATAACAGTGTATGCAAATAAACATTGTTTTCATAAACTAGTCATGCTATTTTTGCATACAAGAAAATCATCTCTAATGCCTGCAACAACACGCTGGTTAATTATCAACTACTCCCTCCGTCCAGAATTAGTTGCCATTGAAGTGAGTGTATCTAGAGTTCTAGACGCGTTTAAGTGTGTAGATTCACTCATTTTAACGACATCTAATTCCGGACGAAGGGAGTAGTTGTAACAGATGTCGAGCAAGTTTCACAACTTCACGCCACATGTCAACAACTAGAGTAGGAGCAAACAGATCTTTGCTATAGTAGACCTACCTCAAGATATTACCGGCATATCCGCTACTACCTCTGTTTCATGAAATAAGGCATGTAAATTTGGTCAAAGGTCAACTCTTGCTAAGTTTGACCAAACATATACTCCCTCCAATCCAAATTTACTATCGTGAGTTGTACGATGGTGTTGTGCTTTGAACGTTGTTTTTCCACGACACTTAATACAGACTAGAGGAAGTATAAGAAAATACAGTATTAATTTTACAATATTTGGTGAATACACTATGAAAATAATTTTTGTGGTATAGCTATTGATATTGATTTGGTACTGCAAATAAGAATTTTTGTCTATAAATATGGTTTACATTTAGAAACATTAAGTTTGGACTTTTTTTAATCAGAGACTATTTGTTTTTTGAGGGTTGACTAAATTTATTTGAGAAACGGAGGGAGTACATGCCAACACCGCTCCGGCCCGCACACGTTCGTGCTGCGGTTTCCCTGCTCTGTAAAGTTGCGGCCCAGCTTTGGCCATGGGTTAAGTCAGTTATTCCGTCGTTCTCGCGGCCCGTGGCCTTACTTTCGTAAGCACTCTTCAGGCCTTTGTATCAAGCAAACAGCCCAGGTAAACCATGAGGAAATGTGAAACTCGGTTTTTTCCACCGAAAAGACAACTGAAACTTATTTTCCGAACAAATATGTAAGACCAAAAAATGAATCGGGAACAATTACAGGACTAAATGTTCAAGGTTCGTCTTCCTAGTCAAAGAATACAGAGAGACTTCCGGCAAAAAAAAGTCATCCTGAGAGACTGTTACAGACCATCAATAACTTCGTCCGCAGCAGATCGATCGAGATGGAAGTCACTTTAATTAGCCACATCGTTTGTTTGTTGCTCCCAGCCCCAGAAGAAAACCAGTCAGTTCTGAAGGTGGTTCGAATCAATCAGAAATCCAGCCTTGAGAACTGGCCATCATCAGGCACCCTGCTGATGATTGGTGTTGTTTGTGCTCGTCGCCGAAGCTGCAGAGTAAGCCTGTGCTCCGGCTGATTGCAGGTCTGCATCCGACATTTAAACATCACTTATCACGAGAAAAACCAACTTACAAGCAAAATTCAGTTTCAGAACAAATATCATCTTGCGAAGACAGGGCATACCGGTTGGGGTGGGAGGGAGCATTGTGGACAGTGCATGAGGGGGCAGCTGCAGCGCGAAGTTGTGCGGAAGAGAAGGCACCTGCAGGAAGGAGCCCTGGATGTGCGCCGTCGACTGGAGCGGCACATACGGCTGGGCGGCGAGCTGCTGCGCCGGCGAGATCACCGTCCTCGGAGTCGGAGACGGCATGTACCCGACGTACTGATGATGGTAGGGTGTCGGCCCTGTCGGAGAGGCGAGGCCATACAGCTGTGCCTGGGCGTAGTAGTTCTGCAGCACTTGAGGGTTCATCATGGCCTGCTGATACACTCATCAGTTGTTGTCTTCCACAAAAATCTAACGTGTCCTACTCACTACTCAGTATTATTACCAAATTAAGGAAATTACGACATGCTTGTGTCGAGAAGAATTAGCACTGATCATGACGATATGATGGTGTAATTAAAGTGTTACACTAATTGTGCAGATCTTAGAATGTCTATGATCTGCATCATTGTGCATGCCTGAGCTGAGACGGTTTAACAGTGTGATTTTATCTAGGCTGTCGAATGACTCGCCGGGCATGTGCCTGGCTAGCTCGCAGGTAGCACGCGCTGGCTATGTGTGGATGTTGCATGTGATGAAAAGTTAAAACAGAGAAGATGGGCGTTGGGGGACATGCTTACCTGTTGGTATTGATAGTCAGGTGGGTACCAGTACCTGCACAAAAAAGATATTTGCATATGCTTGTTCAGTGAGCGAGCGATAGATATAAAAAACGCGGGAAAAAGATTGGGCCGTACTAGTTATCCATTGTACCAAGGCTGTAAAGTCCAGAATCTAGATCATTGACCTACATAACATACCTACCTCTAGGACCATTGTGCTCAACAATTTCTTTTCACTTTTAGCACAAAACTTGACAGCGAGAAAAGGGTTAAGCTGCTTTGAGAGAGAGAGAGGGAGAGAGGAAGAAATGAAGATTTGACCTAAATACATCGATCAAGCATTAGTTTAGTACTAAAATCCAACTGGTAATTCATGTCCTACTAATGAAGACCCAAAACTAGGAGTGGCAAGCTGGCCGCAATAGACCCAACCCTGCAGCAAAGCAAGAGGGTGCAGCAGGAGATGTTGGGAGGCGAGGCAACACCCTGCATGGCGAAAGAGACCCACGCCAGCACCACAAAAGGGTGGGGGACCGCCTCCACTCCGGTCTCCCCTTCTTTGTATCACCCATGCATCCATAGCTTTGCTCCCTCCCAGCCATGTGGAATTTGCAGAGAGAAGACGACGAGAACGAAGAGGTGCTCACCCGTATTGCGAGGGGTGGTGGTGGTAGATCGTCGGAGCGCCGTGGGGAGGCTGTGGCAGCAGGCCCATCTGCGGCTGCGGAGCCCTGGCGAAGTAGTGCTGTGGGCCCTGCAAGTGGGCCGGCCCCGGCGACGCCCCCCTCCCTGTATTCATTCATTCATCCATGTTAGTTGCAGTCGTATTTGCAGTGTCAGTGAGACGATGAAATGAAAACAATTCACATCTGCCATCAGTGCCATGTATTCATTCATTCATTCATTCATCCATGTTAACTGCAGTACTATGCATTTTAACATGAAGAAAGGACTCGCCATGTGCGCTGCGTCTTGACACTTTGACCGACTCGGCTCTCGCAAATTCTCTCTGAATCGATGAGATGTTATATAAATCACTGGTACTACAGGAGCATCAAACTCTGGCTCTCGTCGTGGCCCTCTTGGTGTTAAACTACTGGGCTTTCTGAGCAGACAAGATACTCCTAATTAACGAGATCAGCAGTGAGACCGGTACTAAACCGGTCAAAGGGCACGCTGGATTCTGTTTTTTACCGCTGGAAAGGGTCATGGATGCCTGATCCTCCTCCTCCACTCCGGCCGACAGTTATCTTGTCCTTTACACCTCATCCCGACCGACCATCCAGTCAAAGCTACCGGTTGCCCTAACAGCCTCACTCATTGGTGCACACAAAGAAGCTACGACCAGCAGCTGAGCTCCATGTGCATGATTAGAGAATCGGATTAAGCAGAAATGTTGTGTAGTTATCTTACTAACTGTCAGAATATATGTGGTTTAGATTTTTATTGATTAAGCCCTAGGCTACCGACCGACCGATGGAGCCCATAACTGCCGTTTCAGAATTCTAACTGCCAGTTGGATTCTAGTACTAGTAGTACAATAATATATGATCGGAGTAATAAAGAATCAGTCGAACAATAAGGGCACATATATAGAGGATTTGTATCTGTAGACCAGCCCAGCGTGGTGGTGGTGGGGCACACGTACTACCGGCAGCACAGCACGCACCGAGGCTGCCACTGGCAGCGGGCTGAACTGACAGCCCAGCCTGGGCAAGCCGAGCCTCGCGCCGTGCTCGCCACACTAGCCGCTCCCGTGCGCTGGCAGATCAATGGCCGGCGTGGGTGGTGCGGCCGCGCTAGATCGCGTCAATGGTTTCCATTTGGCACGCACAGGAAGATAGTGGAAAGATGCTTTGGATTGGAGGGAAATTTGGGGGCGTGGCGGGTAATAAGGAAGAGACAAATTTTGTTCTTGTTTATGATTTTTTCCTTGATTTCCTTGTGATGCTCGATGGTTGGATTCACTCACCTCGAGGCGGCTGCTGGGCGGGCCGCGGCGGCCCCAACGAGGCTATGTTGCAGTTGGCGCGCCGCCCGGTGATCATCGGGTTCGGCTCCTGCACCGCCCGCCGTGCCGCGTCCGCCTCCCGGAACGTCACCTGCGGACAAGAGGAAGAAGGATCAACCGCATGCTCGTGCTGCATGTATGCGGATGCCGAACCCGGGTTAGAAGAGCAGCGGCTTACGAATCCGTAGCCCTTGGAGCGGCCGGTGAGGCGGTCGGTGATCACCACCGCCTCCAGGATGTCGCCGTACTGCTCGAAGTGCTGCCGCAGCCCCTCCGACGGCGTCTCCCAAGCCAGCCCGCCCACGAACACCTTCGTCTGCGTCGTGTCGCCGAACCGCGAACGGTACGGGGACCCCGCGGGCGCCGTCGATGACGACGCCGCCGCCATCACGCCCCGGCCGCCTTGGAGAGCTGCACTCTAGCGGCTTAATTGCTGCTCTTGCACAGAAGCGAGCCGTTGGTGATCTTGCAAGCGCGTGCGCGCGCTCGGTTCGGTTGGTTAATTCGTGCGCTAGCTAGCTCTTCTTGCTGCGTGTCTGCTGCCTTTCAGCAATGGCGAAACACACTACCTACCATATATTGCCTGGGCTGCTGTGATGTGCTGGCTGAATGATCACAAGAGGAGGAATCTCGTCCGAGAGTGCAGTTGCAATTTGAGGTGGCAGGTGGAGGTGGGAAGAAGGGGGAGGAGGCTCGGTGGGGGAGGAGAGACAGGCAGGCGCAAGGGCGTTGTGCGCTGGAAGAGACGGTTAGGGTGGGGTGACAGCTATCTGCAGCCTTTTATACTGTTTCCTTTTTCTCCCCCCTTGTCTTTCCCTAATGGGTGGCTTCTCTATATTTTTGTTCTCCCGGCTCAAAGTCTCAATTTTATTTCAAAGAGGAAACTCTCATATCTCATTATCTTGAAAAGAAAACGTCACACATCCATTGCTAAGAAAAAGCCTTGATTCCTTTTCTAATTTACAGCCACAATGCTTTGAATTTGGAACTAACCCTCACATTCACATGTTTTCATCAATTCTTCTCATCTTGTAGCGGTGGCAAAAACGCCAAAAAAAGGGTGGAGCGTTGCGCTTCTTCTTCGCCGCGGCTTGCTTTCCTCGACCCCCTCATAGTAGCACCCTCTACAAAATCACCATTTCCCCGCGGAGCTATGCTTGGAACCCACTACAGAACGACGAAGGATGCGTGAAACACGCGCCATGGACTGAGAGGGGGAGGGGGATGTGGACATGTGGTAAAGTCTACGATGAGGAGTTTTCTACACCGCTCATTGCAAAGAAGTGCAGGGAGCGATGCAATGCATCTTTTGTGTCGTCAATCCCAATGATCGGTGTACCTACAATTTACATAAGTGAGCCTTGTCCTGCCAAATAGGGCTTATCCTTGTTTAATAATCATTTTTTGACTGTTACTACGACGGGCAAATTGCTAGCATGAACTTTATATATGAACATAACCAGTTATAGGGGGAGCATTACAATTTTGGGGGTGGAGGAGAGAAAGAAGAGAAACCACCAGAATCTACGGAGGATCGAAGGAGATACACCAAGCTGTGAGGCGATCAGCCATCGGAGCAGAGTTACAATGGTAAGCCCAGAGATGGACATCCTCTATACAACGTTTAATAATCATTTCTCTTGCAATAAACTTATTTTACTTTATGACGTATATAAATAAATTCGGTAAATAGAAAATAACAGATAAATAACCAACATCAAAAGCCCCTCGTGCCTCCATGAGATCTCCAATATGAGCATTAGTGTCAAGGGATATCAATGGATTTGGGTAGAGGTGACTGACATCTTGATCAAACATTTCACATGTTGCGAATTGAAAGTTTTTAACAACACATTCTCTTGTTTCATAATGTATCGATTTCCATGATTTTTTTTGAAGAATTAATTAGTCACAATATAACATCTAGAGTCGAGCTCAGACCTTCCCGCTATACGTCACACTAGCCTCCATAATATTCAGGAACATTTTCCCCATGTCTATTGTTTCCATCAAATCAGAATTTAGCACATTACACATTGAAGGTTTGCAACACCTCCTCCGATTTTCTAGCGCGGAATTTTCAAAACATAACATATTTTCCCCATGTCTATTGTTTCCATCAAATCAGAATTTAGCACATTACACATTGAAGGTTTGCAACACCTCCTCCGATTTTCTAGCGTGCCAATTTCCATGGAATTTTCAAAACATAACATATTTAGGTCAAGGATCACTTGTTTAAGTATATTGTCACAGAAATATCTAGTCTATTGTTTGTGGGGACCCCGATGAAATTTCTCAATACATGCATTGAAATAATCCTGGGAATTGCATGCAATCTTTCAATTCTTTCTGGAAACTTCTTTGAAGGGCGCCAGAGCACTCAGCACATCCATTTCACTATTTTTATATGCATTTGTGTTAGCTAATTAACCTACATAGACAAAACGGCCGCTTAGTTAGCTTACATAGACAAAATGCCGCTTTTTTTTTTGACATAATAGACAAAATGCCGCTTAATTGTCCAATGTTGTGAACCTTCCTAGATACAGTACAAAATGATTTTAAAACGCTAGCCTTTTGCTTCGACGGCAAGCTAGGCAGAGCATGCAAGATGGTGAAGATGCCATGAAGAATACAGGCAGATCGATTGCATGCGCCTAGCGGTACATCAGAAGCGCCAAAGCAGCACGTCAATTTCGGTGGACTAACGCATGCAGCCGACTCAGCACTCACGTACGATCCAGCGCACACTCTTGCGGTCTAAGTTACCACTGGGTAGAGTAAAGAGTAAACAACATTAGCCGGCCATCAAACAACGAACCCCATTACACAAATGCTTTGGTGAGAAGTTTCCGAGCCTTGGATTTTTGCATACGTATATACGCGCCAACTCCGCCGTATAATTAAGTTTTTCAACTCGACGTGCATGGATGGATCAGTGTCGCTGCCATCCAGATAGAGGTAGGATGGTGACACGTATCTGATTTTTTTTTTTTGCAAAACACATGTATCCGACTCACCGACTCAGGATGCATACATATATAGTACAATTCTCATCGTACATTTCCATATTTTTCCATATTTTTTAACATTACAACACATAAGTTTTAAGCTTCTTATTCGGCATCTAGTTGTTTAGGTTTCTCTTAGGGCCTAGGGTACACCATTTTCACTCTGCCAGAGTTTAACTAACAAATTTAGGTTGGACCGGTAAGGTTCCTCCACTCATAGGGGATCGGAATATCAAACCATGAACTACGAACTGCATAAAGAAATAGTGGCTACCAATTGTGAAACCCTGGTTCCCTTTTTGGGGTGAAAGAAAATCCCAGTTCTTGGCTGGTACAAAAGCTTTCCTCTGCCCTCACTCTTTATTTTGAAATAAAAAGTAAAGCGTTGGATGGGCTGGGCTGGTCATTCAGAATAGTTCAAAATATATCTTGTCCTTCATTTCCAAGGATTTTCTAGGGAAACTTTGGTTTCCAGATTAAGAAAACATCATCAGTATTTTTAGTAAGCTATTATCCAATTAAATTGGTTTGTAAGGGATAAGAATGCAATTGACATGGTAGATAATTCTGTTGATTTCAAGATTTTCAGCCCATTCATGGGCCCGTTGAATGAATATTGCTGGGTGACATATGTAGCAACCTTTTGGGTCAAGACCGGGCTGAAGTCCAGTTATAAGTTCTATTCACATCCTAGATCAAGATAGATAAAGCCCATCCATCTTTTCCAAAACGAGCACCCTATATGTATCGTAACCATTTCCCGTGGAGGAACTGATAAATCGATACCGTTCGATGTTCGCGCATCCAACCAGATTCGCCGGCTCCATCGCCTCCTCGATGCCCATGTTAGGCACCGCCGCCGCTCGCGAGGCCTTCCGCCGTGGAGGTACTCCTTTGGTGCTCCCGGCGCCGAGAGGTCCTCCCGGCGCTCTCTCGGCGATCGGATCTGCGTCCTCGATGTAAGCCACTGGAACAACATTTTCGCTTGTTTATAGTCCAATTTAGGTCTGGTCCTCGTGTGTTTGGTGCTGCTATTGAGTCGTCGACGCTGTTGAAATCCATGGGTTCAGAGCCTCATGGGTATAGCCGATGCTGGTCACGTGGATGAAATCGAGGTTTCGTTGGAAGCTAGCGGATTCGCTCAGGTCTGTGTGCTTGGCAATGCTAGATTGCATAAACTCTGTGTTGTTCTAAGTCGCTCCCCTCGTCTCTTTGTTCTGTCCTACTTTGCCTGCAGTTATCATCTTAGTATGAACACAGATACTTCTGCAGAAAATCTGTAGCGCCTACGACGGACTAAGATCTCCCCGCGCGACGTGCAGCTGGTTGTTTGATGGAGATTCTCATTCTACTTTCATTATTAACCCAAATGCTATAGAGCATTCGTTTAATTGAATACCATAGCGTTTTACCTGGTAAACACACAGAGCTATGGATTTTCGAAATACAAAATTGCTTTGTCGCGTATCTCGAGGCACAAAATGAGAGTATCCATAAAACCATGTTCAGTAGTTCTGAAAAATTATCCGAAAATACAGCATGTTACGAGGGTGATGATGTCCTAAAAATACCAAAATTTCAAGTTTCCAACTCATATTCATATCACATTTATGTAAGAAAAAAATTCAGTATACAGGTGCCTATATAGTACTACCAAAGTTATGTCACATGTTTCGCAGCTATAATATGTCACAAATAATCTGATGCCAGTTTAGGCATCTAAACCATATATGTGTATAAAAGGTGAAGGTGGCAAACATGAACAACCAGTTCTACTTGTAATAAGCACAACAAAAACGAGCATCCTTATCGACTGTATATTCTGTAAAAGCATCTAACAGGGTCTAGGAGCTGACAGAGATAACAAAACTGATTTTTGATTAGCAGCGTAGCTGGTGTTAACAACTGCAGTAAGAATATATATCAAAAAAAAAGTTGAAACTGTATGTTTCTTCTCCCTAAAGTTTGATCACGTTCCTAACTGCCAGAAAATCGAGCACATATATTTCGTTGGATGGACGATCTAGAGATGGGCAATTTTGCACACCATTATCTTGGTGAAGTTGATTGCAGCTTATGCACACAACCTGAACTCGGAACAATAAATACTAATATCACATAAATTTGAACAATCTAAACAATAAATACCAACATTGTTCTTATTGGTATTAGTATTCATGTGATATTAGTATTCATTGTTATAAAATGAGATTATCTGCATCAGCTGCAATCAGTTTCACCAAGATAGTGGTGTGCCAAACTGCCTATTTGCAGATCGTCCATAGAAGGAATGATATGTTCTCAATTTTTTGACAGTTAGGGCCATAATCAAATATTGAGAGAATAACCATAAAATTTCAACTTCTTTCATATATTCATGCTGAAGCTGGGTAAAACCAGCTATGCTGCTAATTAAAGATCAGTTTTGTTATCTCTGTCAGCTCCTATACCCTGGTAGATGTTTTACAGAATGCGCTGTTAGAAAATATGCTCATTTTTTCGGTACTTTACCTTTGTCTCCTCCTTTTATATTATGGATATTAAAAAAGTTAGCGATCTTGTCAACGCAACGACGACACAAGGACATAGAGGAGAGTCGAGACCCCGATGCAAGCAGAGGAGAGCGACCGCGCCACGACGTGATGCGCCGGACGTCTGACCCTGTCCAGCACGACTGATTCAAACCCGTGCGACCTGACGCAGGGTATTGATCCGGTCCATGGAGTTAGGCGATGCATGATGCAACGAGCGGCACGAACCCACACGATGGGGTCAAGCGGCTGACCCCATGCGACCCGGCCCTCAGCAGCTGGTGCTGCAGGGAGCGTGACGCTCCTCGTCATTGATGCGGATGAAATGATGCGTTGCTCGTGATTGATCTTGATGCCCCTTAGCGAAGGCCGTGTTAATTCTCAGTTCCTCCACAGCCCTAATGGCAGCCATCATGCGCAAATCGCCGGCGGCGGCGAGTGGTTATGGTACGTTACTATACAACCTCTCCTGCCCTACAAATTTGTTGCCTCAATTCTCTCCATACCACTTCCACTCGAGCACAACTTGCAGGTCCAATGGTTGTCCAGCGCAAGCCGGTACACGGCCTCTGTGGATGCGGACGACGGAAGGCGCCGGCCAAAGGATCAGTTGGTGGAGACCCAGAAGAACACCAGGGAGGTGAACCTCCTCACGAAGCGTCGCGATGGGTTCCCTGCAGCCACTGCCTCCGCATCCATTGGCATGCCGCAGTTGGGCGACTCCTCGGTTCTCCAGCCAAGTTTTGCCTCCCTAATACTCATTTTTCTATCGATCTGGTCTGTTTGACGGGGCTCATGTTGGGGGTTCTCGATTTGAATGTTTTTGATATCTGCTCGTGCGCAGCTCGAGGGCTCTCGAAAAACGGGTCCGTGCCGCTGGAGTCGACCACAGTCACCACACAGTTCCGGAAGATGCTCTCCATCGGTGAAACTTACTTTTTGCATAGATAATATTTACCATTGAAATTAGGACGGTTCTGGTGCAACCGCAGACTAGTATCTTGACAACTTGGGACTGGTACAGTAAAACGAGAAGTATCATTTTTATTCTGTAAAAATACTTTAAAAGTGTTGTTCTCAAGCTCTTAGATGACCCTTTAGTACCAATTTTTCATGTTAAACCCACAAGCTTCCCAAGTAATTTATTCCTGCAGATTTTCTAAAGTTGTCGTTTTGAGTAATGGACTACGTTCAGTACACAACTTAACTAATAATTGTACCACTACTTTTCTTAAGTTTGAGACATACAGCTCAGCTTTTCTCTTTCTTCTTTCTTCCTGTCTAATTATTTCCTCAGTCATGTGTATGGCTGTTTCTGCTATTGCAGGTTTTATCATGGTTCTCATCATGTATATAGAATTTTGGTCTTCCTAGGATACACAATTCCTCGTTGCTTAGTAAAAGAAAATCCTCTCTGCTGTATCTATGTATGTATTATTGCAAGGTGAGTTGCTTAACGCCATCATTTGTCCCCAGTTTCCAGGATAGACATGACTACCCAGTGTAGCACTTATATAAGGTTGCCCTGCTAAATCTCAATTAAATAAATATGACTTACTAGAGCATTGCGTACTACTATGTAAATCTTAGTTCCACTAATAGTAAATCTGTATAGAGGCCAAACTTTCTTTAACTCCACTGCACTACAAATCCAGAAACAAAATGCCTTTACATTATGCAGTGTTTTGCATAACAACTGAAAATTAATACCAGTTTGAAATAAACAGATATGTGAGATGCCCACAATTTGTGTATGCATTTGATCTACATATGAGTTTGCACCGCATAATTAGAGTATGGAAGTGACGTGATTAGCACCTAAGACGACTACAACAGTGCTCATATACATACCATGGGAATTGGACGCAAGTGCTCACGTTTTGTCAAAAACTACCTCTACTCATGCGGCTATGCCTGTCTAGAAGAGATTTATTTGGAGAGATATCTCTACCACAATGCTCCGTACCAGAGGAAAGTGGATGGATCTTCAGCTTTATATTTCTGAGGTTTTTTTGCTTTTAGATTGGACATCAGCAGATATTTCCTTCCCTCTCCAACTCTTCCTGATATAACTTTTTTACAGCGATGACGCTAAATCTCTTTTGGTTGAAAGCAGAGATATAAGATGTTATTCTATAGAGACCATGTTAACAGTATTTATAGTCACAGATCTGCGGAAGAGAAACATTTATTCATAGAACGAGAAGTAAGCTGTCATTGTAATAATACAAGCCACACAGATCTGTCATAATCCACATTTCAATAGATTAGGTTTCCTATATTATGTTCCCTTCGTATTTGAACAGTTAGAATTACTATTTCTTTTAATATGTCTGATGCCTTAAACTTGCCAGAACAGGAACGGTACATTAATAAAACAATTTACTGTTGTATTGCACGTAGAGCTAATTTGGTGCATCAAGAATCAAGATCAATGTGCAACCTGTCTTGCGTTCAATTTTTGTTCTCACTTTGTTCTATCAAAAGACATATAAGCTGTTCTCCAATATATGAATTTTCACTCCACAAGTACTTATTTTTCTGTCAAAAACTGATAAGTGTTGTGAACAAGTAATATATCTTCACCCAATTTGATACCACAACTGTTAAAGAATCCAAACTGAATAAATTGCTATAACAATCTCACTGTCTTTTAAATAAAGAGAACTGTGACCTGATATTTCAATTGTAGTGACTACTATTTTCCTTTGCTAGAGTATTCTGTTACAGTTTGTTTAAATTTATTTTCCTTCGTTAGAGTTATAAAAGGCTTGCATTGATTCATTCTCCAGAAAATTTGTGTGTTCTTGCAGAAAGGAAAGTCGCTTATCTCTAGGGAATTAGCGACACCGTACACATGAAAAATCAAAACCTGAAAATATGATGGCTGTCAAATCGTGAATCCTATTAGCTGCCTACTTTACCGTTGGCTTCGTCTCGATGAGATATTTGAAACTATATAGTATTAATCTTTTATCAAACTTTTTTTCCCATACTCAGAGTTGCCACTCGACGAGAAATTACCTGTCTAAGTTTTTTGAGTCGTTCATTTGTCGTTCGTGTCAGAATCATGTTTACCTAGTAGGAACAAACGCTGATCTTTTCTTATCACTCCCTATCGCTGGCGGGCCATAAATGTACCTCTCCATGACTCCACATCGATGTTTCTTTCTCTTCGAATAGGGTGTCATTCTCCAAAAGCAAGAAAAAAAACCCAAATTTTCTAAACCATCACCGTTGCCAAATAAAAACGTCACATGCATGGTTACTACGGCGGACCCAAAATGGATGGTCACAACCACCTTCAAAATGGACGAAGAACAGGACCCTGCGTACATGTCTCGGCTAATTAAGCTCCCTACTTCCATCCACCTCAAACAGAGCTCTCCCAGTAGTGATCAAATGTGACTCTGATGCAAACCTTTTGGCCCACAATTAACTAACACAATCACCGTCACGCCACACTATCACAGCGCAAGTTGCGAGCGTTTCCGGTCATTTTTGTTCGTTCGCGTCGCTATGTTTTGCTACTGAAATCCGCGCGTATCCAGATATGGTCTTGAATGGAAATCGCTGCGAAGATATTTCACATGCATTTGCACTAAATGCATATGAGCCGTACTATTCTCTCCGTTGGTGCATGTTAGTTATGGGTGTCACGTCGGTCGAGTCAGGATCGCCCAGAATATGCGGGTTTGGTATGTGCCTAACGAGCCTCCCGCCGTCGATCTATACAATGCTGGATCTTTGTGTTCGCTTTCGACCGATTTGGTGGTCCTCCAAGTTGGATAGATCACGAGCTATGTGATTAGCGAGGCCTTGTGGCTGCATTGCACTGAAAAAATCTTACGGTGTTTCCATGCGAGGATGAAAATGAACGATTGGTCAGAGCATGCATATGTGTATTGTGTTCGTTTCTCTAGCTTAAGAGGCTAACATTGAAGGCCGAGGAGGATCACATGGAGGAGTTTCATACAAAGGGCAACAAATTCAGAAATGTGCTCAACGGAATGAAAACTCCACTTCGAGGATCCATGCATGCGTCTTCATGAGTTGTTTCTTTTTTTATATATATTCCATCTTTTCTCTCTTGGAGGCCCAATAATGAGAGGGGCTATGTCACAAGGACGTTGGCCGTTCAACCAAGGACGTCCCAACAAAATGGTGTTTTAGCGCCATTCCTGATGGTGATTGTTGTGCAAGCGTAGAAAAGATCCATACGTGTCTTCTCGCAAGGTCTTCCCAAGACAATCCAAATCTCGTCGGGGTCTTGCCATTCAAATTTCAAGCCATGGCTAATGAAGGCGCAGGTGAGTGAATTTTCGAAGAGTGAGAATTAACCTTGCAGTTACCACATGAATTTTCAGTCTGGCAATTTTTTAGTACAAGTTTTCACAATCGAAAATTAGGCCTAGTTTGGCAGTAAAGTTTTTTTAAAACCAAAGTATCGCAATACTGAAGTATTTGAGTGCCAGGCGGATGAATACTTCAGTTTGTTGATACCGAAGTATTTTCTCAGTTTTAGCAAAGCTGCAAGGCGTTTGGCAAGTATCGTTTTGCTGCTGCTTTGACCGAGGGGTACGGTGCATGCATGGTCCATTTGACTGATAGATGTGCTGCATGGCTCATGCATGGATGCTAGCTCAGACCGATCGGTGATTCCTGAGTTACTTGTATGTCCAAGAAAACAAGAAAAGCATCTAGCTTTGGGCTGCACCAAGTTACTTGTATATCCAATGTTTGAGTTTCGTTTTGTCCAGTGCACTAATCGTGATTCCTGAGTAGCTAGCTTAGGACCGATCGGTGCATGATTTTCTTGGGCGGCGCCGACGACCAGGTGAAGGAGAATCGCATTGAACATCAGGTGCCGAACAGCCGGACGGTCTGGCTCAGACGGTGGAGCGATCGGCACCGAGGACAATCAAAACGCATCTACGAAATAGATCAGCACAAGCGCTGGACTCAGAACGAACCCTCCTTTCCTTTTGAGCTTGCTTTCTCCATGCCCGATGAAGAGGACATGGCCGCACGCGACATAGACGGCGGAGGTGGGCGGCAGGAGGAAGCAGATGCGTTTTACCTGGGGAGGTGGGGGAGGAGACGAGAGTTGTGTTTCTCCGTTTTGGAAAAAAGAGGTCGGGACCGAAGTATTCAATACGCCAAAAAAACTGAAGTTTTAGGGAATACTTCAGTTTCTAAAACACAGTTTTTTGTTGACCCAAACGCCTTGAAGTATTGCATACTTTATTATTTTAGAATACCGAAGTATTCTCGTAATACTTCAAAATTACTTCGCTTGCAAACAGACCCTTAGAATTTGGTATCCTCTTGATACGCCAAAGGACATCGGCGTCGGTCTCATGGCTCCGGACAGGGACGCCCCCAACGAACTCCGAACCCCACTAGATAGACGCGCGGGGCACCGGGCTCCGAGCGCCACACAGCCCTGGCCTCTAGAGCGGGGCACCTGCGCGCGTGCTTGCGGCCTGCGCGCGCGCTTGCGGTACATGACGGCCGGATGCCACCCGCCATGCCGCGTCTATATAAACAGAACACCCAGCTCCTCAGCTCCCCATGCTAGCTCCTGTTGCTTCATTCATCTTAGCCAAGCGACGCAGTACAAATACACGGTGATCATAACGCGTAGGAGACTCCGGAAGAGGCAGCTCGGCCGGGTCGATCGAGTGGCGTGGTTTGTAGTGCAGATCGAGCTAGATGGCCACGGGAGCGGCGACCGTCCGTCCTTTTCCAGCCACCGCCGGCAACGTCATCGCGGAGGTGCCGGTGCTCCTCGCAACGGCCGAGGATGAGGTGGTGGATCCGGTGATCTGGGGCGACGACCAGCGGATGAAGAGGGAGCTCGTGGCGTGGGCCAAGGCCGTGGCTTCCATGGCGCTCAACGTCTCGTCCGCGCCTCCGACTCCCACGACACACAGGACCAAGTGTACGACCTAGAGTCCTAGACACCTCTTTGCCAAAAGAAGAAGAGGCTTGGACAAAGGGGTATGCATAGCATATTGATCGACGCGATGCCTCCTGCATAGTAGTTGATCTCGCAGTTGCAGAAAAATCTATCTATCGATTGATTGATCGATCTCTGGTGACTGGTGCAAGCCACGTCGTAATCGCCCGAATCTGAATCATGGCTTATTATCTATGCCCGAATCTGAGTCTATATGATGAACTTCGTAAAGTGGTGCGTGTATGCTTTGCTTTGGCGAAGGCTGATGTTAGTTTTTCCAAGGTTGGCGTGGCTTATCACAATCCTCAAGTACTCTTTAGTCTGGAGAAGAAAAGGTTGTGATTAGAGTACCCACTATTTTTTCGGGTTTTTATACTAAAAATACATGCGCCTTTTATGTCCCTCAGAAAAGTTTTTTTCCTTACTTTTGGTTGTGTGTCCACTAGACCTGGCCATGGGTAGCCCGGCCAGGACAACCCACCTGGCCCGGCCCAAAATTTCTGGGTCGGAATTTTGAGGCCGACGTGGTCAGGCGGGGCTTGCGAAAAATGCGATTTTGGTCCTGGTCAAGCCGGGCTGTCAGGGCCGGGCCGAGCTTTTTGGGGCTCTGGCCTGATGTATAAGGCACCACAAACAATCGGGCTGGATTGGGCCTGAGGTTTTAGGGTCAGGTTTTCTTAGACCCGGCCTGAGTTTTGGCCACGTATAGTGTCCACACATACCAACTATAAGGTAACTCTTTTGGTTGAACTTATCCACGCTCCAATTTCAGTGGTACATATAGTACTAAATTTCAGGATGAAACTCTTAAAATTATTCAAGCTAGCCCACTATGCATTTATCGCTATGGCTGTGTATAATAACCTTTAATCTCCTTATCTTTATTTTCTTGTACTTAAAAATTTGTGAAAATCATATTACAATCAGTCATATAACCGCACTTACTAAATAAAGTAATATCTGCCACAAATAGAATAAAAGCATGAAATACAATTAAAAAATGGAGATTGTGAAAAAGAGGAAATCCGCGGGGTAAGTTGGTAGAATGTGCAGAGCATGGTCTTATGAGCAAAAAGATCATCATTCGTCTACAAGAGAAACATTGTTTTATCATGTTCTTTCTATATAACCCTTCCAACTCGGAAAAATATACCTGAAACCTGTAAAGGAATACTGACACCATTATGTTCCCCTATCGTTAAATCTGACCCTTGTGGAAAAGTTTGGCAAAAAATGAACTAGTCGAGAAAATATTTTTGAATATGACCCTTTTTCTTAACGTCCTACCCCGGGCATTGAGGTTCCAGTAGTCAATACCCATGGGCTTCGAGTGTCGGGTCGGTGTGGCGACTTAACACCTTGACTAGTGGCTCAAAAGTGCAACCTCAATGCCTCGGTGTAGGGCGTTGAGCTGAGACGTCATATCCAAACCTATTTTCCATAATGGTTCATTTCATGTTCAAATTTATTTTAGAGGTGAGATTTTTCATGTTTATTGTTTCATTAGCCTGACCTTGTGATACTGATACCTGAAGTCTTTAACCAGCACCTACTTCGACTGTGTGAGCACAAAGAGAAGAGAAAAGTACTTGGGGTCATCTTGCTCTATGCACCAGTTCAATGTACTGCAGGATTTTGTCATCAATTCAATGAGGTGAACTTTCCGCATTGAATCGATGATACCACGGTGTGGCTGGTCTAAGAGGCAAGGGTTCTCGATGGGCTCATGCGACAAAGATATTTGCCCATGCTACTAATTACCAGAGGTGTGACATGATGCTATGGCGTCACGTCACTTGAATTTGTCAACATTATATAGATTTTTTACTAACTAGCGTTGTCCTCGACCCTATTCAATGCCAGATTTGGGTGCTCCCGGTTGATCGACCCACATGTGACTCCGATCTCCAGATGAGATCATCGGTTCGGTGACCAAGGGTAATTTTTAACAGAAGAATCTTGAGATATTTTGCATAGGATGAGTACGCAGAAAGTCTAACCCAATCATTATCGTGTGCCTGCCTGACAGCACGGCCACACTAACCAAGTAGTGAGTAGCTAATTTCCAAAAATTGAAATCAAGTTTCGAAAAGCCCTGAGTTTTGATTAATCTGACAATATATGTACAGAGTGTACACCTCGAATTCTTGTACTCCCTCTGATCCATAAAATGTGTCGTGACTGTAGGTTTAAGTCATACGTGAACAGGTTGTTTCCTCCGACATATCGGAGGTAGTATAACATACAACCAGCGAGATCACGCTCCTCTCCATGAGCCAAACCCATCTCCATCTCAGGCTTGTCAGCAACGCAGTCAGCTGAAAGCTATTGGCTGGCTATCGCCACCACGTTTTAAATGCGGCGTGGGGCAGGTCGCCCGTGTGGTACACACTGCAAGTGGCCCCGCGGTATCGTGGAAAGCTTAATTTTGTTTCTCTGCCACCAGCAAAGGGGGGGGGGGGGGGGGCACGAGACTAGGCAGGAGGGTGTGGTCGTCAAGTGTACGTACTAAGATCATCGGCCACCATGGCGCCATGCCACTGGTTCGTCCAATCCATCCGGCCGTTAGGATACGGCATTATGGAGGTGGTATCTTCTCAAATATCTTAGACTTTGAGTATAGTAATAGTTCAGAGATACGGCAATCTGATGATCTCACCGAAATCTCGTTTGCTTACAGTAGTTGGAACAAAATTTGTGGCAATCAGACACTGAGAAACAAAATGGAGCTGTCGACTAACATCAGACTCCATTGTACCAAGGTGAGGAGAGATGCGAACGGATATGTGGAAGTTGTGATAGCACTACAAGTTTATTTTTATAAGTTCGAGGAACACATGTGTAGCTACACGCAGAATCCGAAAATGTAAACGATTTCAGTTGAGCCACACAAAGTAAACGAGATCAGCCGCTTCTTCCCTGTAGACCACTCGTACATGCATAGAGGCCGTTTCAGCAGCGTCGTATGTGTCCCATTCCGCCCGATGGCGACGGCCTAACCAAACTCTGGAAACCCACTCCGGCGGACGCGGTGCTTTGGGCGCCACGCACACGCCTTGACTCTCTGCGCGCCCGATCGCATATTCTATTCGCACGCCACACATGCCGCACGCCGTGCGTCTGCGTGTATATAAAATGGGCAGCGACTGCCTCATGCTGTTCATCCTTGCCATAGCCCAGAGCTACTACCTTCTTCCACATACAAGCCCTCGTCGCTCTCTGCAACACAGCAAGCTCTCACCGAAAGATTTCTGGGCGGATGGAGATGGCTACGGGAGCGGAGATCGTCCGGCCATTCGGGGTCGCCAGAGACGACGTGGGGGACTCGCCGGTGTTCCTGATCGCCACAGAGAAGGATGAGCACGTGGTGGATCCGGTGATTTGGGGCGACGAGGAGCGGATGAAGAGGGAGCTCATGGCCTGGGCCAAGGCCGTGGCGTCCATGGCGCTCAACGGCTCCGTTGGCTCGTCATCGCCCCCTGCCAGTCCCCTGGGACAGAGGAGACACTACTCTGCGAGCCGCCTTCAGCGAACTACTTGATCAATGATCATGGGTATAGCGGTATAGGCGTAATTGCCTGATCTGATTTAATTTTTAGGGGTGTTATTTACCCGGGACGTAAATGTTTTCCTTGTATAGTATGCACATATTTAATCGAAAGGGTTACATGAAAAAAAGAATTCGAAAGGTGGGCAAAAGCTTTGCCCCATTCAATTTATTAAGATAGAAAATTTTACATCCCGGACCTAGAGAAACTAAGAGGTCTCACTCGGCCACACATACCAATATTACAAACCGGACTACGCTCTCGGTATTAACTCACCCAAACACCTCGCGCCCGCAATGACCCAAAGGTGAGCTTCGGTTTTGATCTTGTCGAGGAGAACCATGGGAGGCGCGTGCTTGTTCCGGAAGACGCGCGCGTTCCTTTCATTCCAAACAACCCAAGACGTAAGCAACGTAATGGACGCCATAACTTTGCGGTTTGGGGTAATTTCCCATGTCATATTAAGCTACCAACAAGAAAGTGAGAGGTCCGTCCATTGACTTGGATCCAAGGCATTACATGAATTTTTGAGATATGTGCTTATGATTCTTCTTACTCCGAGCTATATGCTCAGTTATCGATCGGTATGAGTTATGTACTAGTCCTGTTTTCACCTCCCAAAAGGCAAAAGTGGTGATCTAGAACTAACTACCGAAGTGTGAAAACACCATTTCGGTTCTAACACAGATGACTATCTAGAAAAATGTAGCCTAGACATCTCTATCTTTGACAAGCATCTCTAGTTGAGAATTGAGTTCCTAGCTAGGGCGGAAATGATAACACTATGCTCGTGATATCTAAAGATATAAACGGTGAGAGCCGTTGGGCACCCACAACGATTTGATCTTTCTAGCCGTCTGATATGGGTCTTTCCGCCCCTCCGCACTATCCGATCACGTTGGCTCCCTAGGGTCGGTATGAACAGCTATTCGATTATTTCATGCGCGTAACCAGCTTCGCGTCCCCACTCTTGCTGACGCCCTCACCGGACGATCCAAGGAGCCCGAGGGCCCGCCCGTCGGCCCCATACGCATTTAATCGGTGTGGAGGAGGGGCGAGATCCGCAATAATGGCATCCCATTGGTAGATTTTGTTCTTTTACCTTTCTAAATTTCTTGCGCCCTAGCGATTTTGTCCTCGGCTGCCCATCGCCCTCCCTCGCTAATGGTGGGACCGTTTCCCTTGTGGTCGTTCAAGTTGGTTCTGATCGATGTCTTTAATTCTTTGGACTTTTACTCTTCGGGCAGGGGCACTACGGGTTTTTTGCTGTCGCGTGCTCGGACTCCGTTTTCCACCGACTCGACGGCGTCTCCTCATTGGTCGTCGGGTACAGAGCACTGTGCGCCGAGGGGTATACCCTCGCGTGCTGGGGAGGATGCTTCGGGCCCAACTCGGTTGCTCGCATTTCTTGTCCCTCGCTCGATCCTCTCGCTTCCTCATGTTGTGCAGATTTAGATTCGTCTTGCTTTCTTGCTCCTCGCCGTTCGTTCCTTGAGCTCTGTCGTGCCTTCATGGAGTCTGTTTGTTGTCCTTCTGGTTAAGGTCGGTCCCGTTGAGTCCGGGTTGGGTTTTCTTACCGTGTTTTCTCTCTGTTCTTTATTCTTTGTTCATGTTGCTGACCGTGTGCTAGATCCGTGTTCTTTAGTTGTTTGTTGCTTTTGCGGTTTGTTCTTATTTATTTTCTGGTTTTTCTTACATTTTTTCTTGCTGGTTGCTTTGTTTGTTCGATGGTCGTCGGCTTTGTTGGAGATATGCCCTAGAGGCAAATAAATAATAAGTATTTATCGCATTGTCTCATTAAGTTTATAATTAATTTTATACCATGCTATAACTATATTAACTGGAATTGTTAATACACGTGTGGTATGTAAAACAAACCAGAGTCCCTAGTTAAGCCTCTACATAAGCTAGTCCATGAGTCAATGGATGATCGTGATTTCCCGATCATATTGATTCATAACAGTTGATGATGGAGTCATTTTATTAGTAGAATAATTTGATGGACATTACCCACCAAAGTCTTACAAGAGGATCATATCACTAAGTTCAACACTGCAATAGGAGAGTAACGTGATAACTTATTCCTTAGACCGTGAGATTATATCAAGTCGCTGCTTCTGGAAGATACTTTGATCGCATCAAACGTCATATCTTATATAGTGTGACAATAAAGGTGACACTTTTGGGTATTGGAAGGAAGTAGTCGGGGCGAGTGATCAAGAGCGGGATTTGTTCATCCGTGTGATGGAAAGATACTCTGAGCTCACTCGGTGAGATTATATCTATAAAGCTGCGTAGCGTATGACTAGGTCATTGGAGATATAATATCACGGAACGAGTTAAGTAACCCTTGTCAGTAACGAGATAAAACACAGCATGGGATGTTGACGATCGTATCTCAGACAAAGGTAGTATCGATGAAACAAAGGGAATGAACATATCATGTTGAACGGTTCAACGACGATTTATTCTGGAATGCACAGGGGTCGTCACAGTCATCCAGGGCTTCCTGACGGTCATTGGCGAGCGAAGGGTCTCGACCATGTCTGTAGTATTCCTGAACCATAGGGTAACACACTTAAGGTCTTGACGACACTTGGAGAACGTTTTGGATTTATCGGAATTATAGAAAGAGGAAGAGAGAATGAATCGGAAGGGTTCCGGTGGAGTCGGAAGGGTTCCGGGGAACACCAAAGTAAGTTCGGGGTGGTCCGCAAATTGTTACGGAGTCACGGGAGATTAAATAATATGTAAATATATATAATTATAGATTATATATATTTTTAATATCAATTTAATATTAAATAAAAATAAGAAAATAGGCAAATTGCCTAAATGGGCCAGGAATGCCATGTGGGGCCGAGCCTCCATGGGAGGTGGTGCGGCTGGGCCATGGGGCCCATGGCCACCACGTCCGGCCCTTGTGGCCGGCGCACCACCCCCTCGTCCTCTCCTTTTTGTTTAGTCCCACATGGGAAACTTAGGGAGAGGGACACCCCCTCTCCCCTAATAAATAGTGGGGCATATTAATTGGATTAAATACACCAAAAAATACAATTAATTTGTATATTGGCTTGAGGATGCCCCTCCGCCCAATTCCTTTCTCTCTCTCCACCTCTAGCTGTGCGTGGTCACTTGAAAGGACAAGCGCGTGCTTGAGAATTCTATACCGCAGTGCGACGTCATGCTGCGGGATTCCACCCAAAGTTCTCGCTTCCGCTATCTCGGCTGGATCGGGGAGCCCGGAGGTCATCGTCAAGGTCCGTACGTGTGCAAGTACTCGGAGGTGCCGAACACTCAGGCTCGGCACCAGAGCATCGTCGTCGCGCCGCCTCCTTCTTCGGCGCGCCAAGTTCTCCGTGACCTTGAGGTCGGCTACGTACGTCTTCATCGGCAACGCTTGTGCGGGAGCGTATTTCCCGCTTATTGGTCTACGAGGGTACGTGTCCGATATCTCCTCCGTTACCGCTTTACTACATAGTTAGATCCTTGGCTAAGTTATGGCGTAAGCTAGTTAGAATTTTTTTTTGATTTCTGCTCCGTTTCCCAACAGTGGTAACAGAGCCGATCTATGCGTAGTATTGTTGTTTCGGTTAGAACACATGTTGAATGTGGGTATCGATTTTATAATTGTTACCCTCTCGCGTGCACTTGCTAATGTTGTCGGCATTGAGTTGATGAAGCAGCCCGGACCGACCTTACGCGTACGCTTACGCGAGACTGGTTCCGCAACTGACATATGGCTTGTACCATATATGCGGCTGGCGGGTGTCTGTCTCTCTCTCTTTAGATGGCTTAGCATTTTCAATGGAGGGCCCTGAAAAGGGTCTAATAGAGACAATTATTTAATCGCTGTTGTGGTTATATGTTCGTAGGTAAGAAACGGTTCTTTCACGAAAGCCCTAGCAGCCACGTAAAACATGCAAAATTAAAGTAGAAGAGCGTCTAACTTTGTTTTGCAGTGGGGCATTTTAATATGACATGGTTACGGTAAGTTTTATGAATTGTTCAAGTTATCGAAGGCAAAAGGTGGAACCGTAGACTCGAAGCACCGCCGGGGGCGCGCCATGGAGACCAAGGCGTGAGGCCATGTCATATCACACTGCATTACATTATTTTGATATTGTTTGTTGTGTATGCATCCTATTTGATTGCTTATATTAATATATACAATGGTAGTATTAATAGGATGATCCCTAATTAAATACCAAAATTGTGTTCTCCCTTAATGTGCACCACCAAGAAAGTTCTACGTTACGGGGTACACCGCAGTGCGGGTATACTCGTCTCTTCGTTCGCATACAGTGGGTGTATGCCATGTTGCACACGTAAAACACTAAGGTCATATTGGCGAGCCTAGTATGTACAGACATAGCCTCGGAACACGGCGGATCGAAAGATCGAGCATGAGTCGCATGATTGTTGTGATTGGTACTTCGTTGCCTACCTTTGCAATGTGCTGTCGGCCTTGATGATGGGGGGCAGTTCAGTGGATTGTTGTCGTGTAATCGCTAAGACATTTTAGGGATGATTTCCTTAGTGGAGTGTGTTTAATAATATGATTATAAAATAAACTCATATTTTATAAACTTAGCCTTAAATGTTCTTTGCAAATTATCTCTGTAGATCATGCCTAGAAAGTCTTGAGTTTAATCATTTCATTAGAAAAGGAAATCTCTGAAACGATGGATCCAACTTCATGGCGTGGTACAGAAACCTGAAAGGCGCCCTCTACCAAAACAACATTTCTTACGTGATAGAAGAATTCATAGGAGATAAACCAGGAAACTCCGCAAGTGCAAAGGCGAAAGAGGATTTTCGTCAATGTCGTGACATTTTCATGAGTGTTCATTACACGATGTTTGGCTGCAAGGATCATGAGTTGAAAAATGATTTTCGCCATATGGAGCCTATTGTGATGATAGATGCTCTTAAAGCTTGGTTTAAAGACCAAGTGAAACTTGAGCAGTACAAGCAGCTGGATGAGTGATGACCCACAAGTATAGGGGGTGTATCGTAGTACTTTCGATAAATAAGAGTGTCGAACCCAACGAGGAGCAGAAGGTGTTGACAAGCGGTTTTGATGAAGGATTCACTGTAAATGCTCACAGACAAGTTTTTAGGAGTTTTTGATAAGGCAGATAAATAAAGTACAAGTAAATAAAATGCAGTAATAATAGTTGCAGTGAGTGGCCCAATCCTTTCTACGGCAAAGGACAAGCCAGTTGTTGTACTTATAATGACCAAACGTTCTTGAGGACACACGGGAATATTGTCAAGTGCTTTCGCTTCATATAGTTGATTAATCTTCATTGTTCTGGTAAGTGTTGTGTGGGTGAACCTATGCTAATGCACCGCCCTTCCTAGGACTAATACATACTTGTGATTATACCCCTTGCAAGCATCCGCAAATACAAGAAGGTAATTAAGATAAACTAACCACAGCCTTAAACTTTGAGATTCTTCTATCCCTCATGCATCGATATACCAACGGGTGTTCAGGTTTCTGTCACTCCGGCAACCCCAAAATTGGCAAACGAATACACAATGCATTCCCCTAGGCCCATAAAGGTGAAGTATCATGTAGTCGATGTTCACATGACAACACTAGAAGAATAACACCACAACTTAAGCGTCAAACCATTAAATATTACTCAACATAGTTCACTACTAGCATCAAGACTTCTCCCACGTCCTCAAGAACTAAACGAACTACTCACAAGACATCATACGGAACATGAACAGAGGTGATATGATGATGAATAACAATCTGAACATAAACCTTAGTCCAATGGTTTCACCCAATAGCATCAATAACAAGAGTAATCAACACCGGGAGAGTTTCCCCTATGAAATAGACAAGATTCAGCCCTAGATGTTACAACGGAGACGGGATGCAACGGCGGTGATGATGGTGTTGGCGGTGGAGATGATGATGATCCCGATGAAGTCCAGCTCGATGACGGTGATGATGGCGATGATTTCCCCCTCCGGTGGGAATTTCCCCGGCAGATTTCTTCCTGCAGGGGAGCTTTTCGCTCTCTAGTGTTTTCCGCCTCGTGGAGGCGGCGGAATATTTCGATGGCCGTCTTCCGTGTGTTAGGGTTCCCAGGGGGTCAAGTACACGAACGGGGGGACGGCTGAGGTGGGCCAGGGCCCCCAAACCACCTGGCGGCGCGGCTGGTGGGCCCGCCGTGCCAGCTGGTGAGGAGGGCCCACCTTGGCCCTTCTCAGCCTCCCCTTTTGGCCTCCTTCGTCATCTGGTAAAATAGGGACTTCCATATGTCTCCTTCGATTTATTGATCTTCAGAAATAGTGCATCTCGACGGTGCTTTTTCCAGCAGAATCCTGACTCCGGTGTCCAATTCTTCATTATTCATCAAACATGCAAAATAGGTAAAATAACATAAGTAACACTTCTAAATATGAAATATATCGATGAATATCAGTAAATTATGATATAAAATAGTGATGCAAAATGGACGTATCAATGAGTTTCTTTCACTCAAGATGGAAGAACATACCTGCTTGGAAACACATTTGTGCAGGATATTTGACATTCACGATGATCTCACAAATGTGTGTAATTACTGGATGGCAGATACTTTTGCAATACAGGCAGTGTTGCGTTCTCTACCTCCTAGCTATAAGGAGCTTGTCGATGAATATGTGATTAAAAGTGAGTCACTCCTCTTCCATGATTTCCTGGTCGAAATCAAAGAAGTGAAGGTGGAACCCATTGAAGGAGAAATTGGTGACACGCAAGGTATATTTGATATACAAGTTATAAATGTTATTTCTTGCACTTGTTTATATTAAAGTATTTGATGCTTATGTTCTGTTTTATGAAACAGCACCAGAATATCACAAGATAGTTGCAAAGTACGACATGATGTTGCGGAATGATGGCAAGCAAGATAGTTGATCGACAAAGAGTTTCGCGCCCATAGTTATCAGTTTTTGATTAGTAGTTTTGAATAAGATTTTTGTAATCGATTTTGAGAGTGATTGTAATTCGGTGAGACAACTTATTCATATTTGTAAGGGAACAAGCAAGTTGTTTTATTATGAATAAAGTTTCTTATGGTCATATTTCGATTATGAACAAGTTATTCGTGTATTAATCTCAATGATAGCGCAGTGGACATAAATGCTAAAATAAATATCCTAAGTCAATAATAAAATGCACTACCAAATTTTTGATCATATTAGCATTGCAAATATTTTGGATATTTTGATCTTGTGTATTTGCATGCGTTATGTCTAATGAGACATGATGATTGAAAATATTGATCTGTCAATATGAGAAGAAATTTGATTTCTAATCATGCGAGATGATTGTTAAATTAAATTAAGTAGTGATAATAATTATTGGAACCTTTATTGTATGACTAAGTAAATAAAAGGTATTTGCTAAAAGATACAATTGTCTGAAGTCATTTGATTGGATAAAAAAGGATTCTTCAGAGAAAAGGAGAATATAAAATCAGGTCCTTATAATTGGATTATAATAACAAAGATTGTAAAGATTTATTTTATCATAAAAGACTTGTGAAATTTTGGTTCACAAATTATAATATTGTAATACATCAAACATGTTGATTTATGTGACTATTATAATCATACTCTATTTGGGATAAAGTGTGGTTTTAAAAGGTATCTCTTAAAAGTTTAGACGTTACGTAGAATGTTTTGTTAGGATTAGTAAACTCTCTTATTTTAAAAATTTCGCCTAAATTTCGTGTGAACGACAATATGCTAAGTGTCGTGGTTTATAGGATAAATATACATGAAATAGTTCTTTGGAAAATATTCATAATAGGAGTGAATATATATTTCATATGGCAAACACCGACAAGGGCAAAACTAGTATTGCTAACTTGGTGATTTATTGAAAACAAATTTTCAAGAAAGGATATGAGTAAAAGCTTAAAAAGGGTAATTGACCTTATTCACATTGTGTGAGAAGTAATGTTTCGGAACATGTTCCGGTAACAAAACTCTACAAGTGGAAATAAAAATTAGGATAAAAGATCATGGTGTTTTCATTAAGGAGATTTTTATAAATAGTAGGCATTAAAGAATATTTTATGTCCGGTCACAGCTTAACATTCATGATTTAATGATCATTTTACTAGAACGAGGGATACCTACGAAATACAAAGAAATTAAGGTGATGCCAAATTCGAATTATGACTAATGAGTCATAAATCCAAAAGGTTGCATTTAAGATTATGATAGTAAATGTTGCTTGAATCTTATTAAGTTAAAGGTTACTTGATTTTTCACATGAAAGGTTGTGTGAAAAGAATGAAACTATGAGAAGGACATAAAGCTAATTTTGTCGTAAAGAATGTCTTGGACAAAATCAAAGTTGTTTGACTGCATTAGATGTAGACATGCCTAAGTCTTTTGGATTTGTATTAGACAAGTGTAATACATCGTATTTGGAATTTTTCGAATTGATAAATGATCAAGGATTTTGGTGTAGACCGAAATATCGACAGAAATTATATTTATATAATTTAAGTGGGAGTAGGACAGCTTGCCATATTTAATATTTAATATGTAAGAGACATATTATTGAGTAGGAGCTTATGAGCTACACAAAATAAGATGTCATTGACATTTTGAGTGGGAGCTTCATAAGTTACACAATCTCAAATGTAATTGACATTTTGAGTGGAAGCTAAGTCAGGTGCTTATATGTAAATGACATATAGTAGATGGTACTACGAAAGTGAATTAGGAGTAATTATGGAATTACAATGAAGTCATATATGTTTAAAATGTGAGCATCTGTTTTGAATAGATCAGGGAATTTTAAAAGGAAATCGAGGTGTTTTTCTAGATTAGATTCTGAAAGGTCAGAATAAGACGTGACAAGCAAATGGTCCTTGTAAATCTAGAGAAAATAATCATGGTTGTAAAATATGTTGCACCTCTATGCCATGATAAGGTGGCAGCATATGGAATCATATTATATACTCGACGTGACTAGTGCTCTTACAAGAAGAACAAGTACTGAGATGGATTTATGATTCATCACAAGTAAAACCAAGCTTATCCTCATTTTTAAAAGAAGCTGAGAATATGTGGTTATTTCAAGTCTGTAAAGGATGATAAGTTTAACAAATGTTATGTTAAAAGGATCAACCTAGATGACCGAAAGAAATAAGGGTTAATTCATCATAGGATTGATTGTTAAGGCATTAGGTTGACAATAGAATGTCAGGATCTACTTAGGTAAATATAAAATTATATATATACTGCGAAATTACATAGGATTGGTAGACAAAATGTATTCTCTAAGATGAGTGTGTTTTAATGCAATTAAAACTGATATAGGATCAGAGTTAGCGCATGGAAACAAAAGTCTCACTTAGTTGCAAATATGTATATTTGTTAGCATGATGATATCAAACAAGGTGATGTCAATGATTCGCAAAGAACTTACGGTTATGAAAGGTTCTAGCCAAAGGAAACCTCTTACACAAACAAGCATTATCATAAACACTTATAATGGATAAGGTTGTATGATTGGAAATAAAATGTAGCTGGTTTATTTGTACTCTAGTGCAAGTGGGAAACTGTTGTAGATAAGCCCTATAGGCAAATAAATAATAAGTATTTATCGCATTGTCTCATTAAGTTTATAATTAGTTTTATACCATGTTATAACTGTATTAATCGGAATTGTAGGGGAGGGGTACACCGAAGCAGAACCAACAAGATCATACTCTCCTCTCCGGCCATCTCCATCTCATGCTTGTCACCAACACCGTCAGCTGAAAGCTGCTGGCTGGCTATCACCACCACGTGTTAAATGTAGGGTGGGGCAGGTATCCTGTGTGGCACGCACTACAAGTGGTTTTGTTTTTTTGAACTAGGGAAAGGCCCAAAAGGGCCTAGTGTTTCATTAATATAGTCGATGGGATACAATTTGTAAACATGACAGTGAAAGAAAGGAAATTCCAATACAGTCTTGTGATTTAGCACAAAGGACCCTAGAAAGAAAATATGAAAAGCAATCAGGTCCTTCTACTCCACCACCACCAGAACAAGTAGGACTCCACCGACGGTTGTCCTCTCCCTTGCCGGGATGAATCCACTTGGGAGAGAGGGAGCGATGAGAACCGTCGGGAATCCCTCAAAGGGCCTCCGTTTTGGAGGTTGGGTTGATGCAAAACTAAGCATCTGGACTGGCTGCCTCTTCAGCCCGAGATCATGGTGGCAAGACATGGCCACCATGTGTTGAGCTCCACCTTGTAGCAAGAAACTTCACCACCAGCCATTGGATCTATAGATCGCGGCACCATTATGTTATTTCCCCTCACCACCATGGTCGGCTAGAAAGAGCAGAGCCGCATCTGGACTGCATAACAGAAGGTAGCAGCAGTACTCGAGTGTGTAGAAGTTGTTGTCCCTATTTTCCACCACCAGCTCTAACGTCCACCGAGGACGGTTGCTGGCAGTGCAGGGGGAAGACAACACCATTGAGGCATGAAACCCCATAGTGCTTTTGATCCAGGCATCTCGCTCGTCCTCCCGCTACTATAACGACAGAAACGAGCAAAACCAACCGCAGAAACTTTGTCGCGCTTATTGAAGAAGCCCTCCACGAATCGCCCCCTACACCAAGGCTCCACCATTGAATCTTGCTGGAGAGGGTTGCCTGGGACCGACTGGCGGCGCACGCAGGCACCAAGATGCTCGGGCTCCACGACATAACAATAAATGAGACTGCCAAAAAGGCAAACCATAGAAAAACTCCAAACCCAGATCTAAGTCTAGTAGCGGTATATACAGGGGGGAGGGGGGCCTTAGCCTCCCTCCCCTCTACCTTGACCGGTAGAGCCGACGTAGGAGAGGGGGAGATCTACGGTGGGAGGAGAAATCTCGGTCAGCTGTTGAGAAGGAGGGAGGAGAGAGAAATGACAGAAGGAAATGAGCCATATTTAATTTTGTTTCGTCTCCCATCCGATCGATCAACCACGCTCTTGCGCGCGGGGCACGAGCCTAGCCGCGAGGTGTCGTAGTTAAGCGTACGTAGGAAGATCATGGGCCGCCATGCCATCCCGTATCTTGTAAATTGAGTATAGTAATGGTGGTGTGGTTATCAGAGATACGACAATCGAATGATCTCACTGTAATCTCGGTATTCGTTTTTTTTTGAATTTTTCCACATATATTAAACCAACAAAGAGTACACGATTACATCGATTACAAAAACAAAACTAAAAAAGACGAGCAAATCTATGAGATCTTCAATCTCTTTCTTCATCCATGACACAATCTTGTACTTTTCTGAAGGCAGCCGTAGAACAACGCCGAAAACACCAAACCACATACCTATGAATCTCGGTATTCGTTTGTGTACAATTGAACTTCATATGCGATTTATTCCGCAAAAATAGTGGCAATCATGCACTTGGAATAAAATGGAGTTGTGGATTAACAACGGACTCCACTCTACCAAGGTGAGGAGATTAAAATCTCCATACGGGAATTATAACAGCATAACATGTTTGTTTTTCTGAATTCGAGGAAAACATGTGTAACAGCACAGTTATGAGCTTCTACAACTCATATGGAGCGCAACCCGTATCTCGACCATCCGTTCCCGGGATTGAACGACCGAGGTTTGTCGTTGAATGTGTTGAACTTTTAACCCATGCAATGGAAAATCTTGGGCATTCAATCCCGGAAACGGATGGTCGAGATACGGGTTGCGCGCCATATGAATTGTAGAAAATCCATTATCCAGCACAGCATGCATAGGCTGAAAATGTAAGCGATTTAGTTGAACCACGCAAGAAAGTAAACGAGTTCAGTCGCTTCTGCCCTGCAAACCACTCGTACATAGCACAACATTATGTGTTTCTTCAAGTCTGCCCGCGTCTAATGTCGACGCCCCAACCAAACTCTCGGTTCCCACTCCGGCGTACGAGGTGCTCTGGGCGCCACACACCCGCTTGACCAAGATCTCATATTCTATTCGCATGCCGCACGCCATATGTGTAGCTGTGTGTATAAAAAACAGGGCAGCGACTAAAGGAACCTTGGACCGACCTCTCCCGTCTACAATAACCCAGAGAGGCGATTTGTGAGCTCCTTAGACAAACCACCTCGCCGGCGCTGCTTCGACGGCTCCCTCGCCCTCCGCCGGCCGCTCCGGCGGCAGGAGGATGGGGGAACCCAGATCCACGTCGTGTACATAGTGTAGGCTTGCTTAGGGTTTCCAGCCGGCGGCGTCGTGGTGGAGGAGGCGCGGCCGGAGTGGTTTTGCGGGCGGTGGACCTTCCACTCGATGGCGGCGCTCCGTGGAGCTCCGGCGTCGATCTGCTGCCATCGTCGACCTGGTGGCTCTTCGGATCTCTCAGGTTCGACTTCCCCTCACCGGATCCCGTGGGCTGTCGGCGGATCCGGCTAATCAATCCGAAGATGGAGGAGGTTTGGGGCTTCGTGGCGTCAACGGCGACTGTGGGCGTCCGTCGTGGGTTGTCCGGTGGTCTCCCGCCGGCGGAGGGGTTGACTCCGGCCAAGGACAAGCAAGCTTGTGGAGCAGCGGCGGCGGCAAATCACCGGGCCGTTCCGGCCGTCGGTGTGGTCGGGATCCAGGAGGGCTTCGTTGTTTTTTCTTCTGTTTCCTGGATCTTTCTATAAGGAACGAAGCTTCTTTGTTCCTCTTTCTTTGTCAAAAAAAAACAGGGCAGCGACTGCCTCGTGCTATTCATCCTTGCCATAACCCATTGATGCTACCTTCCTCTACATACAAACCCTGCTCTTCGCAACACTGTAAGTTGATCTGTGGACAACCAACTCTTGGTGATTGACGCCGAAAGATCTCCCGACGTGTGGAGTGTGGTGTGTGGTGCGGGTCGAGATGGCTACGAGAGCGGAGATGATCCGGCCATTCCCGGTCGGCGGTGACGACATCGGGGACACACCGGCGTTCCTGATCGCCACAGAAAAGGATGATCAGGTGGTGGATCCGCTGATCAGGTGCAACGAGGTGCAGATGAAGTGGGAGCGATGTGTAGCTTGGGGGGTGGTGGGGAGGGGGGTGGCGGTGCCCCCCTTAGGCCATGAAAAAATTAGCTAAAATCACTACTATATATTTGGCCAATTTTTCTTCAAAATCGATAATATTTAGCCTATTTGCCCACTCCCTCAAACACCCGCCCAAAATCTCTATGTAGCCCATCCCCCTCCCCTCCCCTCCCCGCCATTCGGCCCAAGCTTTGATACTTAGCTCATGGCCTGGGCAAAAGCCGTGGCGTCCATGGCGCTCAACGGCTTCGTTGCTCGACGTCGCCGCCTCCCAGTCCCATGGGACATAGGAGACAGTGCTCTGCGAGCCACCTCCTGCAACGACTGTGCGTATTGCTGCCCGGCTGGCTAGCTTTTCTTTAGGTCTCGTACATGTCACCTAAGTGCCCGAGTCAAATTTAATTTTTACCCGGGGCAATAAGTTGTTGCTCCTTCTAGTTTTCCTTGTGTAATTCCTTGTTGTCTTTGTACATACATAAATGAATGAGTCACAATGGTTTACAGATCTGTGTTTATGATTGTTTATAACATCCCAAAATTTTGTAAATTTTGGAATATTAAATTAATTAAATAAGCGTGTGAATGTTGAGAGATTTACAACTTTTGGTGGACATGTTTAAAACTTTTCTCAAACCTTGATTCAAAACTTTTATGAGTGGATTAATATGACTATCCAAGATATAAATCTTGGTTTTGAAAGCTTTAAACATACTCAACTTGTGAATTTGGTTTCATATGAATTTTAGTTGCAATGAATATCTTACCAATCGTGTTTAATTAAATGAGAACGAGGGAATAAAATGACTTTCCAAAATACAGAATACATGTTGGAAACGAATATTCTATTTGGGTGTTATTTGGATTTAATGCATTTTTTATCTTTTATATATTTAAATCCATTTCCAAATGACGAATAGAAATAAAGAGAAGAGAATAACATTACATTTTTAATATAATAGTTTGGAAATGATTTAAATAAAGTCATATGGATATTTGTGTATTCACAAAACTTATATGATTTAATAAACCCTATAAATACTTGTAGGGGTTTATTAAGGCCTATATGCATATTCAAAAATAAAATGATTTCACAAAACTAAACTTGGGTACGAAGTATAATCATTAGGCCCATTATAAGTACTTTGTTTTACTATATTTTCTTGATTTTTTAAAAGATTTGGGAATAACATAGGGAGTGGAGATTTCTTTCCTCCTGGGCTCCAGTGACCCCTCTAATTAATTTCTTTTTTACAAATTTCAAAAAAAAACTGGGGAAATCCTGGATGTTGCCAATGTTATATTCCACAAACGTGCAAAATCTCGGTTCGAAATATTTTCTATTCTGTTCTACCAAAAAAATGATAAATTGGTGGATCTAAATGTTCATACTTTCAAATCTCCAAAATATACAAAATTTGTTATTTTTATGTAGCTCAGAATATAAAGTATTTCAAATCAAATTTTGCACGTTTGTGAGATACTCCCTCCGTTCCAATTTAATTTACTTGATGTCCGCCACATGTGGATGTATCTATACATGTAACATGTCTAGATACATCCACATTTGGTTGATAGCAAGTCAATTAAATTGGGACGGAGGGAGTACATCATTAGCAATATGCATATTTTTTCAGATTGTTTTAAAACTTAAAATATGATTTTTGAATTTTTTTACTAGAGGGAGCACTAGATCTCGGGAGTCAGAAGTGTTTACCGATAATATAGATCACATTCATTTTCCCGTAATTTATTAAATAGGAAAAGAGTTTTGATTTCCCGATAAAAAAAATATTATTTGGGCCGAATCTTGCCCATCTGTCTCTTCTCTCACACCCTAGTTGGGACAGCCCACATTTTCTGTTTTTTTTCCTCTCTCACCGCTCCTGGAATTTTCTTCTTGGGCCAGACCTGCCCCTGGCCGATCTGGCCAGCTCGACCGAGCGAGCCTTCCTCTTCTGCACTATGTACGTACACCTACAGAAGAAGAACAGCCATGTCTGCATCCACTCCCAATCCCACCTATTCTAGTGACTCTTTCCCTTCGACTCCAATACGGAAGTTGTTCAGAATTCCATGGAGGTATCATTCAGTGAATTTACTTACCACTTTGATGTTTTAATTGTCCAAACCCACCCGGTGAACCGAGCGCCACCCGATTGTCATTCGTCTCCCAATCCCCCTCCTCACTATATAAAAGGAAAACCTGAGCACGTCACTTCGTGCCGTCCAACCTCCTCTTACACTTTGCTTCAGAAAAGTTTTCCGCGAGATGCTCAGTACACCCCGCACCAACAATACCAACATTAGCCCCAAAATCGAGTCCGTTGCTAGATCCAAATACCTGTGATCTATCTCATTCTTTTTTAAGCCTTGCAACGTCTTCTTTTTTCTTTTTACGGGCGTGGGCAACGTCTTAAAATGTGCCTATGTTGAAATGTACGATACATTTTTTCCTTTTATTTTTTAAAAATGGATAAATTTTACAAACCATAGCTTTAAACAGTGGTGGATCCAAACCATTTTTCTAGGGTGGGATGCACTTGATCTGGGCTGGGCTTTCTATTTTTCTTTTCTATAGCTGTATATGGGCTAGGCCAAATCTTAGGGTCCGATTTACCCGTGTTTATGCCCTGCTAGCTCCGGCACTATGACTTTTTAAAACTTTTATTTTGTGAATGAATGAATGGAGAATTCTCAAAAAAAAAACCTGAGTGGAGAATTCTCATGGAACATATTGTGCACAATTTTTTATTGCAATTTTAAACATACAATAAGACCATAGGCATACGGATTGCATTAATTTATGGTTCTATGAAAATTACCCCCATTGTCACGCAATGTATGGAGGCAATATATAAGAACACAAGGACTACATATATTGTCTGGGTGAACTAAATGTGTCACAATTGTCATCTGGATGGATATTTCGGTGGGACATGACTATTTCGAGAGATGTCATAGATTTGTTAGCGGTTTTTTTAATCATGGCTCGCCTCCCGACACACCTCCTCCTTGATGCCATCTGATCTGGCCGGAGATGATAGTAGGAGAACAACAAGGAGGAGCCGGCGTGCCCTCTCACCCCTGATGTGCTCCCTCACACTGCAGAAGGATGAGGAGCAAGAGAGTTGCGTCTCCGTGAACGCGCCACGCCCCGTCGCGTCTACATGAGGAAATACCAGGTACAGTGCGGTGGTATGGTTTTCTAAGAATTACGAGCCATATATAATAACGTGATAACATTGGCAACAAATATTTTACGATTCTCCTTGTGTATAGGTGTCACCGTCATGGAGTCCAAGCTTCGCCTAGCACGACCGTTGTGCAGGGCCGACTGCCGCCCTCTTCCTAGGGGTCCTCCGCTGCGAGAAGAGGCGAGGAGACGAAGGCCCGCCGACTTCCCTCTGTAGCGCGGGGCTTTGCCCGCTGGCTTCCTCCGGCATCAGTGTGAGATTGGGGGAGAGGAAGGTTGGGGGCGAAGGCGCTTAGAGTTTCGCCCTAAAGGGAGATACAGATGATGGTCCATATAGATAGATTGGTGAAATCCAGCGTCAGTGGACCGAAAACAAAGCAATGGCCAAGAAGATATTTTCATGGATCGGACTATCAATATTTTTATTTCTCACTTGGCTCCCCCAAAACCCTTAGACAACACACTACTAGTAGGAGTATAAAACTACCAAAGTATAAAGATCTCACATGCAAGTTGTCAAGTTGACCATTGTTCTACTACCACCCCCACCGTGGATCATCAGCAATGACGTCAAATCCCCTTTCTCCTCTGCTTCCTCACTTGGTGTTTCTGTTTTTTCAATTGGGTTCAGTCCCTCACTCCACACCAAAAGGTTGCAGGCATATATACATTCATTTCCTAAGCGCCTTAGCCATCGAATCAATTCAAGGCATCAAGCTCGCGAACGAGTACACCACAGTATCGTATAGATCAGTAGTGCAAAGATGGAGCCGCAGGACACCACCGAAGACGTCGTCATTGTTGGCGCCGGCTTGGCCGGCGTCGGCGTTGCCCTGGGTCTCCACAGGTATGCCTGGAATCAGTTGAATTCCTGGTGTTGTTCTTGTTCACGCATGCTGTCTGAATTCGTGTATGTGTGTGTGGCTGATTTAACTGAACATGGAGGAACTGGATGCAGGAAGGGCGTTCGGAGCGTGGTGCTGGAGTCGTCGCCGGAGCTCCGGACATCCGGGTTCGCGTTCATGACATGGACGAACGCCTTCCGCGCGCTTGATGCCCTTGGGGTAGGAGACAAGATGAGGAGCCAACATGTGCAGGTTCAGGGGTACAGCTCGATCTAGCCCAGCTAGTCACTCATACTGTATCTCCATTCTGTCTTTGATTCCAGTTGCATGACGTGCTGTCTCTCTCTATGTCCTCTGCTTGATAGGGTGCGTGTCATGTCTTCGATTACCGGCGAAGTAGTGCGAGAAATCGATATAAGGGTGCAGGGAAAACTGTAAGAATCACATCCAAAATGGCTGTACTCGTCCCTGACCAACTCTGTTCTTCGGTGAAGAAATTCATTCTTGCACTCCTTGATGTGATGCAGGGGACCGCACGAAGCTCGGTGCGTGCAGCGCAATGTCCTGCTCCAGGCGCTGGAGGAAGATCTGCCGAGAGGCACCATCCGCTACTCCTCCAAGATCGTCTCCATCGACCAAGACGTCGGCAGCGAGGCCAAGATCCTCCATCTCACCGACGGCTCCACTCTCAGAGCCAAGGTTGTCATCGGCTGCGACGGCATCAACTCGGTGGTGGCGAAATGGCTGGGGCTCGCCAGCCCCCGCGACTCGGGGCGCAGGGCCACGCGGGGGCACGTCAAGTACCCCGACGGCCACGGTTTCGAGCCCAAGTTCATGCAGTTCACCGGCAAAGGTTTTCGTGCCGGTCTGGTGCCCTGCGGCGACACGGACGTCTACTGGTTCTTGACATGGTCTCCTTCCAGTGAAAATGCAGATGGTTAGTTAAAATCCCATCTGAATCTTATCCAATCAAAGTGTGGGAGATCTGAATGCCATCTCTGTCGTTCGTCACAGGCAAGGATGACGTTGAGCAGAGCGCGGCGGCGATGAAGCAGTTCGTGCTGACCAAGCTGAGGGGCATCAACGCGCCTCCGCAGGTGCTGGACGCGGTGGAGAGGAGCCAGATGAACGACGTCCTGGTGGCGCCGCTGCGGTACCGGCCTCCGCTGTCGCTCCTGTTCGCGAGCATCGCTAAGGGGAACGTGTGCGTGGCCGGAGACGCGCTGCACCCGACGACGCCGGACCTGGCGCAGGGCGCGTGCGCGGCGCTCGAGGACGCCGTCGTCCTCGCCCGGTGCCTCGGCGATGCCATCGTCGGCGGCGGCGACGGGAAGGGGGAGAGCGTCGGCGGCGGCGACGGGAAGGGGGAGAGCGTCGAGGCGGCTCTGGTCAGGTACGCCGGGATCAGGCGGTGGAGGAGCGCCCAGCTGATCGCGGCGTCCTACACGGTGGGCTTCCTGCAGCAGAGCGAGCACGCCGTGGTGAGGTTCGTGCGGGACAAGCTGCTCTCCGGGGTGCTCGCCAAGGGGCTCCTCATGATGCCGGACTACGACTGCGGAACGCTCTGATCTGTTCAGCTGGGGTTGTTGTCAGAGTGATCACTCTGTATGAGTTTGTTCAAAGTGTACTTTAGTTGTCCGTCACATCAAAGTGTACTTGCATTGCATCCGGAGGCGTTTCATACCTAACATTTGGTTCAGTGGCGAAGCTGGAAAAGGAGCAAATGGGGTGCTGAATTATGACATGGCGAAATTTTCAACACGATTTTTTATCTTTGTAATATTCTTTTATTTTATTTTACATTTAATGTCTCAACAATTGTTGTAAAAAATACACAAATGCTTAATCAAGACCTGTATTATTTAAATTTATTAAGTATCAGGTCTTTGAATTGGATATTTGTGTTGTATTCTAGATTACTGTTGTGATCAATTGTGGTTCATGCACTTCGTGAACATTATAATGTTATTTATTGCATTGTGTTCATAGTGTCATAAAATTGGTGAAGTTCATTGAAAAATCAATCACTCTAGAACATAGTAAAAAGTTTAAATTTCTCCAACTTTGTAGATGCACTAATGTAATGCACAGTTGCACACCACTTAAATTCTCCCCTTTCGAGTCTCTAAAATACGAAATATTACAGGAGTGACCGGTGGATACAAGATGTCGGAAACGCTGTGTAACGGCTTAAACGACATTTAGGCTTGATGATACAACTTGACACGATAGTTGTGGTTCCGTGATATTTGCTCGAAGCATCGATAGAGCTCAACAAGCTAGAGTGACTTTCCAAAAAATCATGGCAATTGTACATTTCTATACTTTTTTCGATAAA
Source organism: Poa pratensis (assembly GCA_947311845.1). NCBI lineage: Eukaryota > Viridiplantae > Streptophyta > Magnoliopsida > Poales > Poaceae > Poa > Poa pratensis. Next base: position 3,262,603 of record CAMZMU010000105.1, read on the forward strand.
GAGCAATTTTTCATGAAATTTCGGATTTCTATGATGTGCAACTTACCTGACTTGGAAATATTTCGGTGCACATAGCAAATCACTAGAAGGAGGAGGCGCGCCTTGCCACGCCCGTTTGTTTTTTTACCACTCAAAATCCATTATCAAAGCAATCTTTTTTTTCTACTCGCCCTTGGCGAGCTCACCATGGGCTTTCTGTTTTTCTATGTGCTAGCATACGCACTTAAATTATACGATGATTTCCAATAACAAACTGATGATTTTCTGGAAGCAATATGAGTTGTTCTTATGAACATGACACATTCAAATAAAAAAGTTTATTGCGTGTTGTATATCAGCTAAACCATGCTCTTTGAGTGGGACTGTGGGACGTGCTTATTACATTGCTAGATTGTTTGGTTCATCGGTCATTTGGGATCTCATTCTTTCAGTGTCACAAACACAAAAGCAGATTAGAATCATAGAAAAAGCGCGAGCTTCTGTAACACCAAGCATATAACTTAGCAAGGTGCAGCAGCTGAGAAATTGCAGGGCTTGTCTCTACACAATAAGTTGCTGTCAAACATCGACTGTAGTTGAGCTGAACAAATAAAAGCATAGAATTCTATCGAAGGCAAACCCTCAAAACTGAACTTTCATTGACATATTTATCATTTATCATTGTTACACAGAATTTAGTGAGGAGTTAGGCAGCACCATGAATCATCCCGGCACACAGTGCTAGAGCATTAGTCTCCAAATTTGAATCCTATTGGTACTTCAAGCTCCTGTTTTGGGCTTCTTCTTTCTCAAGGCGTAGAGTAGGCTTAGTCTACCATTGTGTTGTCACATGCAATATATCCAAGTTTAGAGCCAGGCCGCAAACATTGTCTGAAAGAAAGAGTGCGTGTAACATGAGTAGCCCAGCTAGCATTTCAATGCCAGTAGTAATTTATGAAGATTTAGCCTTTATGTAGACGCCAATTCCAATATTATCAGAGAAGATAGTGGGCATCAGGAAAGCAAATAGCATCAAAAGGTTGTTCACCATAGGTGAACTCTGGTATTTTTTCCATCACTTTGTCCATGTTGTACTTGCAAAGGATGACCAGTAGAAGAGGCGCAACAATTTGTGCATGTAATCTCAAAGATGTGCCAATAAGACTGATATGTTTTAGTACCAGATTTGCTGCATTACAGCCAGTCAATGCTTCCATAGGATGAACCCCAAAATACGGGTAGATAGACTTTGTAGTCATCACAAGAAATCAGCATGAACTGGACAGAAAAACATGAAATCAAAAGAAGTCCAAAGGACCATGATTAGTAATGTGAAAGCAAAAACAACTCACATTTAGCATCCCAATATTGTATCTGTGGTCTAAACAAGACTTGATATTAATAAAATTTTCCAATCACCACATTTACGAATACAACAACGTGAAGTCGTGAACAACAAAGAACTTAACTTACCATCTGAAACTAAAGGGTTCATCATGTAGTACATGATCCACTCCTGGATAGTTTTGTCTCTTGAAGCTCATGGGCTCATTTTCAGTTCCCTGCATCTGCATGTCCCATGTAATTTGCCATGTTAAAAAATCTATAAGTTGTCGGGCAGGCCAAGTCCAGATGATCTCTCGAGGCCTTTGTTACTTAGGGATAAAAAATGTCAAGTGACATGACTCAAGTAATGAGCTAATATTCAATCCTAGTTTCTGTCAAGTGAAAATGCAGGCGCACAAAAGCATCTCAACTGCAGTTTCGAGAGGCTCTTAACAACTCTGAATTTCACAAGCCTATTATCAATAACCGAAAGCAGTTTCTGGAACAAGAGGACAAACCCTTGAACATGTAAAAGGCATGAAAGATACTCAGTGAACGACAACAACACCTAAAGCGTGTATTTAAGTGCCAGAAGGTTTTCAGGACTCCCTGTTGTAGCATGTCAGTTTGTCACAGCGCGTTGTACTGTGCTACAATCTGCAAGCATCAAAGGGGAACATGTTGTTAGGCTGACTTCAGAGTAGAAATTCGTGACTGAAAACTAAAAATAAAAAATCAGATCCAGACTCGCTGCAATCGCTTCAACTTCAAGTTCCATAACTATTGTTAGCCGCTATTCTCGGGTCTAACCAGGCAAGGCAACTCAGCGAGCTAGAAAATTGAGACGGCAAGCAGAAAGTTAATTATCATGGTAAGAAAATACCATTAAGTGTTTTGTCAATCATTTGTACTCCAATGAATGCATATCAATCATATGAATGAGTAGTTATTTTGTGCTGACCTTTTGTATAAGAAATAAAACTGGTCATCCACTATTTTTTAAAGTTTGCCTCCACTATTTTCTAAAATCATTTAGTGTGTTTGGATAGGCTAGAACGGTAATACCCTAGCTAGGCAAGGTTGGTATCACTTAGAAATCTTACTTTACCAGGTAATCTAGCCGGTAACTGATGCGTCGAAGGGGGCAAGCTGAATTGGCTCCCTAGATTGGGCAAACAGTGAAGAGCGTCTTATAACTGCTATCAATCGTGGTTACAGCTAGTGCTAACCAAGCTTTGCGTCTGTTGGAAATGCCAAGATGGGCTAGATTAATCTGGCTTGGCTAAGCAAGATAAGGTAGAGAATCAAGTGCACCTTCAATTTGTAGGTACCCAGTTCAATTCCTTTTTTCTAAAGATGCAGCCGGAGATACAATCAATCGACAGCCTTGGAGAACCTTCCGACCTGATCTGAAAGAGTCTGCTGCCAAATCGATCCCGGCTGCCGCAGTCAAAACTCCAGAGGATGTGGGGATTGAACAAATAGATGCACTGAACCGATGAAATCCAGAGATAACAGCAGATATCAGCAGCGTCGAGGCCGACGACCCGTCCCCAGGAGTTGGACGGCGACGTCCAGGCCGAGGAGGTGGGCGGCAGCGTCCAAGCCGATGCGTACGGTGCGAGGAGCGGCGCCGCTGTGTAAGGCCAACGCCTCCATGCTGGCTGGACAAAGCCCGGAACTCGGGATGGCCTTCCCAAATACCGTCCTCCGCTCCAGCCGTGGAATCAACACGGGGCGACGTTGTTGGCCTTGTGTCGGCCGTCATATTCGAGCTTCTGGTCATGGTCTCACGGTCTCACCCTCCGTGGTCGAGATCCTGGTTGAGGAAACGGCCGCCTCGTCGAGCTCGTGCAGTCTCGGTCGGCGGTCGCCATGGTCGAGCAGCGAGCTCCTGGTCGCCGCTCCTTCATCTGCTCGGGAGTCCGGCTACCGGCCACCATGCCCAGATCTGGCGCCGGTCCGCGCTGGATGCTGATAGTGGTGACCACGACACGGCAAGGAAGAGGGGAGTGCAGGCGACGACGGCGGTCGGAACTGAAGAACGGCTGCGATTTTGGGAAGAAGGAGGCGGCGTGAGGGGATTGGAGGAGGAGGATGATGACCCGCGGGTGGAGCGGCGAATAAGGATATCGATTGGATAAACCGACCTACGATTGTGTCGTGACTGAACCGTCTAGGTCTAAAGCAAACCGACCCGACAGGTGGGGTCCGAAGCACAAAATCCAGATGCCACTGACCTGTGGGCCCATGTCATGGATGCACCACAGACCAGCAATTCTAGGGAGGTTAGATATTGTAGTGATTACTGATGATCCAACAAGACATGTATGTTCACAAAATTTCCACATTCCATGTCCATGGTAGGCTCCTCCTCAAGAGACCACGCGTTTCTTCTCTTCACACCAGCGTCTCACACTCGAACGACCAGGGGTCGAACAGCGCAGGCAACAGGTACTTCCTCCCGTGCGCCCCATTGGCGTTGTAGCTAGCTCCTGTCACCTTATCAATCAACAGCTTGCCGGGGTTCCCGGGGTATGCGCCATTACCGTATACCCCCTGGCACGCCGTCGCGGCCTCCAGCGGCGCCTCGCGTTCTCCCTGGTAGAACCCGTCGCCGAACGGGTCGGTCACCGCGCCCGCGAGCATGCTGGCAACGTTGATCACGAGACCGTCCATGCCCAGGTCTCCGTTCGGCGGCACCACGGCCGGCTTCTCCTGCTGGAACGGCCACGCGCACTGGGCGGGGCACTGCACCGCCGAGTTGCCGACCCACACGTAGGCGGTGCCGGCCTTGGCGTCCGACCCGTGCATGCCGCACCGGCTCATGCAGAACCCCTCCACGGCCACGTCGTGCGCCGTGAGCACCAGCGCGACGCCGCCCTTGGCGGGCTTCGCGGCGGCCGCCAGCGTGGGGAGCTGAGACAGCGTCAGGCTCCTCCCCAGCGAGCACCCCTCGTCGGAGAAACTGCCGGAGACCAACACCCGCGTCTTCTTCTTGCCGACGGCCTTTACCTTGGAGAGGTACATGCGGAGGATGCTGCTCCACCACTGCGGCACGGACGGGGCGGGGTATGCTCCCGGCGCGGCAGAGAGGGAGAGGAGAAAATCGGAGACGATGTCCTTCTGCGCCGCCGTGAAGCGCCCGTACCAGAGGATGGACACGGGGATGTCGCCGCTCAGCACGGTGCCGTTGTGGTACGTGAGGAGCTCGCTGGGATCGGGCTCGTACAGCTCCAAGAGCCTCCTTGCTCCCATGGAGCGGTGTGCCAAGCTCATCAGAGCTAGCAGGAGGACAACCAGAACATGGCCTCGGAGATGGAGGCCACTAGGAGCTGACTCCATCTATCTCCTAGACTCTATCACAGTAAGATGTCGTACGTGCTGGTGTGATTTTGAATCTGCGACGAGTAGGCTATTTCTAGGGTTAAAATGCGTTGCCTTTCTTTGCAATCAGGATCAGATCGAGTTTGGAGCCTTCGAGGTCAAGCAGTGTGCAATCTTTACTCTATTGGTTTTGTTCATTGCAAGTACGAGATGAATGTATTGACACATAAAGATCGATGCTGACTTTCTCTTCAAGAATCTTCCATGTCTTCTCATGTCCGGGACGTAATTCGCAGTTTAGTGCTGGCCAGCTAAATAGCTAATTGCTGGAATTTGCAATTTTTTTTTTTTTTGAGATTAACCTGCCGCCACTTTATTGATCAATGATAGTCATAGGAATACAAAACGGGTCTGGTGATTGAAGGAGCCAAATGTGGCGACCAGGGTTCAGGTAAGCTGAACTACGAGCGAGACTATGGGCTTCGACATTAGAAGCTCTTCTCTCGTGAACTAACTTTGCCGACGCAAAGGAACTCGCTCTTGCCTTGATCTCCTCTAAGACCGTGCTGAAACGTCCCAGGAACTTGCCCTCCATGGCTGAAACAACTTCAAGACAATCAGTCGCAACCTGGACTCGGTCCAGGGACAGGTCACGTGCCAATGCCAAGGCTTCTCGGCAGGCAAGTGCCTCCAGCGTCGCTGGATCAGCTATGCCAGGGATCACCATTGCTGATGCTCCAAGATAGCTTCCATCTTCTTTCCTGCAAACAGCCGCCACGGCACCAAAGTTTTGGTTCTTACGAACAGCTGCATCAACATTGATTTTTGTGTAGCCGGCTGCCGGGGCTATCCATCTTTTCACCACGGAATTTGGTCTCGGTCTCACTGCCGATTTTGCAATTAACCTCTTGTTTTATGAACGAACTGATGTGGGCCAAATTCATCCACGACGTTTTGCATTGCTCGAAGTGCGGAAAGCCCGATTCGCTTCGGCCCATTCTTAATAGACCTAGTACTGTGGGCGCAGCTGCTAGCATTTCATGCTGTTTTTCATTTCGTTGGGCCCAAGAGCTGCTTGATTCGAAACAGTAGACACTACCAATTGATAAAAAAACAATTGATTATTTCTAAAGTGCCCCTCACAGTGTGGCTGATTTTATCGACCAGTCGAGTAGGCAGTGACCAGTCGGATATGAACAAACACACTACTCCCTCTAATCTCAAATAATTGATGCAAGTATAACTATGAAGTTGTACTAGCCAGAATTTTGGCGTGGTTTCATGATAAAATGGGTAATTGTTTACAGTGTGTTCAGCTTACGGAATGCTAGCCTACATGAAGGAAAGGTGTGTGAGGCCTGGCTCGAGGACTGAGATCCGGTGCCTCGCCAGAGGCAAGGCACGCTGTGCCTCGAGGCACAACATCCACCCTCCCGTTCGAATCCAACGGCAGCAAAACGATTCAGTGCCAAACAACCACACGCGGACCTTCGCGTTCAAGGAGGAGAAAGGCTTCGTTGGCGTTCTCTGCCCGAGCTCTGCCGGTCCGGCCGCGGGGGGAAAGGAGCACCGCTGTCTGCACCTCCGCCGCTGCTTCTGAAAAAGATCCAGGCTGCCTGCACCCACCGACTTCTCTCCGCCCCGTCGGACGGACCCTCCGACGCCCCCATCTTCCGGTAGTAGCGGCAGGAATACGAACATTTAGTTCAGGAACCCTCCAATTGGTTCCGGCGTACACGATTTTCTTTCCGGTAGTAGCGGCAGGGATATGAACATTCAGTTCAGGAACGTGGACATTCAGTTCATGGACATGGACATATTGTGAAGACAAATCTGAACCAAAACGGCAGCAGATAACTGAACCAAAATCTGAGCAATACATATTGTTTGTACTAGAAAATGAATTGAACTTTAGACACACATTACAAGTACATCGTTGCAGCTTGTTGCCAGGGACCAAAATCTGAACAATAAAAATGAATTGAACCTGAGACATACATACAAGTGCAGCAGCAAACGCAGTAGAATTCAGCAAAAAGAAAAATCTGAGCTACAATTTAAAAGCAGGAGTGGTCACATCTTTGTTCGGACGGAGTCGTCGGCGAGGGGCGTAGGGCGCCGTCACAACGAGGCGGACGAGCCCGTCGAAACGGGGCAGGGAGGAGGAGCCGTCGGAGTGGGGCGGGAGGAGGAGCCCGTCTGAGGAGAGGCGGATTATGGATTATGGATTTACCCTAGATGGTCGTATAAGGTTAACCTTTGGCAGGTGTCTTTCCCACTGTTTGTCTCTTGTAAATTTTTTTATTTCTCTTTATTATTTGGAATGAAGGGCAGGCCTGGCGCAGTGGTGAAGTACTCCCCACTTGTGCCAAGAGGTCCTAGGTTCGACTCAGCCTCTCTGCATTGCACTTTGCAGGGGTAAGGCTTGACTCGTATAATCCTTCCCCAGACCCCACCTTGTGTGGGAGCTTCTAGCACTGGGTCTGTCCTTTCTTTATTATTTGGAATAAAATTTTGTTGTGGGTATTGTTGCCTCACAATCCGAGATATAGAAGAAAAAAATCTCAACAAAAAGAAGTAAAAAAAAAATGACATTGGACACGCATAAAGATACTGTCCATCCAAATCGGTTCCATTCACAGAGTAATGGACTTGGCAAACCGTCGTGCTATGACCTCCTCGATGCATGCATCTCCATTGTCACTGTAGGTGGTGAAGACGGGTACGTACAGAAGTACAGGAATCCATGCTAAAATTTCAGCGATCACGGTTCGCAAGCGATGGAGCTAGCCCCACACCGCAGCTTATCCTGCCCAGGAGCAGGAGCCATGAACGCTGATCCCGCACCCGCTGACCCGTACGACCGGGCTAGCTGCTGACCCCGACGATACGATACGATGGCCCAGACCGAATCAGGCTGGTTTGCGCCGTGCAACCCACACGTGACCCATGCTGCCGTCGCCGACGGTCGGCTGATCCTCGTCGGCGCTGCCCGTGTCCCCGTCGTGCACGCACGGCACATAGACTAGCCAAACAAGCAGCAGCTGTTGCTAATTGACCCCTCAACCTCCCTCTGTCTGCCCCTCTGGACGCTCTACTGCACCTCGCCGCCGCCGGCCGTGAACCACAAACTGCGGTCAGTCACAAACAGTGAGCAGGAAACGGAAACGAAACGGATACTCTGAACGTCCATGGCTGATGATTCTCTGAACGGCTGGTCTCGCACGATTTCATCTCCATTAATGGCGACAGGTGCCTGCCTGCGCGCGTGTCCCTCGGACGAGCGGCGTCGTTGTTGTCAGCTGCAGGCGCACGGAGGGCTCCTGTTCCCTGCCCGCCGGTGCCTCGACGACACGTCCTCCTCCGGCGCTGCATGCGCGCCAGCTGGGCTGCGCCTGGCATGATGTTGGTTTCGGTTAAGTGCTCTGCTCGCTTTGTCGATAATCTTTGTCAATTTGGCTAAGCTAGGTGGGTCACTCGGTCATGGAGCTTGATGTACTCGTAGGGGCTCGGTCTACTGCCATTGTTTTCGAATGTTATCGGCCTACCTGCTGAAAATCATTACAGGGGATTAAATCTGTCTGTAATTTAGTCACAAGGAGCTATAGTAGGATAAAGATGACGGATAAGACTAGCTCCTGGTCATCAGAAGTGTGGGTGTGTGACTGTGGCCAAGAAACTATAGGATATGATAAAGATTCTGCTTATCTGAGGAATAATACTCTGATTCTTTGCATAGGCAAGGAGGCTCTGGTTATCAGAGGGGTCATACTCTAATTCTTTACCTAGGCAAGGGTGCAGCAGTACTACGGAACCAACAATGTTGTTTCAACTCCGTCTTGGGCAAGCCACAAAAATTCAAGCGAAATTGCAGAACCAACAATGATTGAGTTTCGCTCTGTCAGCAAACTCAAATCTTGATTGAGTTTCGGAAAACGAATGGAAAAATTATGATTGTTGGCCACTACTGTATCACGCAAGAAATAGAGTCACGTACGTTTACTCCCATCTCATTCTCAGGGGAGCATGGACAGGGGCATCCAGCGGCCGGTCCATCATTTGATATGACGACTGGATCGCGATTGCCATGGCTACATTAACAACCATCCTCTCACAGTTGCACGCATGCGTTACATGGATGCATGTATGATCGACATTTCAGCCAAGTTTCGGCAACCGAAAGCTCCAACGAACCTCTCGATCCCGGAGGATAGAAAGCCAATTTCTGCGCTGATGATGGGAGGCCACCGTCGTCTTACTCGGGAAATATCATGGGCAGGGGCCCTCCAATCCTAATTGGCTAATCCACTGCGGCATGCAAGCTCGCTTAGCTCCATGATTTATTGATTCGCTTCCCACCTGTACGCAGTAGAAATTTCGTTGTCTGTAGAGGCTGTGATAAGCTAGTGTTTGCATGCAATGTGTGAAATGACCTTTCAATCGGTTCGTGCCACATACTTCAAATAAGTTAATCTAGAATGAAATAAATTTATTACCCCGGATAGAAAATGGTCATTTCAATATTTCACTGGTCAGATCGCACAAGAAAGAGAACCCCCTAGGCAGCATACTCGAGATCAGTACCTCCTCCCCTCCATCTCCGCTCCGGTCCTCGCACCAACTTCGCTAGGAGGCGGGACATGGGCGGACCTAGAGCAAAAATGACCCAGTGTTAGTGTCTATGTCACATATTTTTTTCATCTAAAGTTAGGGTATCACACACTGCAAAAGACTTAAAGATAACAAAGAAATCAGTTTTTACCAGGACCCCTATTGGCAATTTGGCATAACGTGGGTACGCACCTAGTGGGGATGAGACTCTCATCTCATATCCGTTGTAATATCTCTTTTTTTTTTTACAGTCAATACCATATATTATAGGAGCAAATAGTACATGGTAGAGATACACAAGCTGACTACAACGATTATAAAATAAAATCTAAAAGAAACAAGCAAATCTTCGAGATCATCAAACTCTTTCTTCTTCCATGACACAATCTTATACTTTTTTGAAGGCAGCCGTAGAACGACACAGATGTCAAACCACAGACCTGTGAATACCAACGAGGGTTCTCCCATAATTGTAATTTTGAGCCGCAATGTCAAGGCTACGTGCACGCACACATCCATTAAGATAATCAACCAACATCGGCAAGATTACCAACACCAGTATTCCAGGGAATAACAACCGAACAGCCTAGTCGACGTCGCTGGGAGCCAAAGTACGAATCACCATTGTCGAGGACGTAGCAAACGGGAAACATATTGCAAGGACAATCCTCGCGGCAACCATGAGAAAAAAATCCAAAATCGATCTGGCGAAGCAAGATATGAAGGACCATACCTAGACAAATTTAATCTTACAACACCACCATTGACATCGGGAAGAAATCTCATCGTCGAAGGAAGGATCGAGGAATACTTATTGTAGACGATACTGAAAGGACAAGGATGTCGCCTAGAGGCGGGGTGAATAGACGATTAAAACTTTTCCGGTTTAGGCTTGATAAATACGGAATAAAACTAGGTGTTTTAATTTAACAAGCACACAACCTAAATAAACTAGGCTCACCTTATGCTAAGCAAGACAACTAACAAGGTGATAGCAAGATATAATACTTCAAGCACGAAGGCTATCACAATGTAAAGTGCATAAGTAAAGAGCTAGGGTATAGAAATAACCGAGGCACGCAGAGACGATGATGTATTCCCGAGTTCCTCCTTTTTAGGGGAGTACGTCTCGTTGGAGGTGTGTGAGTTTCAAACTCAAGACACCACAAATGGCCTCACCCTATTCTCCGATGAATCTTGCCCAAAAGCTCAGTTCACTTTCCTCTATTGATTTCTTTTTGGGCGGAAATCGAGTCCCTTACAACGATCTTGAGGCACAACCCACAAAAGGATTGGGAGCACTCAAGTGACCACAAAAGGCCTTGACCACAAAAGGTCACACGAACACCGTCTAGGGTCCAACGACCCAAGAGTAACAAGCTCACGAACTTTCACTTCCACGAATCCTCGTGGAGAGAGCAAACCGACGCACAAAAGCAAAGGCAAGAACACAAAAGTGCTCAAGTCCTTCACTCCCAAATCCCACCAAAAGCAAGTAATGCTTGTGGGGGAGAAGAGAAGAAGAACAAAGAAGAACTCAACAAATGGAACTCCAAGATCTAGATCGAAAGGGTTCCCCTCACTTAGAGGAGAGATGGATTGGTGAAAATGTAGATCTACATCTCCTCTCTCTTTTCCCTCAAAGATATGCAAGAATAATGGGAGGAATTGAGAGAGAGGCAAGCTTTTCAAGGTCAACAATGCTGGGGGAGAGAGAGAAAAACGTGCTGCAGAAAGCTTGGTCTCTTTGGGGAAGAATGGGCCTTTTATAGGTCTCCCAAAAATAGAGCCGTTGCAGAAAAATAACCCCGGAGACTCCGGGCCACTTCCGGTCCACTTCCGAACCCCTATACCGCAGGTGCCGGCGCCTGGGGATGATTTCTTCCAAAGCAACAGGCCGGATATTCTGGTGCCCTGAGTCTGGAGACTCCAGCCTTGGGGGAGACCGGAGACTCTGGTCTTGGCAGGCCGGAGACTCCGGCCTAGAAAAACCTGCAACAACTCAGCGAAACTGCGAACCACAAAACTTTCTCATACGAACTCCAAATCAGGCGAAACCAATTTTGTTGGAAAGATAGCAACAAGAGCTTTCCTCAAGGATAAACTGATAAATAGACTTAAGTTGACACACATGGAGGTGTGGAACTTTCCTCAAGAATAAATCGATAATATTTCTAACCCGAAAACGCAACAAGTTTTTCATACGAAATCCGTTTTCAGAGAACTTAGGCTTGTCATGAAGATCACAACAAGCACCAAAACCCAACAAGGAGAAGAACCAAATAAGAACCAAGAAAGATGATATGCCAAGTATGCAAAGGTTTGATCTCTCCACAAAGATGTGATCAAGTTACTCACTTGAGCTCTGATACGTCTCAAACGTATCTATAATTTTTGATGTTCCATGCTGTTATTATATCAATTGCTACATGTTTTGGTTACACTTCATATCATTTTTATGCATTTTCTGGGACTAACCTATTAACAAGATGCCACAGTGCCAGTTCCCTGTTTTCTGCTGTTTTTGGTTTCAGAAAATCTATTAAGGAAATATTCTCGGAATTGGACGAAACAAAAGACATCGTCAATAATATCACGAGGAGATCACGGAGTCCAAAGGGGAGTCGGAGCAGACCCACCAGGGGGCCACGCCACACTAGGCGCGGCCCAGGGTGGGCCCGCGCCCCCTATGGCGTGGTGGCCCCCTCGGCCACCGACGCCGCCTCTTCGCCTATATATTCTCCGCGACGCGAAAACCCTATTACGGTCGATCATATTCCACGAAAAGTTCCGTCGCGGCCGTCATCGTCAATCTCAGATCGGAGGAGTTCTGAAGCTCTTCCCGGCACCCTGCCGGAGGGGAGATCATCACCGGAGGGCTCTACATCACCATGCCTGCCTCCGGAGTGATGCGTGAGTAGTCCACCCCTGGACTACGGGTCCATAGCAGTAGCTAGATGGTTGTCTCTCTACCTTGTGCCTCCATGTTTAGATCTTGTGAGCTGCCTAACATGATCAAGATCATCTTATTGTAATGCTAGATGTTGTGTTTGCTGGGATCCGATGAATATTGATACCATGTTTATTCAAGTTGTTTATCTATGTGCTCTTGATCTTGCATGCTCTCCGTTGCTAGTAGATGCTTTGGCCAAGTAGATGCTTGTGACTCCAAGAGGGGGTATTTATGCTCGATAGTGGGTTCAGTCTCTAGATATCTGGATCAGTGACAGAAAGGTCTAAGATGGTAGATGTGCTGTTGCTACTAGGGATAAAACATTGGTGCAGTGTCCAAGGGCACTTGTATTGATTACATTACACACTTTACTTCATGCAATAATCTGTTGTTAGCAACTTAATACTGAACAGGATGCGGATGCTGCCTTGAAGGTGGATTATTTAGGCATAGATGCTGTTGGAATAACGGTCTATGTACTTTGTTGTAATGCCCAACTAGATTTCATAGTAGACATCTTGGCATGTATTGCATTGTTATGCCCTCTCTATTTGTCAATTGCCCAGCTGTAATTTGTTTACCCAACATGCTAGTTATCTGTTCTGAGAGAGACACCACTAGTGAACTGTGGACCCTGGTCCAATTTCCTCATACTGTTTACACAACCTGCTGCAATCATCTGTTTCCTGTTACTTGCTGTGTTTCCTGCTGTTTTCCACACCATACGTTTAACTCTTTGTTTCTGCAAGACCGGAGAGATTGACAACCTCTCTGTTTCGTGTTGGGCAAAGTTCTGGTTTGTGTCTGTGCAGATTCCACGTTGGTGCAAGCTCCCTAGCGCCAGGGGGAGTCAACATCAACAACCTTCCGATAGATCATCAAGTCCTACTGGATTGATAACCTTGGGTAGATTATTCAAGGGAAAACTTCTGCTGTCTACATCATAACCTTCCTCTTGGGGTTCACCAACACGTAGCCATCAAGCTGTTTTCTGGCGCCGTTGCCGGGGACTTGGAGGCTATTGGAAAGGGGAGTCTCTCAGTTCCAATCTCTTTACTTTGTTTTTTGTCTTGTTTTATTTTTGTTTTGCTTGCTGTTAAAAATCAAAAACCCAAAAAAAAATTCCTGCATCTAGTTTATTTCGGTTTGCTCATCATGTCTAGTTCCGCTCCTAATATCATGTCTCCTGAGGATGAGGTTTTCACTTTTAAGCAAGGAAGTGGGGAGAGTTTTGGTGATGCTTGGTCTAGAATTTCTGAATCCTATGTTAAAACTGAACCTAAAATGGCTTTGAGTCTGTTTCTTAGTAGTTTCTATTTTGGGTTGCTTCTTTGTTATAGATATGCTCTAGATGCTGTAGTTGGGGGAGATTTCCTTCGTTATGATGGGGATCAAGCTTTCAATGCCATAAAAAAATTAATTGCAGCATCTGCTCTTCAAATAAAAAAATAGAATCTGCTTTTGAGAACATTCATTCAAGACTAGAATCACTTGAGTCAGAGTTGGCTAGTTTTAAAGAAACTTTTAAACTTTTTGAAAGTGTCCCTATGCCATTCGAACCTTCTGGATGGGTTCCTTCACTAAAAATTTCAATTGATGGGACAATTTTCTATGCTCATTGTGATATTAAATCTGAATTTTGCTTGATGCCTAAGAGGATTTATGACTCCCTGAATTTATATGAACTCTCAAAAAGTGAAACTTTTGTAACTCTAGCTGATAATTCAATCAAGTTATCTTTTGGGACTACTCAAGGAGTTGTTACTAAAATAAAGGGAGTATTTACACCTACTGATTATCATGTCATTGAATGTGTAGGAAATGGGAGCATCACACTTGGAAGAGGATTATTGAGGCAATTGGGAGCTGTCATTGACATGGGTGAAGCTACTCTGAAATTTAAACCTCCATATTGTTTGCATCATTTTCCTAATGCCCCTAAAGCCAAGGCTAAGAAAAAGAATAAGAGGTCTAAAGGTAACACTATTGGTACCTCTGGTCTTAACAATACTTGATGCATCTCTTCATGCCTAGCTCAAAGGCATTAAAGAAAAGCACTTCTGGGAGATAACCCATGTTTTTATTTGCTGTTTTATTTTTGTTTTCTTGAGTCAAGGATGCTTGTTTACCTCTGTAGCAACTCCTTTGTATCTTTTATTTGCTGTTTTGTTGTGCCAAGGAGAGTTACTAATGCAAAGTTGGTTTTATTTTCGGGACTGCATTGGGACAGATTGCTGTTCGTCACCGTTTAATTCAGTAGAAAATCAGAAAAAATCGAAAAATGCTGAAATTTTTGTGCATGTTCCTGATGATGTTACGCAACTTTCATTATTTCAAAAGTTTTTCATCTGAGCATCGTAAGTGCCTCGAAAAAATTCGTCATACAGACTGTTCTGGTTTGACAGATTCTGTCTTTTATTTTGCATTCTCTCTTTTACAAGTTTTTAAGTGGTTTCTTTTCGTGTAAAAGTGCCCACTTGAGCCTAGTAACAGTGGCTAATGTTTAAAATAGTTGGCTTGTGAGTTTTGTCTTTGCTAGAACTTTGAAGTATTATCTTTTAGTGCACTAACCTGCTAATGAGAAAAGCTGTTAAGTTTTGGTGTGAAGGAAGTTTTCAAGTGTTGATAGAGGAGAATGATATTACATGATCAAGAAGAGTGAAGAGCTTAAGCTTGGGGAGGCTTACCTCCCCAGCATATTTCAAGAAGACTCAAGCATCTAAGCTTGGGGATGCCCAAGGCATCCCCTTCTTCATCTACAAATTATCAGGTCATCTCTAATGGTGCTATATTTTTATTGCTTCATGCTAGTGTACTCTTCCTTGGAGCGTCAGTGTGTTTTTGTTTTCAGTTTGTTTTGTTTTGTTTGCTGTGCTATACTTGTTGGATCCTAGCATTCATGTTTGGGAGAGAGACACGCTCCACTTTTTCATTAGAATACTCTTGTGCTTCACTTATACTTGTTGAGTATTCCTGTCTAGTTGCTGTTATTGCTGTTAGCTCTCAGTTTTTCATACATCTCTTGTTAGAGCTTTCAGTTTCTTTTGAAGAAAGTACTCTCTTGCTTCACTTATATCTGTTTGGAGAGTTGTCAAATAAGTTGATTGGTGTTTGGTTGGACCAGAAAAATGCTATGCATGTGGTAGTGGTATAAAATGCTTACATGAATCTTTTTAGATCGTTGTCTTGAGTAATTTGATGCTTGCCAATTGTTTTGAGCTGTCAAGTAATTAATGTTTAAGCTTGTGCATCATGTAAGTAATGGCTATTAATGAAGAACTACTATAAGGATTTTCTGCTATAATAATCTGTTGCATGATTGGAAGTCCATAGTAGTCTAGATAATTTTTGGATGAAGGCTATGTGTTAACAAGGAAGACAGTGGGAGTCTATGGTTCGTCAAACCTTGTGTTTTATGTACACTCTTGCTATTCCAGTTGATAATGATGTTTGCTTATAATAACCTTGCTAGCCTAAACTCTGTACTAAGAGGGAATGCTTCTTGTACATCCAAAACCTTGAGCCAAATCCATGCCACCTGTGTCCACCATACCTACCTATTATGTGGTGTTTTCACCATTCCAAGTAAATTTCTTCATGTGCTATCTACTAACTACTCAAAACAATTATCCTTTTTGTGTCACTACTTGAAAAGCTCATAAGGACGTAGTAGTGAGATTTGTCATCTTCCATGCTAATTAATTTACAAGGATTGGCAGCTTCATCTGCTTCTCCACCTTTTATTTTGCATTAAAGAGCTGGTTAGTCCACCCTATAAATAAATAAATAAATAGACACTCCTCCATGGTGAATGTTGGTGGGCACCCGAGGATTCGGTTAGCCATGGTTTGTGGAAAGTAAATGGTTGGGAGGAGTGTCACCAATAAGTGCTTGTTACAAGTGCAGTCCTAAAAACTCTCGGAACCGCTCTAAAAGTTAGTTAGCCATGGAAGATGACAAGTACCTGCTATTTGATTTGTTGACACCTGTATACACCATTACCTTACAAAACAATATTTTATGCTCTCTATATGCCTTCGGGAACTACAGCTCTAGCACATGATGTTAATCCCTGCTTCCCTCTGCGAAGGGCCATTCTTTTACTTTTATGTTGAGTCAGTTTTCCCACTTCTTTCTGTCTACTTAAGCAAACATCATTGTCAACTCCAGTATAACAGTTTTTACATAACTTTGTGTTTGGTTGATCATATTCTTTGCATTGACATTATCTATATGATATACATGTTGAAAGTTGAAGCAAAAGCTGAAGCTATTATCTTCCTTTGTGTTGATACAAACACTTTCATGTTGAGAATTATTGCTGCTGTGAACTAACTATTATGTTAGACTATTATATCTCTAAATGTTTTATAGTGTTATTCATGAAAGTTTGCACTTGTGTGATCACTTATGTTTACTCTTTATTTACTTGCTTGCAAACTATAGACCATTGGCTTGGATCACTTCATTCAGATCATGTGCATTACATTGTTATTTGATCAAAGATTGTGTTGGTAGCATGTCACTTCAAAAATTATCTGTTTTTATCGTTTACCTACTCGAGGACGAGCAGGAACTAAGCTTGGGGATGCTTGATACGTCTCAAACGTATCTATAATTTTTGATGTTCCATGCTGTTATTATATCAATTGCTACATGTTTTGGTTACACTTTATATCATTTTTATGCATTTTCTGGGACTAACCTATTAACAAGATGCCACAGTGCCAGTTCCCTGTTTTCTGCTGTTTTTGGTTTCAGAAAATCTATTAAGGAAATATTCTCGGAATTGGACGAAACAAAAGACATCGTCAATAATATCACGAGGAGATCACGGAGTCCAAAGGGGAGTCGGAGCAGACCCACCAGGGGGCCACGCCACACTAGGGCGCGGCCCAGGGTGGGCCCGCCCCCCTATGGCGTGGTGGCCCCCCTCGGCCACCGACGCCGCCTCTTCGCCTATATATTCTCCGCGACGCGAAAACCCTATTACGGTCGATCATATTCCACGAAAAGTTCCGTCGCGGCCGTCATCGTCAATCTCAGATCGGAGGAGTTCTGAAGCTCTTCCCGGCACCCTGCCGGAGGGGAGATCATCACCGGAGGGCTCTACATCACCATGCCTGCCTCCGGAGTGATGCGTGAGTAGTCCACCCCTGGACTACGGGTCCATAGCAGTAGCTAGATGGTTGTCTCTCTACCTTGTGCCTCCATGTTTAGATCTTGTGAGCTGCCTAACATGATCAAGATCATCTTATTGTAATGCTAGATGTTGTGTTTGCTGGGATCCGATGAATATTGATACCATGTTTATTCAAGTTGTTTATCTATGTGCTCTTGATCTTGCATGCTCTCCGTTGCTAGTAGATGCTTTGGCCAAGTAGATGCTTGTGACTCCAAGAGGGGGTATTTATGCTCGATAGTGGGTTCAGTCTCTAGATATCTGGATCAGTGACAGAAAGGTCTAAGATGGTAGATGTGCTGTTGCTACTAGGGATAAAACATTGGTGCAGTGTCCAAGGGCACTTGTATTGATTACATTACACACTTTACTTCATGCAATAATCTGTTGTTAGCAACTTAATACTGAACAGGATGCGGATGCTGCCTTGAAGGTGGATTATTTAGGCATAGATGCTGTTGGAATAACGGTCTATGTACTTTGTTGTAATGCCCAACTAGATTTCATAGTAGACATCTTGGCATGTATTGCATTGTTATGCCCTCTCTATTTGTCAATTGCCCAGCTGTAATTTGTTTACCCAACATGCTAGTTATCTGTTCTGAGAGAGACACCACTAGTGAACTGTGGACCCTGGTCCAATTTCCTCATACTGTTTACACAACCTGCTGCAATCATCTGTTTCCTGTTACTTGCTGTTTTCCTGCTGTTTTCCACACCATACGTTTAACTCTTTGTTTCTGCAAGACCGGAGAGATTGACAACCTCTCTGTTTCGTGTTGGGCAAAGTTCTGGTTTGTGTCTGTGCAGATTCCACGTTGGTGCAAGCTCCCTAGCGCCAGGGGGAGTCAACATCAACAACCTTCCGATAGATCATCAAGTCCTACTGGATTGATAACCTTGGGTAGATTATTCAAGGGAAAACTTCTGTTGTCTACATCATAACCTTCCTCTTGGGGTTCACCAACACGTAGCCATCAAGCTCCCCTCTTCATAGTACGGCGTCTATCCTATAACCCGGTCTCACACTAACACGATGAGACCGGTAAAATAGAAACTCTATCAAGATCATACCTTTGCCTTGCGCATTCCACTTGAATTAGATGATGACGATTTTGATCTCTTCAAGTGGACCACCTTTCTTGATTGCGCTTTGCTTCGTGAAGACTCACATATCGCTCCCCATATACCAAGATGGGAGTGCCTCTCTTAGGAACATCTTCACTTGACCATTATCTCCAAAGGTTGCAAGCTTCAAGCATATGATATCTTCTAGATGCCCATCTTGAACTTGCACATCTCAACCTTGATGACGATCACCACTTGACGTCATCTTTCATGAGCTATAAGAAATCTTCCTTTTGATGCAAGCCCATGGAGAGATACCTAACCCCAACAAAGGAATGCCACACACACATAATGGGTTAGTTCACAAAGCTATATGGACAATTTCTTACCATACCATTGGATCACATGATCCCACATGGTATATCATTTAGCTTTGTGTGTTGATCAACTTGAATCCACTCTTTGCACTTAGTCTTGATCAACCTTGTATCTTTTCATCTTCTTGATCATATCAAATATGTCCATTATAATCAATGATCTTGATGGTATACGACCTTGAATCCAACACATAGAGTTCAAGCGATGCCAATGGACAAACCTATAAGAATAACTCAACACAAACATTAGTCCATAAGGATTGTCATTAATTATCAAAACGATACATGGGGACACCATGCACTTTCAGATACCGACTCCATTGATGAAGAAAATGGCAACAAAAGCTTATTCCAATCTATTGAAAACACTAATTTTCTTAAGAACTCCACCCATAGATCGGGTTCCCCACCCCTCCCAACACCGGCGAGGCCGGCCGGAGGAGGGGGAACCGATCTATGGGGGAGGCAGAGGTGGTGGTGGCTGCGCTAGGTTTTCCAATAGGAGAGCTCCCGTCTCGGTTAACCGAGGTAGGCTCTTAATTACACACAAGCGGGGGAAACAAAGAGACTATATAGTAATATCTCTCTGTTTAACTTTTGGTGTCACGACAAACATCTATTCGATGATGATGGCAGTGTTTTCTCGAATATAATCCCGAGCTTGAATCATGTCTAGGTGATGCCACGACCCGTGTGACACTAGTAGGAAAAACGCTATTTGTGGCGCACAGATTTTTGTTATCTGTAGCGCACGGCCGTTCGCCACTAATGGCACGCCACTGATAACCTTTATCTGTGGCGCACAGCTCGGTAGGCACAGGTATATCAGTTACCAGTGGCGCGCACGTCAAATTAGGAGCCACTTGTAAGATGAATACCAGTGGCGCACTCCCTATTATGTGCGCCACTAGTATTAATTTGTGAGTTTTAAAAAGGCTATACCAGTGGCCCGGTCGATATATATGTGCGCCACTAGTATCAATTTATGAATTAAAAATAAAATCCAGAAATGATTTATTCCAAAAAAAATGATATGTTGCAAAGTTTCACATCATGATATTAACAAATAAACGGAATTACAGCCCCACAACATTATAATGTTTTACAGCACATATTTACAAATCCGGTGTAGTTGTTGTCGTCGTTAGCGCCAGAGTCGTGTGTCGATGTCGCCGTCGTCGCAACAGCCTGTGTCGATGTCGTCATTGTCGCCGCAACCCCGGCCGTGTCGACGTCGTCGCCGCCGTAGCCGCAACAGCCCTTTGTCGATGTCGTCGTCGTCGCCGCAGCCCGTGTCAATGTCGTCGTCGTCGGTCAATGTTGTCTCCGCCATGTCAAAGAAACTCGATCATAACTGATTACACAAAACTGAACATGTGTAAAATTGGCTTGAAATTGCACATAAATATATTCTATTATCCATGCTTGAAACAAAACAACAACATATAAGGAAACTAAAAGCCAGATCTGGTTTAGACCATAGAAAAAATCTCTACATGTCATTAACAAATTCAGCTATACCTTGAGCATTATCTAGTGTGTTCTTATCACAATGAAATACTATAGCCATATACCAAAATAAAGTATCCAGTGAGCTAGTTAAATAAGACACGCACTTAAATGAGTTCGTCCTCTAATTCTCCCTCTCCGTTTTGTACCTACTTGAAACAATAACTTAGTTACAAGTTGTATATGAGGCCTTCAAGGATTTCAAGATAGTACTAATTATCCTGCGGGCATAGAGAAGCTGATATGAACTCTCAAATGCTAATTATCCTGCGGCAGTTTGAGAAATAAATTCATCCATACTGATATTACAACAATAAAATGGCTGAAGCCAGGTTACATTTTTTCATAAGCCCCACGGAAAGCTATAAGATTTGACCTGAACTGCAATCAGCATGGTTCCAAGCGGATATTTATTTCAACTTTTTTGTTTACAAATTTGATGTTCTGTCAACCACATTAGGAAATGTAACGGCACCATGAGTCCATTGTTGTCCTAGCTCCTGGGTGTTATTTCCAAATGTTATAGAACTCTAGGTTGCAGTGGATGTTCTAGAGTTTATTCTTGTTTGGTCATGGAGGACTAGAAAATGCAAAGTCACATGAGTGCTTGACTAAAGTTTTAGCTGTAAGTAAAAAATGTGGGCCGGGCTCTATTATAATCAGCCATAGCCGTGGGGGACTTTTGGTAGCATTCCATAGTGCCAAATGCTGGTTCATTAGGTATCCTCGTTCAGTAGTGCTGTGGAAATGGAGCGAACAATCTTGTCATGAAGAACTAATTATCTGGATCTTGTAAGTTGTATATAAGAACATGTTTACTAAACAACTATGCCCAGCTACCACAGATCGATCCACGGTTTTTCTAGTTCATAGCCTAAACATATGAAATCAAAGGTAACATACACATTTAGAAAACAAAAGTGCGCCACTGATAGTTTTTCCCTTATAGGCCTTTTCCTACTACTGTGATGTGGAGTTAGATTTAAAGTCCATGTCGATGTTTATGGACAATGGGTTGGTTCCTTGTGTTGTCTACTGGCACGACTCTTTGGACATCGCCGGCAACAACATCGTTTTCTTCAACTGCCCCTTACGTTGAATCTTTGCAACCATGGTTGCTTGCGTGGTTGTCAGCCTAAGTCGGGATGGTGTTTGTCGATATGTTAGGCAAAATTGCCAATCTCCGCCATATGCTACAATCATAATTGCAGCCATTCACCAGGTTTGGTCATCTGCATGTCTTTGTAGGCAAGACTTGTGACACATATGGTCCTCATGTTTTGGTTAGTTGGTTGTAATATCCCCTCTGTTTAGGCTCGATTCTATGCTAGTGGGTTCAGGCACCCAATTATCTTGTTGTATGACATGTTCTCTTGATCTAATAAAAGCATAATCACAAAAACAAACAAAACTAATTTTTACTCGTAGAATATATTTAATTGTGGCCACCTACAGAATAAACTAAGCATGCACAAAACCATAATTGTGTGGATACATTTCTCGTCAAGTATGTATGTTGTATATTTATTTTTTACGGGAGACCAAATATTACAAGAAATTGGTAGCCAAATAATCATCTTGAGGAACGTATCCATGTTTTGGAAACCAAAAAAAAGTTAATTTTCTTTCTTCGCTTCGTGAGCTGATAATTGGGCATTCATGTATTTTGAAGTATGAAGAACAACCGATTAAAAAAGGCTAAAGGTTAGAATTGCACATCGTCACGCCATAAATGCTTGACATTTGAAGGTTTAGTTGATATATGTATTTAATGATTATTATCGGATGGTTGTTGTTGACTACATTCTTTCGAGTCAAATTTGGCAGACGCCGGATGGGATCCAATCATCAGATAGTACGCAAACCATGCATGCTCTTGAGGACATTGACTTGGTCACCACCATAAAATCTATTTATATGCACATAATTTTCAATTTAAATAAAATCATTGTGTTTTATAAGAAGGTATATCTTGACCAATGTAATGTCATAAGTTTGATATCTTAAACGATATTAGTATCTTTATAAGGGGCTAAAACCTTGAAGTCAAACTTCCCGAACTTTGATTATCAATGTATAAATATATTCTCTGAATATGCTATAGGGAAATTATAATTAATTTGAGTTCTTGAGAACACATCCGTATACGAAATAGCGGGCAATGCTGCATTGTGAAGGAACTATATCTATATAAGTCACTTATTTCACCACATAACATATTTCAAAACATAATAAGTAAATGTGTTGAAGAGAGGTGTTCAGAAATCAGAATACAAAAAAAAGGGGATGCCCACCCTGCCAGGGGCGGAGACAGTACCCGGCGACCCTGGGCAGCTGCCCGGGCTCGCTCGCCAGCGGCCGTATACCCCGTATACATACGTAGCTAAGTTTTAGCTGGTTTCGATCGTGATCTGCCCGGGCAAATAATTGTTGGGCCTTACTTGGTGCTACAAGGCCCAACAGGCCAGCTAATTTTCTTGTTCAGCCCTCTAACACAATCAAAATCATGAATGACGCTGCAGCGATCGATCAATCAGCCGCCCAGGTTCTTCCTATCGATGCCTCCTCGACGGTTAGACTCCCAATCTCCCGTCGTACGCATTGCAGTTCAGATCGGCTGATCTGATCGGTCAATTCGCAGGCCGCAGCTCCTTCCAACGGCGACGGGCGCAGGGCGTAGCTCCTTCCGACGGCAACGATTCGGCAGCCGGCGCATCTCTTCTCCTTGGTCCGTCCAGTCCCGAGTTGATTGATTGATTTTATATAATTTGGTACCCTGCTTTGGCCTTTGGGGGTCTTATACTAATACTAATGGTTTGCACTTTGTACTGTAGACTGCAGTGATACAGAAATTGGGATTGGAGATTCCAAAAGGATTGACTAAAGAAAATTGGTTTCGCACTTGAAAAGCATTATTTCTGTGTAGACTCTAATTCTGAGCATTGCTATTTACTTATTATTCCAAATCCTAGAATTTTAATCTCAGCTATTTCTAAATATCAGATATGAGGAGATTTTTGGTCCCTAGAGCAAGGACTGAAAATGCAAATGTTGAGCAGCCAGAACAAGATCCACCGGTTCACGTTACCAACAATAATGAGTTTAATCCCGCTGAAATTTTATGTGATCCCGCTCTTAGGAAACAAGTTGCTGAATATGCTCCAGAAGTTCAAGACCAAGTTAGAAGGGCATACATATTGAAGGGTCCAACCCAACCAATATTGAAATTTCCATGAACAGATTCAAGAGCATTTTCTCAATCATGGTACTCAAGGTATAATTGGATAAAATATAGTCAGTCCATGGATGCAGCCTATTGTTTCTATTGTTTCCTATTTAAGCAACCTGGAAGGGCTGAACACTTTGTCTTCGAAGTATTCACAAAGACAGGTTTTAGGGATTGGAAGCATGCATATAGATCCTTACCTGAGCATGTTGGCGGGTTAGATAGTGGCCACAATAATTGTGTTAGGCATTGTGATGATTTCAAAAATCAAAGACAGAGTGTGTCAAATAAGTTAGCTCGTGCAACCGATGAATCCAAAGAATTATATAAAATCCATTTGACTTCTTCTCTAGAGTGTTCAAGATATCTCATAGCACAAGGTTTGTCATTTCGTGGCCACATTGAATCTTCTTCTTCGTTGAACAAGGGTAATTTTCTAGAGATGATAGATTGGTACAAGGATAGCAATGAAGAAGTAAGAAATGCTTTTGATCGTGGTGGAAAAATTACCAGATGACTTCCGGTGACATGCAAAAAGAGCTAGCAAAGTGTTGTGCGGAAGAATCACCGAAGTGATTATGGGAGAGCTTGGCAATAAAAAGTTCTCAGTGCTTATCGACGAGTCACGAGATGTATCCGTTAAGGAACAAATGGCAGTAATGTTGAGGTTAGTAGTTGTACTTTAATTTCAATTGTTTTTTGTTGTTCTCCATGAAGTCGTGCTTTATTTATTTATTATCTATATTTTTCTATAGGTATGTGAGCAATGAAGGGAAGGTTGTGGAACGATTTCTTCGTCTATACCATGTAAAAGATACTACATCCGAGGCACTAAAGTTGGCTCTATTTAAGATTCTCGACAATCACAAATTATCAATTGCAAGGCTGCGAGGGCAAGGATATGACGGAGCTTCAAACATGAGAGGTGAATTCAATGGCTTGCAAAGAAATATCCTAGATGAGAACCCTTATGCTTTCTATGTTCATTGTTTTGCCCATCGTTTGCAACTAGTTGTTGTCGCTGTTGCTACTTCGTCTTGCTCATATTTTCATGATTTTTTTGAGTACGTATCTTTGATTGTGACAACATCAAGTTCATCTTGCAAAAAAATGGAAGCATTGTTGGAAGAAAGTCACAAACAAATGTTGGATAGACTTGAGAGGGGTGAAATATCTACAGGAAGAGGCTTGAATCAACCAACTAACCTTGCTAGACCTGGAGATACTAGATGGGGTTCACATCATAAAACTTTGCTTCGTATGGATGGAAATTGGGCAGGTGTGTGATACGTCTCAAACGTATCTATAATTTTTGATGTTTCATGCTGTTATTATATCAATTGCTACATGTTTTGGTTACACTTCATATCATTTTTATGCATTTTCTGGGACTAACCTATTAACGAGATGCCACAGTGCCAGTTCCCTGTTTTCTGCTGTTTTTGGTTTCAGAAAATCTATTAAGGAAATATTCTGGAATTGGACGAAACAAAAGACATCGTCAATAATATCACGAGGAGATCACGGAGTCCAAAGGGGAGTCGGAGCAGACCCACCAGGGGGCCACGCCACACTAGGGCGCGGCCCAGGGTGGGCCCGCGCCCCCTATGGCGTGGTGGCCCCCTCGGCCACCGACGCCGCCTCTTCGCCTATATATTCTCCGCGACGCGAAAACCCTATCACGGTCGATCATATTCCACGAAAAGTTCCGTCGCGGCCGTCATCGTCAATCTCAGATCGGAGGAGTTCTGAAGCTCTTCCCGGGACCCTGCCGGAGGGAGATCATCACCGGAGGGCTCTACATCACATGCCTGCCTCCGGAGTGATGCGTGAGTAGTCCACCCCTGGACTACGGGTCCATAGCAGTAGCTAGATGGTTGTCTCTCTACCTTGTGCCTCCATGTTTAGATCTTGTGAGCTGCCTAACATGATCAAGATCATCTTATTGTAATGCTAGATGTTGTGTTTGCTGGGATCCGATGAATATTGATACCATGTTTATTCAAGTTGTTTATCTATGTGCTCTTGATCTTGCATGCTCTCCGTTGCTAGTAGATGCTTTGGCCAAGTAGATGCTTGTGACTCCAAGAGGGGTATTTATGCTCGATAGTGGGTTCAGTCTCTAGATATCTGGATCAGTGACAGAAAGGTCTAAGATGGTAGATGTGCTGTTGCTACTAGGGATAAAACATTGGTGCAGTGTCCAAGGGCACTTGTATTGATTACATTACACACTTTACTTCATGCAATAATCTGTTGTTAGCAACTTAATACTGAACGGGATGCGGATGCTGCCTTGAAGGTGGATTATTTAGGCATAGATGCGGTTGGAATAACGGTCTATGTACTTTGTTGTAATGCCCAACTAGATTTCATAGTAGACATCTTGGCATGTATTGCATTGTTATGCCCTCTCTATTTGTCAATTGCCCAGCTGTAATTTGTTTACCCAACATGCTAGTTATCTGTTCTGAGAGAGACACCACTAGTGAACTGTGGACCCTGGTCCAATTTCCTCATACTGTTTACACAACCTGCTGCAATCATCTGTTTCCTGTTACTTGCTGTTTTTCCTGCTGTTTTCCACACCATACGTTTAACTCTTTGTTTCTGCAAGACCGGAGAGATTGACAACCTCTCTGTTTCGTGTTGGGCAAAGTTCTGGTTTGTGTCTGTGCAGATTCCACGTTGGTGCAAGCTCCCTAGCGCCAGGGGGAGTCAACATCAACAACCTTCCGATAGATCATCAAGTCCTACTGGATTGATAACCTTGGGTAGATTTCTCAAGGGAAAACTTCTGCTGTCTACATCATAACCTTCCTCTTGGGGTTCACCAACACGTAGCCATCAAGCTGTTTTCTGGCGCCGTTGCCGGGGACTTGGAGGCTATTGGAAAGGGGAGTCTCTCAGTTCCAATCTCTTTACTTTGTTTTTTGTCTTGTTTTATTTTTGTTTTGCTTGCTGTTAAAAATCAAAAACCCAAAAAAAAAATTCCTGCATCTAGTTTATTTCGGTTTGCTCATCATGTCTAGTTCCGCTCCTAATATCATGTCTCCTGAGGATGAGGTTTTCACTTTTAAGCAAGGAAGTGGGGAGAGTTTTGGTGATGCTTGGTCTAGAATTTCTGAATCCTATGTTAAAACTGAACCTAAAATGGCTTTGAGTCTGTTTCTTAGTAGTTTCTATTTTGGGTTGCTTCTTTGTTATAGATATGCTCTAGATGCTGTAGTTGGGGGAGATTTCCTTCGTTATGATGGGGATCAAGCTTTCAATGCCATAAAAAAATTAATTGCAGCATCTGCTCTTCAAATAAAAAAATAGAATCTGCTTTTGAGAACATTCATTCAAGACTAGAATCACTTGAGTCAGAGTTGGCTAGTTTTAAAGAAACTTTTAAACTTTTTGAAAGTGTCCCTATGCCATTCGAACCTTCTGGATGGGTTCCTTCACTAAAAATTTCAATTGATGGGACAATTTTCTATGCTCATTGTGATATTAAATCTGAATTTTGCTTGATGCCTAAGAGGATTTATGACTCCCTGAATTTATATGAACTCTCAAAAAGTGAAACTTTTGTAACTCTAGCTGATAATTCAATCAAGTTATCTTTTGGGACTACTCAAGGAGTTGTTACTAAAATAAAGGGAGTATTTACACCTACTGATTATCATGTCATTGAATGTGTAGGAAATGGGAGCATCACACTTGGAAGAGGATTATTGAGGCAATTGGGAGCTGTCATTGACATGGGTGAAGCTACTCTGAAATTTAAACCTCCATATTGTTTGCATCATTTTCCTAATGCCCCTAAAGCCAAGGCTAAGAAAAAGAATAAGAGGTCTAAAGGTAACACTATTGGTACCTCTGGTCTTAACAATACTTGATGCATCTCTTCATGCCTAGCTCAAAGGCATTAAAGAAAAGCACTTCTGGGAGATAACCCATGTTTTTATTTGCTGTTTTATTTTTGTTTTCTTGAGTCAAGGATGCTTGTTTACCTCTGTAGCAACTCCTTTGTATCTTTTATTTGCTGTTTTGTTGTGCCAAGGAGAGTTACTAATGCAAAGTTGGTTTTATTTTCGGGACTGCATTGGGACAGATTGCTGTTCGTCACCGTTTAATTCAGTAGAAAATCAGAAAAAATCGAAAAATGCTGAAATTTTTGTGCATGTTCCTGATGATGTTACGCAACTTTCATTATTTCAAAAGTTTTTCATCTGAGCATCGTAAGTGCCTCGAAAAAATTCGTCATACAGACTGTTCTGGTTTGACAGATTCTGTCTTTTATTTTGCATTCTCTCTTTTACAAGTTTTTAAGTGGTTTCTTTTCGTGTAAAAGTGCCCACTTGAGCCTAGTAACAGTGGCTAATGTTTAAAATAGTTGGCTTGTGAGTTTTGTCTTTGCTAGAACTTTGAAGTATTATCTTTTAGTGCACTAACCTGCTAATGAGAAAAGCTGTTAAGTTTTGGTGTGAAGGAAGTTTTCAAGTGTTGATAGAGGAGAATGATATTACATGATCAAGAAGAGTGAAGAGCTTAAGCTTGGGGAGGCTTACCTCCCCAGCATATTTCAAGAAGACTCAAGCATCTAAGCTTGGGGATGCCCAAGGCATCCCCTTCTTCATCTACAAATTATCAGGTCATCTCTAATGGTGCTATATTTTTATTGCTTCATACTAGTGTACTCTTCCTTGGAGCGTCAGTGTGTTTTTGTTTTCAGTTTGTTTTGTTTTGTTTGCTGTGCTATACTTGTTGGATCCTAGCATTCATGTTTGGGAGAGAGACACGCTCCACTTTTTCATTAGAATACTCTTGTGCTTCACTTATACTTGTTGAGTATTCCTGTCTAGTTGCTGTTATTGCTGTTAGCTCTCAGTTTTTCATACATCTCTTGTTAGAGCTTTCAGTTTCTTTTGAAGAAAGTACTCTCTTGCTTCACTTATATCTGTTTGGAGAGTTGTCAAATAAGTTGATTGGTGTTTGGTTGGACCAGAAAAATGCTATGCATGTGGTAGTGGTATAAAATGCTTACATGAATCTTTTTAGATCGTTGTCTTGAGTAATTTGATGCTTGCCAATTGTTTTGAGCTGTCAAGTAATTAATGTTTAAGCTTGTGCATCATGTAAGTAATGGCTATTAATGAAGAACTACTATAAGGATTTTCTGCTATAATAATCTGTTGCATGATTGGAAGTCCATAGTAGTCTAGATAATTTTTGGATGAAGGCTATGTGTTAACAAGGAAGACAGTGGGAGTCTATGGTTCGTCAAACCTTGTGTTTTATGTACACTCTTGCTATTCCAGTTGATAATGATGTTTGCTTATAATAACTTGCTAGCCTAAACTCTGTACTAAGAGGGAATGCTTCTTGTACATCCAAAACCTTGAGCCAAATCCATGCCACCTGTGTCCACCATACCTACCTATTATGTGGTGTTTTCACCATTCCAAGTAAATTTCTTCATGTGCTATCTACTAACTACTCAAAACAATTATCCTTTTTGTGTCACTACTTGAAAAGCTCATAAGGACGTAGTAGTGAGATTTGTCATCTTCCATGCTAATTAATTTACAAGGATTGGCAGCTTCATCTGCTTCTCCACCTTTTATTTTGCATTAAAGAGCTGGTTAGTCCACCCTATAAATAAATAAATAGACACTCCTCCATGGTGAATGTTGGTGGGCACCCGAGGATTCGGTTAGCCATGGTTTGTGGAAAGTAAATGGTTGGGAGGAGTGTCACCAATAAGTGCTTGTTACAAGTGCAGTCCTAAAAACTCTCGGAACCGCTCTAAAAGTTAGTTAGCCATGGAAGATGACAAGTACCTGCTATTTGATTTGTTGACACCTGTATACACCATTACCTTACAAAACAATATTTTATGCTCTCTATATGCCTTCGGGAACTACAGCTCTAGCACATGATGTTAATCCCTGCTTCCCTCTGCGAAGGGCCATTCTTTTACTTTTATGTTGAGTCAGTTTTCCCACTTCTTTCTGTCTACTTAAGCAAACATCATTGTCAACTCCAGTATAACAGTTTTTACATAACTTTGTGTTTGGTTGATCATATTCTTTGCATTGACATTATCTATATGATATACATGTTGAAAGTTGAAGCAAAAGCTGAAGCTATTATCTTCCTTTGTGTTGATACAAACACTTTCATGTTGAGAATTATTGCTGCTGTGAACTAACTATTATGTTAGACTATTATATCTCTAAATGTTTTATAGTGTTATTCATGAAAGTTTGCACTTGTGTGATCACTTATGTTTACTCTTTATTTACTTGCTTGCAAACTATAGACCATTGGCTTGGATCACTTCATTCAGATCATGTGCATTACATTGTTATTTGATCAAAGATTGTGTTGGTAGCATGTCACTTCAAAAATTATCTGTTTTTATCGTTTACCTACTCGAGGACGAGCAGGAACTAAGCTTGGGGATGCTTGATACGTCTCAAACGTATCTATAATTTTTGATGTTCCATGCTGTTATTATATCAATTGCTACATGTTTTGGTTACACTTTATATCATTTTTATGCATTTTCTGGGACTAACCTATTAACAAGATGCCACAGTGCCAGTTCCCTGTTTTCTGCTGTTTTTGGTTTCAGAAAATCTATTAAGGAAATATTCTCGGAATTGGACGAAACAAAAGACATCGTCAATAATATCACGAGGAGATCACGGAGTCCAAAGGGGAGTCGGAGCAGACCCACCAGGGGGCCACGCCACACTAGGGCGCGGCCCAGGGTGGGCCCGCGCCCCCCTATGGCGTGGTGGCCCCCCTCGGCCACCGACGCCGCCTCTTCGCCTATATATTCTCCGCGACGCGAAAACCCTATTACGGTCGATCATATTCCACGAAAAGTTCCGTCGCGGCCGTCATCGTCAATCTCAGATCGGAGGAGTTCTGAAGCTCTTCCCGGCACCCTGCCGGAGGGGAGATCATCACCGGAGGGCTCTACATCACCATGCCTGCCTCCGGAGTGATGCGTGAGTAGTCCACCCCTGGACTACGGGTCCATAGCAGTAGCTAGATGGTTGTCTCTCTACCTTGTGCCTCCATGTTTAGATCTTGTGAGCTGCCTAACATGATCAAGATCATCTTATTGTAATGCTAGATGTTGTGTTTGCTGGGATCCGATGAATATTGATACCATGTTTATTCAAGTTGTTTATCTATGTGCTCTTGATCTTGCATGCTCTCCGTTGCTAGTAGATGCTTTGGCCAAGTAGATGCTTGTGACTCCAAGAGGGGGTATTTATGCTCGATAGTGGGTTCAGTCTCTAGATATCTGGATCAGTGACAGAAAGGTCTAAGATGGTAGATGTGCTGTTGCTACTAGGGATAAAACATTGGTGCAGTGTCCAAGGGCACTTGTATTGATTACATTACACACTTTACTTCATGCAATAATCTGTTGTTAGCAACTTAATACTGAATGGGATGCGGATGCTGCCTTGAAGGTGGATTATTTAGGCATAGATGCTGTTGGAATAACGGTCTATGTACTTTGTTGTAATGCCCAACTAGATTTCATAGTAGACATCTTGGCATGTATTGCATTGTTATGCCCTCTCTATTTGTCAATTGCCCAGCTGTAATTTGTTTACCCAACATGCTAGTTATCTGTTCTGAGAGAGACACCACTAGTGAACTGTGGACCCTGGTCCAATTTCCTCATACTGTTTACACAACCTGCTGCAATCATCTGTTTCCTGTTACTTGCTGTGTTTCCTGCTGTTTTCCACACCATACGTTTAACTCTTTGTTTCTGCAAGACCGGAGAGATTGACAACCTCTCTGTTTCGTGTTGGGCAAAGTTCTGGTTTGTGTCTGTGCAGATTCCACGTTGGTGCAAGCTCCCTAGCGCCAGGGGGAGTCAACATCAACAACCTTCCGATAGATCATCAAGTCCTACTGGATTGATAACCTTGGGTAGATTTCTCAAGGGAAAACTTCTGTTGTCTACATCATAACCTTCCTCTTGGGGTTCACCAACATGTAGCCATCAGTGTGATAAAAGTTCTTACCACAGTTGATATACATGGGCGTAATCCGAGTCATGCAGTGGGTTGTGTTGAAAAGATGAGTGCTTTTTATTTGTTCTTGTTTTGAAGCTTATGATATAAAGTTGCTTGATATTACAAATGAGCTTTCTAGACTCTTGCAAAGTAAAGATACAAATATTGTTCAATCCATGGAATTAGTTGATGATGTCAAACTTCGGTTGGCCACCATGAGAGATAGTGGTTGGGATAGTCTTTTGGAGAGGTCCAACAATTCTGCATTGCCAAGGGTATTCCAGTACCAAATATGGATGATGAAATACCCGTTCGAGGTCGTTCAAGGTTAGAGGGAAGGACCATCACTAATCTTCATTATTATCGGGCTGAACTTTTCTATGTTGTTATTGACAAAATATGTGTTGAGATGAATCACCGCTTCGGTGACTTAAATCAGGAGGTACTTTCTTGTTTCTCATGTCTTGATCCCAAGAATTCATTCTCCAAGTTCGATGTAGAGAAGATTTCTCGTCTTGCTGAAATTTATAGTGATGATTTCTCTAATGATGACCGTGCAATATTGAGGGATCAACTTGAGACTTATGTTCTTCATTTGAGAAATCATGTTGCCTTTTCTGCTTGCAAAGATGTTGAAAGTTTGGCTGCAAAAATGGTTGAAACCGAAAAGCACTTGGTGTTTCCATTGGTTTACAGGCTCATTGAGTTGGCTTTGTTATTGCCGGTGTCAACGGCATCTGTTGAGAGGGCTTTCTCGGCAATGAAAATTATCAAGTCCAAGTTGCGCAACTAGATAAATGATGATTGGTTCAATCACTTGATGATATGTTACACCGAGCGGGAGATATTCAAATCACTTGATGATGTCGTTATTATTCGACGATTTCATGCCTTCAAGTCTCGTAGAGGGGTTTTGCCGAGGCATTATTAGTGTTTTAATGGTATGTGTCATGCTTTCTAATCTGAATAAAACTTTACAACTCTATGAAGTAGTAATTCTTACTTTCCTTTTTAATCTTGCACGTTCTATTTTGGGTGTTTCAATGGATATTTGGATATCTCTGTTGTTGTTCGTGTCTCATATTGTTTCGTGAGATATATTTTCATACTTTTATTTATGTATTACGCTCTTCCAAACTATCATGAATATATGGTTTTTCAGTTCGATAGTTATATTTGTGTTATATATATATATATATATATACTAGTTGAATGCCCGTGCGTTGCTAC
This sequence comes from Poa pratensis, assembly GCA_947311845.1. Taxonomy (NCBI): domain Eukaryota; kingdom Viridiplantae; phylum Streptophyta; class Magnoliopsida; order Poales; family Poaceae; genus Poa; species Poa pratensis. The sequence goes on from CAMZMU010000105.1 coordinate 3,295,430, forward strand.
GGTTATATCATGTTTTTTTTTGTACAAATTAAAATTCACGCCACATAATATTTTAAAAGTTATAAGATTCTATTTTTTCTCATAATATGCAACAGATACATGCATGCTCCCGCACTCTGCATTTTGGCTATAGTTAGTTGGAGCGCGGCGGCATCTCAAAAAACATTGTTATGCCTCTGGTCAAGGCTCAATATGACAAATATTCAACGTTAGTATTTGCAATCTCTAGAAGCGACTCTGCACCAAGCTCTTCACCTTGCCAATCCGTCTGCCCCCCTTCGCATCTGAGGTCACCATGGCTCATGAATGTTGCGCACATGCCGGAATTTTACTCTATAAGATAGTAACGACAGTACGACACACACACCGACACACGCTTAAACGCTTGTTGAAGAACCTGCGACTTGATTCTAGATCACACCATCATTGCCAACCCTAAATCATCCCTGAAAACCTGGTAAACTTCAACTATTATGCAGCCCATCATATGCAAGAAACAAAAGAAGTGTCAAATAGACAACTCATTAGTTACGCCCTACTGTGTATCAGGTAACAAAAATGAAATTTGATGTATCAGCTATTGCTTTCCATCTATCGTTTGTAAAAGAACATAAAAAAGTAAAATGTCTAAGCAAATGTACACAACGGAACAAGACAGAAAATGCAATTAGACTGCGCAAAGGAAAATATGCGCCAATTCATGAAAGCTAGTGCTTTCTTCATGAAAGGAAAAAAATAGTAAAGGAAAGCTGCAGTTATATGAGGACAGACAAGCTATGAACACTCAAATGATCTGATACACGAAAATCACTTTATAGAACACATATAGATATAATATTGCAACACCCTTTCAACAAACATTGATGCTAGATTGAGAAAAAATACTTTCTATTACTACGTTGGCTTTCATACAAATGACAAGCAACCACAATATTTCATAATCTCTCTCACAATTCGCTTTCTTCACGATACCGGCACTTCATCATCATTAGCAATCTAAGAAATAGGTTGCTTTCAACAAGCTGCAAAGCCACAAAATTGAGGTGAATCATCTAAAATTATATGATCCACATAAAGCATTCTGAAGTATTAAAAGGAAAAACAAAAATGTAAGAAGTACACGGCACATGCTAACATTCAGAACACACCGGTGTATCAATGATCGGCCACTCCAGTCTTTATCACACAACTAAATCATGGGATAATGTGCAACTCAAATCGTATACATACCTTGAGTAACAACAAAGAAGAAGTCACCACATATCATGACTAAAAGTGTTATATTCTAAGACACAACCCGGACTGTCCAAACAATAGTAAAATGATTTTCAAAATATATGGAATCAAAGAAAATAAATACATGGATCTGGTCTTCTGCTTGAAAGAAACTTTTTAAAATAAAACACTGCTCTAAGAAATGTGATGAGCGGAGATAATGATATCATGTGCAGATCAAGCTTAATAAAGAGAAGAGCTAAAGTATGTGTACCTGCAACATAATTGTGCCATAGCTCATAAAAGATGAATTAATCATACACACATTCCAAGATTTGCGTAGCACAACAATGTAAATTATATTTCCAATCATCCCTGAACAACTCTAGAATGATAACTTGTGATTGATAATAGAGTGAAGAGACACCTCCAGACACTAATAAACCTAGCCAATATATTCGTTGTCGCCTGCACTGCATTGCCACCTTTAAAAATAATACACATGAGAACTTCTGTCGTCAATGTAGGATCATGTGTGACCCATAAAACAATTATGGCAATATAAGCTCAGAATTATCCACTCTTAGTTCTGTATATACACCGCAAAAGAATCATAGAAGTAACTCTTTCATGCATGATCATGTGTGACCCATAAAAAGAATTATGGCAATATAAGCTCACAATTATCCACTCTTAGTTCTGTATATACACTGTAAAAGAATCATAGAAGTATCTCTTTTAACGGCTATTGTCAGGTATTAGGACAGACTTAAGAGTGCTGAAGCACTATCAAATCAAGATACAGCAAAACTTCCTGCAATAATTTAAATTGAAGAACATATTAACAATCAGGCCCTTGCAGGAGACTCTAAAGAGCTACGGTACCATTAACATATTTTAAAGCACAATGCAAGAATGAATGAGAAATAACGGTGCTAATGTATATAGGAAATCCGAATGATAAATCAACTATACAAGGAGCAGATAAAAGGTTAATTTAAATGGGTGAATCTATATGATGAACCAAACAAAAGTTACCACTTACTATTTTCATTGGGTCTTGTAAGAAATTGTATAGTACTTTGGCTGCCACATCAAGCTCTCAAAAGCTCAAGACGATATACAAAATTCAAAAATTATGCTAAAACAGCTCTCCGTATATGCTCACTCAGTCAGGCTTCCACTGTATATCTGAAGAACGAACTGAATATTCCTATAGTAACATCACAGAAGCAGCATGTAAGTTCCACATGTGGAAACGGAAAGGAACACTACTATTTTTCCAATTAGTATATATATAGATAGATAATCTGGAGTGACAAACATGTAGATTGAACTATAAATAGTTCAGATGAATTAAGCAACCATTACCTCACAATGAACTTTAAAATTTGAGTAACTGAAGGCATGCCCACTGCTTGTTCGACAAATGTATCACTCTAAAGTTATAAAAAAAACCTTTCCGTCAGTATCTATGATTATGAATCACTAAAAGCATGATGGGTTACTTTACTTTTGCAAACTGCTACTGTAATTTTCCTAGATACCATCACTTGTAACTTTCATTTTCAGTATTGACAGTTTAGGAGGATGGAGAACTAACCAACTAAGAAAATGCACCTCCTGTTCAATTGGAATAGAACATCTTCCGATTTTCTCGGAGATTACATTGGACCAAGCCATATTAGACTGGTTGCCAGAAGATATGCAAACTGCCAAACTCCAACATCAAGATTGATTGTGTTTTACAAGGCGTCCAGGATAGCATTCCATATCTTCAACAAGAGGGCATATACGGAGTTATGTAAGTTTTCATGACCTATACAAGCAGAAGATCAAAGGAGAAAATTCAGTGTGTTATTAGCACTCAAGTGACATGGACAGATAGTAATCAACACAAAAAACAGTGACGCAACTCTCAAGTGGCACGGACAGATAGTGATCAACACAAAAAATTCCAGTCTAGACCTGAAGCACAATTTGTAACTCGGTGAAAATTTCTGGCGGTTGTTCCTCTTAAACTAAGTAGCATGAACAGCTGCAAAATATCAAGCAGTAGACTCACATTCAAGACGTTTACGAGCTTATTGAGCTGCTCAGTGACTTGCTTGTTGATTCCCACGACGAGTGACTCCATGTTGTACCTTCTCCTGGCGAACAACCACCAATCCGGTATATCATGCCGCTGTCCTCGGAGGAACACCGAAATCGTGTGGTGCCGCACCCTGCAATCCCCAACCGACCAATTCCCATAAAAATTATTTCAACCCAACGCAGCGGGGAAAACCGGCCGCAGATTAAGGCTCAGAAGTATCAGGAGAGGAGACCGCATTGAGGCGAGGAGAGGTGCTTACGGGTCCATCTTGGCTTTCGTGGTGTCCCCCCGAGCTCACCTCAGACGCTGCAGCGTGCCATAGGCGATCACCCTCGCGGCGGCGCAGAGGCTGGGTCCAGGGCCAGAGCAAAACGTGCGTCGGGCGTCCAGATCAACGGTCATGGCCTGCAAGTGGCGACGGACATGGATGGGCAGGCCTCCGTGCTGCTGCTCTTGCTCGCGATCTGGGAGGGCGTCGGATCCGCCCGGTGGAGGACTGAGACAGTCGAGTTGGAGGTGGGGACGACCGGATCTGGCGGCCGGTGAGAGGAGGCGCTGGATGCGAGGAAGGGGTGTCGCCGAGGTGTAGAGAGAGAGCGGCTGAGCGGCTGCGGCGGCCACGGACACGAGCATGTAGCACGCGAACGGGACCCCGAGCATCCACGACGGGCGCAACGCTCCTCCACGGCAGAGATCACGAGCATGGCGGCCGCATCCGCGTCCCTGCCCTACCTTGCCGCTGGTCTCCCCTGCGTCGCGGCGGGGGCCGTGCTCGCCGCTGTGGCCGTCCCCTCCTGCAGCCGCCTCCCGTGCCACCGGTGCCGCAACCTGCGATGCCGCGGGCTCCAGAGCGAGGACGCCGTGCGGGCCGGCGCGGGAAGCACTTTGGGGGCGCGGACGCCGCCATGTCGCGCGAGATCGAAGAGCGGCGGCGGCGGCCGAACCCTTAGCTAGGCTGAGAGGTACGGGAGGAGCGAACGAGAGATGTTGCGGGTGGAAATTTCTGCGGGTGGGGGCCCACCTGTCGGCGTGCTCGGGATAGGAGGCAGAAAATTTTGGCAGAAAACAAGAGGGACTACCAACGTACGTCCAACTCCCATTTAATAGTAAAGATAATATCCGGTTGCGACTTTCGATTATTTTACTTAGCTTACGACCCTCCCAGGTTCCTATTTTTCTCTAGCTCCGCCACTGCACCCTGCTAGTATTTGCATAAAAAACATCCTGAACTTACTAGTTACTGCGTTACAAAACTGATTAGTCGGCCTCAAAAGCAAAATAATACTGACCAGTCCAAATCGGCTCCATCGTCCTGTGACCTGCTCGGTGCATGCATCTCCATTGTCACTGTAGCAGTTGTAGACGGGTACGTAGAGAAATATATGAGCCCAGTCCAAAGTTTTCAGCCATCACGGTTCGCAAGCGAGGCCCACACCCGGACCGAATCAGGCCAGGTCGCCGCCGTTGGACCAGCGGCTTCCTACAGGTGACCCACGCCGCCTTCGAGGACGGTCGGCTGATCTCGTCGGCACAGCACGTGTCGCCGCCGTGCACGCACATAGGCGTCGCATACACAGGCGGCAGCAGCAGTTGAGACATAGACGACCGCTCAACCTCCCCTGTTATCGCTCTGGACTCGCTGCACCACGCCGCTGGCGGCGGCGAGCCAGACCGTGCTTGAACTTGGGCACTGGACTCGCTGCACGACGCCGCTGGCGGCGAGCCAGACCGCGGCTTCGTACGTGGAAACAGTGGGCGGAAATGGAAGCGAGACGGGCGGAGGGAACACGAGGGGCCCGGGCGAGACGGACCCGTGCAAACCTCGATGGCGGCTCTCTGCTCGATTCTACTCTCGATTAATGGTGACAGATGCCTGAATCGTTGTCAGCTGCACACGCAGGGGATGGCTCCTGCTTGCTCCCTCCCTGGCCGCCGGACACGTCCTCCTCCACCTCCGGCGCCGGGCCTACGCGCGCGGGCGTGCATGGGCGCCAGCTGCGCTACCGTCTGCCATGATGTTGTGTTTTGGTGAAGTCTCAAGTGCTGTGCTCGCTTTGTCGATAATCTTTATGAACGTGGCTAAGCTAGGTGGGTCAGTAGCACTTGTAGGGGCTCGGTCTACTGCCAGTTCTTAAGAAATGTTAACGGCGTACCTACTGACAATCATCACAGGGGCAAGCTACAGTGCTGCCGCTGTTCTATAGCCCCGGCAGCATCAGCAGCGAGCACTGAATTGAATAGTACGTATAATCTGTAGTTTACTGGGCAAGAAGGTAGCAGGATGCACATAAAGCTCATGGTTATCTGAATCTCAAGTATCCTATCGGTTGTACCCTGCCATCTATCATACTGTGGGATACAACCAATGTTTGTTTGATGTCTGGCTGGGCATGTCGCCCCTAGAAGAAAAATGAACATAGTTCTCATCAAACAGTGGATCGTTTAACAGTGCGCAGTACACTGATTGAGTTTCAGAAAACAAATGGACAACGATGACTGTTCACGTTTACTCCCATCTCATTCTCAGGCAGCGGCCGGTCCACCATTGATAGGGCGACTGGATCGCGATTGCGGATGGGTACATCGATCCTTCTTCCTTGCACAGTTGCACGCGTGCATCGCATGGTGCATGATCGACATTTCCGTCAAGTTCGGATCGACATTTCAGAAAGCCAGCCTATGCGCTGATCGACAGAATGAGAGGCATAGGCAGGCCCCCTCCAATTATATGTGGCCCGGATCCGGCCAGTACTTGGTTGACTTCCACGTATCCGTGTGCTGTGGTGTTAAAAGATCTTAGCAAGACGTTCTGATCCGTTTTGTAAGATGTTCTGAGCCTAATCCACTGTCGCATGCTCCCTTAGCTCCACTGATTGGCATCCTACGTGTTCTGCTCACTTCAACTTCATGACATTATGCTTCCTTGTGCAGAATGTGATGAGTTTACCATGTGTAAGAATGCTCTTTCATTGAGCGTCTGCGTTGTACTGTATTTCGCAAAAAAAAAAAGCTCTTTCATTAGTTCATGGCACATACATCGCATATGTGATTGGCAAGAATCCTAGCATGAAAGAATATTCTAAATAACATAGGATTGTAATATCATGTCAATTCTAATCTTGCATGACTGTTTGCCCTAAGTTTTGTTTGATTGCACCACAAAACTATTATTATTCACAAGAGATTTGAGTGTACGAAAAAATATCAACAAAATATAGTGCAAAGAAATCTTTAACGACATGGTATTGAGAGTTAGGATTGGGTTTTCTCATTCTGTTGTTGGGATGTATTTTAGAAATGGGAGAAGGAATTAGAAATTTATCGGTGATATTCAGCTCTAATTAAATCACCTATCATACAAAATAGAGGTCTACCTTTAAAAAAACCGGGAGACATTCCATGAATATGCACTTGCTTCGACGAATCCCATCGACTGCCGCAATAGCCGGAGGCTCCTTGCTGTCCACGACCATTGTCAGAGTCTCTCTGCAGACCACCATAGCCTTGGCGTCCCTCCGCGCTCCCACATGCACCGCCTTGCCTAGCGCACCCGCTAGTCGCGTTGAGGCACAAGCTACGCCGCTCAACCATGGCGCTTCCGAGTGACGCATACAACATGAGGACGTGGTCATTAATGTTGGACACAACCTACAAATTAAATCATGGAGAAAAATCCAAAAGATCCCAATTCTTCAAATTTTATATGAAAATCCTTTAAGTCAAAAAGACCCTTAACTTACAGAATCAGAATTGACTATCTAAACTAACATCTACAAAACCAGAATTATATTATTATGGCATCTATAGCATAAAGTATATTTTTATCATGTGTATTAATTTATATGTGAGACCAAATACTATAATTAATGTGGTAAAAGGTTTATCTGTCAGACCGTATGAATGTAGTGGAAAATTTAAAATCCTTACGAGAAAATAATTTTATTATTAAATTTCTTTCATGCTTGTGAATTTACAGAATTTACAAGCCATAAATACTTGACAATTAGAGGTTCAGTTGTTTCATGTACATGTATTAGTGTTGGATTGTGGTTGCTGTTGACTCCAATTTCAAAGTCAAAATTGGCAGCCATCTGTTTAGATCCAATCATGAGATTGACCCCACGTATCACCCAAAATGAATGCCAATGTTATTAGAAAATGCCAATAATACTATCCCAAATGCAGTTTCTTTAAGACACGGACATGGTCATCAAAATACCACTTTAACCAACAATTTGTACGCAAATATTTTCTCTTACATAAATAATTATGTGCTCAATATCTATTTCATGGCGGCTCTAATGATAAATTTTATGTTTTAAATGAAAGTAAATATATTTCAACCGTCAAACTTCAAATTGTAAGACCTACATCTTAGATCAAAGGTAAGCCTTCATAAAACAAAATGGGGAAATATAATGACAATACAAACTTGCGCATAGCATGCACATAAAACTTATACTGGTGAGTTTTTTTCCGGCAATACTGTCGAATAAGACGATAAAAAGGCAGGTTAGTAAGTTGCTGCATTAAAGCGCACGCGTTAGCATTAGTAAACTAGGAGTATAGTTGGTTTGTAACACCTACTTGATTCTTTCGACCAGAGGAAACGGCTTGTCTTGCTTAACATATGTAAAACAGTTTGATTCACATTTCGCACCGGGCTTTCCTATATAAACAGCTCCCCACTTTGCCTTTCCTCCCCACACTCACAAACAGCACCATACAAATAGCGCACACCCACGCTAAACCTTCTCCCAAAATCAAAACCTCTGTTCCTCAAATGGCCAAGAACAGCCTCCTCATCCTGCTACTAATGGTGCTTGCCACAAACATGGCAGCCGCGTCAGTTACCACCAGGAAGCTCATGTTCCTGGTCCAGCCCCAGCCGAACCTCCTGACGTACCACAACGGCGCCGTGCTGCACGGCGACATCCCCGTTTCCGTCCTCTGGTACGGCCGCTTCACGCCGGCGCAGAAGGCCATCGTCTCCGACTTCCTCCGATCCCTCTCCGCTGCGCCACGGGCGTCCCCGGCGCCGTCCGTGTCGCAGTGGTGGAGCAGCATCCACCAGCTGTACCTTTCCAAGGCGGTGGCCGTCGGCAAGAACGGAAGACAGAGCGCCGCCGCTGCCAAGATCGCGCGTGTGGTCTTGTCCGGACAGGTCTCTGACGAGAAGTGTTCGCTGGGGAAGAGCCTGAAGCTGTCCCAGCTCCCCGCGCTGGCGGCCCGGGCAAGGCCGGCGAAGGGCGGCATCGCGCTGGTGCTCACGGCGAAGGACGTGGCCGTGGAGGGCTTCTGCATGAGCCGGTGCGGCCGGCACGGGTCGGTCGACGCGTCGGCCAGCAACGCCTACGTGTGGGCCGGTAACTCGGCGTCGCAGTGCCCCGGGCAATGTGCGTGGCCGTTCCACCAGCCGGCATACGGGCCCCAGGCGCCGCCGCTGGCGCCGCCGAACGGCGACGTGGGCATGGACGGGCTCGTGATCAACGTGGCCAGCATGGTGGCCGGCGCGGTGACCAACCCGTTCGGCGACGGGTTCTACCAGGGCGACCGCACCGCGCCGCTGGAGGCGGCCACGGCGTGCCCGGGGGTGTACGGCAAGGGCGCGTACCCCGGGTACGCCGGCCAGCTGCTGGTGGACGCGGCCACCGGTGCGAGCTACAACGCCAATGGCGCGCACGGGAGGAAGTATCTGCTCCCGGCGCTGTTCGATCCCGCCACGTCCTCTTGCGCCACGCTCGTGTAGGAAGACGTACTCGTCCGATTGTGCCGTGGCAGTGAAAAATGAAACTACTGCCTATCTTAGCCAAGAGTTTACTGCTGTGTATGTACTTCTGCTAGTAGGCATATATGTGTAATTTGTTCGTGTACAGTCAAATCTGAAGAAGATCGAATTCAGTAATGGTGATTTGCATCGCAATATTTTCTCTACGACCCTACACCTTGGGTTTAGGGATGGCAATGGGTACCCATTACCCGCGTACCTTGCGGGTAAAAACCCTATTAGGGTAAGGGTTTGAGGCAAAAAATTACTCATGGGTATGCAAATGGGAAAATATCCTACCCAACGGGTAGAGAGGGTATGGGTATGAGACCGTATAACCCATACCCGTGTACCCATGTACCCATCTAATATTTGACAAATAGGGTTTTACTTCCACGCATCGATGCATGAGTAAGATCTATGCATGTGGCCAGGATCCTAAATCACAGATATACATGTTATGTTACGTAATGTAGGCAGGGATTACTCGCTTCACCCTCCGCGGAAGGTAGACTACCACTGACAGTCGCACTATACGGATAGATAAGTATCCCTAATAATGAATCTAATCTATCTGATTGTGAACGACTCCCAATAGAGCGAAAAACAAATAAATCTCTTCCTGATGAATTATGTGTTATTTTTATGACTATTTTTATCTCAATGTGATGTGTTGTAAATATGGGTAGTTTAACCCGCGGGTACCCATTTACTCTGTCGGGTAACGGGTATGGGAAAAAGTTGTACCTGTTGACGAGTATGGATACGGGTGACGGGTAAACTCGGAGTCGACGGGTAAGGGTATGGGGAGGCTCCACCCTTACCCATACCCTGTGGTGCCATCCCTACTTGGGTTGCGTTTCTTTCATTACTGCTCGGCGCGCGGATGCTAGCAGGCTCCGGCGACTAGGGGAGATCGGATGATAGGGCGAGAGATGAAAATTTTGCTCAGTATGAACCTTATACGAATGGTGAACAAGATGTCGTTTTGTAACTGGATGGTACGGTCATCCATTATCAGTTGGCACAATTGGCTTCAAATGGAAGAGAGAGATCGGGTGCTAGATGTGCATTTACGTAGAGGCTACCTGATAAGTAATGAAATTGTTGGAATATTTCACTAACCTGATTTAAGGTTTTCATCAGCGAAGACAGGCATGCGTCCATTTTCATTCAAAAGAATGTCAAATACATTGTAGAATTTTATTTCTTAGATCTGGCTCATGAGTCATATGTGTTTGGGATAATGTAGTTGAAAACAATTTTGTCTCAACTTGGATGTTTTCTAATCCTTTAATATATGATAGGCTTCCGCACTGTAGTAAATACATACAAAATCGACGGCAAACTAAGATGGCAAAACTATGCCTGGTTTTCTGGAATGGTCAACTTACGTGACATACCAAATACAGGTCAACGAGAGCGAAGAATAACTAGACTAACGAGTTGGGATAGTAAGCAGAGAGTTACGGAAAATAGGTGAAAGTAACGTTACTACATTTGAAGGTAGACGAAATTATATAAAACTTGAAGTCAAACTTCTCTTTGTTTAATTTGTGCTGAGAAATATTTTTATAGTGTTTTATTTGATTTCTTAAGTACTCATCAGTATACAAAATAGCGGTAAATGTTGCATTGTGAAGAACCTATGTATAAGTCACTTTTTTCACACCATACATATTTGAAAACATAATAGTAAATGAGATGAAGAGAGGTGTTCAGAAAGTAGATTTTTTTGCTCCCAGGCACCAGTGCTCCCTCATGTTTAAAAAAAATCAAAAATCAAATTTATATGTTTCAAAAAAATCTGAAAATAATTCCGCGTATAGCCAATGATATATCCCACTAACGTGCAAAATATCAAGTTCAAATATTTTGTATTCTGAGCTACACAAAAATGATCTGAGAATGTATATTTTCAAATCTCTAAGTTTTATCAGATTTGTTATTTTCATGCATAATATAAAGTATCCCAGATTAAAATTTTACACATTGGTAGGATACACCATGGGCTACATCTGGATTTTTTTCCAGATTTTTTGAAAACTCACAAATATGATTTTTAAATTTTCTTAAATGAGAGGGAGCACCGGTGCCCGGGATCACAATACACTTTCCGTGTCACGCACGCACCGCTTCGCTTCCTAAAAGTGAGCAGGAAACGGACAGAGGCAGCACGATTCGGGTCTCGGCTCGATGGCTGATGATTCTCTGAACTTCGCACAGGCTGTCGATTTTGTCTCCATTAATGGCGACAGGTGACCGCGCGCCGGCGCGCGCGTGTGTCCCTTGGAGGCTTGGACGAGCGTCGTCGTTCTTGTCAGCTGCAGGCGCAGGGGAGGGCTCCTGCTCCCCGGCCGCCGGTGCCTCCACGACACGTCCTCCTCCGGCGCCGGGCCTACGCGAAGCTTGGAAGCTGCATGCGCTCCAGCTGGGCTGCGCCTGCCATGATGTTGGTTCTGGTAAAGTGCTCTGCTCGCTTTGTCGATAATCTTTGTCAATTTGGCTAAGCTAGGTGGGTCTACTGCCATTTTTTGCCGAGTGCTATCGACCTACCTACTACTAGGCTACTAACAATCATCACAGGGGCTAAGCTATAGTGCTACTGTTCTTCTATAGCACCGGCGGTGTCAGGAGCAAGCAGACTGAATTAAATTTATCTGTAATTTTGTCGCAAGAAGCTATAGTAGGATAAAGATAACACTAGATCCAACATGTGTCATGGAGCAGCGGCAGCGGCGCGTCACCGGTGGCTTCCGTGCGTCAACGGCGACGTGTTCCAGAAGATGAAGATAGAGGACCTGGTTGTAATTTCCTTTTCTTTCTAGACCTGGTTGTAAGAGCTCAGTTTTAATATATATCACCCTTTTCTCCGCAAAAAAAAAAAGATAACACTAGCTCCTGGTCATCAGAAGTGTGGATGTGTGTGGCCAAGAAACTATAGGATATGATAGAGATTCGGGTTAATTACTCTGATTCTTTGCATAGGCAAGGAGGTCCTGGTTATCACAGGAATCATACTCTAATTATTTACCTAGGCAAGGGTGCAGCATTGCGGAACCAACAATGATGGACTAAGTGACTAACAATGATGTTTCCAATCATGTTTTATATACTAGCAAACTATTTCAAAAGTTCAAACTGATTGAGACTCGAAGAGACTAACACGCTCCATACAAATCTCAGAGTTATATGACTCAGGAGATGTATATGTGGATACAAAGGGTGCTACAAGTAATTTTTTAATAAATTGTGAAAGATAGGACTCGAACTCGAGACTCTGGGTCACGTGTGACTCGGAGAGGCCAACACGTGCATACAAATCGCGCAGGTTGGTGGAGCTGTTTGACACTGTGGCGGTGCCGATGGCAAACCTTGCAAGGTCATCGTTGATCTGAAGATGGGATGGCGGAAGATGGTGGCAGCGGTTTTTGTCGTGCGCATGCGGCGTGCGCTGAAGATCGACTGGACCGGTTTGTGCTTTTGGCGCGCTGTTGGGCGGCCTGGTTGAAGCCTCCGGATTTCGATGATGTGCGTTGGTGCGTGAGGTCGGGGCATGGGCTCCGATTGGTCCACCCTTCATCAAGTGTGTAGGTGTAACGAGTTTTTGCCTGGACGGTGGTTCTTCTGTTTGATCGATGCATTTCTTTGTAAAGCCTAGTGCTTACTGTTTTTCCATATCAATAAATTCGGATGTGTGCATCCTTTGGATGCAGAGGCTGGGGGCACACCCTCCATTTCGTAAGAAATAATGTGCATACAAATCTCAGAGGTATAACTAAAGAGGTTTATACGTGGACGCAAATGAGGGGTCACGAGTATTTTTTTAATAATTGCGAAAAGCTGGACTCGAACTCAAAACGTTGGGCTCTGACACCATGTCATATTTTATCCACTAGCCAACTATCCAAACTGATGAAATGAGTTATTACAATTCATAGATACTCTAACAGTTTCAACTCCGCTTCGGCAAGCCACAAAATTCAGGCAAAAATGCAGAACAAACAATGATTGAGTTTCGCTCTGTCAGTGAGTAAACTCAAATCTTGATTGAGTTTCGGAAAACAAATGGAAAAAATTATGATTGTTCGCCACTACTGTATCACGCAAGAAATGGAGTCACGTACGTTTACTCCCATCTCATTCTCAGGGGAGCATGGACAGGGGCATCCAGCGGCCGGTCCATCATATGATAGGACGACTGGATCGCGATTGCGCATGGCTACATGCTTACAATATCTAAGCCCCCTAGATTTTTAAGCTTGTGGTGCCTTCACCTCATGCTTGGCTTTGTAGTCAAACTATTATGGTCAAATAGATAGGTCTTGGATGGGCCCACATGAATGTGTATTTTATGGCACCGTTACTTTCAAGGATATGGGACTTCTTTTACTTGGCAAGGTACAGCACAATGAAACGAACCAGGTTTTGAAAAATGACTAAATCAACTCTATCATCTAATCCTATCCCATCTAATATATAACCGTATTTTGATTCGAGAAAATATATGCACGTCGTGCTTACAATATCTAAGCCCTCTAGATTTCTAAGCTTGTGGTGCCTCCACCTCATGCTTGGCTTTGTAGTCAAACTATTATGGTCAAATAGATAGGTCTTGGATGGGCCCACATGAATGTGTATTTTATGGCACCGTTACTTTCAAGGATATGGGACTTCTTTTACTTGGCAAGGTTCAGCACAATGAAACGAACCAGGTCTTGAAAAATGACTAAATCAACTCTATCATCTAATCCTATCCCATCTAATATATAACCGTATTTTGATTCGAGAAAATATATGCACGTCGACGAGTAGGTTTCATTCTCGTGACCAGTTTCAAATTTCATCAATTGTAATTTGTTAATTTTTTGCCGAATTTCGTACATTTTTTAGACAAATTTTATCAAATTCATCGCACTCGTTTAACCGTTTGAAATTTCCTTTGACAAGTAGATCCATCTCGCCATTCCACACAACTTTCGTATTTTAACTTTTTTATTTCGGCAGACATATACGTATAGATATTATACTGTACGTATGCGTACGTCTTCCGTCGCCATAAACTTTGCCGGTGCCCATGTAGCTCCAGCCGCTACTTCCGCCGCTGTAGTACCGTCTTACTGTGTCGTAATCCCGTTTGCCGCTCTTCATGTGACTATCAGCTAAACAAACTTGTTCAATTATGGCGGTGTGCCCTTAGTTCATCACTTAGCTGAGTGGTGCCAAGTGGTGAGAGTACACGAAACACAGTACACAACCAAATGTCCACACTTGCGTTTCTCTAGATGTAGGAAAAAATTAATACAGAAATACAATAAGTACGAGTAACCAAACACACCCTTTGTTGCGCCTGTTTGTCTTATTTTTAAGCGGTGATTCACCGATAATATGATAGGTAAATGGTAGAAATGATATTGATTCTTAATATAGAGTGCCAATGCTACACAGTTGGCTAGCTGATAAAATTTGAATAGATTTTCCTTTAATCGCATACATGAGTTGGTTTCTTTTACTGCGTACATTTATAGAAGGATGGTTATTGCTCAAGCGATTTACCTTAGTGCCAGTCAATAGTTAGGTAGTTAGTCTCGTCAAATGATAGTAGAGATCAATAGAGATTAGTTTTCTACTGTAGAGATTAATTAGCTTTCTGCTAGATGCCATCTCAGTTGAACTGTTAATCCCTTCAAATGATAGTAGGGGTAGTACTCCTTGCTATCAGGAAAACAAATACTAATTAATAGACTATCCTGCTAAAATGTTTTACTACTTTGGTTGTTGCCCCATGTATTTTAGATTTCCGCTTTAGATCCTTGTTATTACGTTTCCAATCCATTCATATAAACTAGATTTTTGTCATGTTGCAAAATAATTTGCACCATCGTATACTTCGATGCCATCCAAGTTTGGGAGGTAGGTAAATAATTCCAGCGATTCATGGAGATGACAATGCAGAAAACATTTTGTTACGAAAAAACATTGGTCTTATTATTATTATTACATGTTGAATACATAGTTGCGTGCAAATGTTAGATTATTTTCCAGTTTGTTATTCTTTTTATTGTAGTATATTAAATTGGCTTGGAAAAATTATTGTAGATGAAAGTATAAACATTTCATGATATAGTAATACAATTTTTTGAGCAATTACTGTTCTGCACTATGACTTATGAGTTTGAAATCTTTTTTTACATAAACTTATATGCCGAAAATTTGCCGCATAGCACTGATGCATGTAAAATGCATACATGAACTTTACATTTTATTACATGTTATTCCATGTTATTTGCATCATATAAGGGTTATATTCATGATTTATATTGAGTTTTGGGGATAATTAACAATTTCCCCATTTTTCTGGAATTAACCCTGCACTGTCAGAAAACCTCTTTTTCTATATTTTTACGTTTCAGGCGACCAAACACGTCAAATGACCTGAGATTTTACGGGGATCACTTTTTTGGAAGGAACGAAACGTAGGCGCAAAGGAAACGAAAAAACGGAGACCAGAAGGCCGAAAGGGTGGGCCCACGCGGCCAGATTCCCTGACCGCGTGGGACCCACCAAAATGGCCCTCGGGCCTCCGCTGCCGTCGATCCTTCTTCCCGAAGCTTCGTCTTGACCTAAAAACGACTATATATAGACCCCCCAGGGCTTTCGCGAAAGAGAGCGCCGCCGAAACACAGAAACCACGAAACAGAGACCTGGAGCTGAAGATTGGAGGGGGAAAACTCCGGCGGGGCGCTGCCGGTGTGGTCTCCTTCCCTCCAACAACATCTCCACCGACACCATGATGAAGAGGGAGTAGTCCACCCCTGGACTATGGGTTTGTGGAAGTAACTTATGTATCTCTCCTCTCTATGAGCTTCACTAATTAGTACCGTATGAGCTGCTGAACATGATTACGGTCATCTATGTAATTCCTTTGTGGTGGATCTTTATTATGAGTTAATACATGTTTGAGATTGCAATGGTTTTGTTTCAGTTATGAAAGTAGATGCATATTATGTACCCCGTTCTTATTTACTTGTCATGATCAAGCATGTTTATGAGAGCATGTGAGGGGGAACGTGTGCATTAGTTGGAGTAACGGGGGGTGGCTAGTGCAGTGAACGTGACAGATAGTTCTGCGATCCACTTGGGTTTTCTACCTTACTTTGTTGCCTCACTAGGGATAAACAAAAATACCATGCTACCGGAGAGTGGATGTGACCTTGGCCACTACCTCCATGACTAGATCTAGCATGTTCTTATTTTAACTTCATGTCATTGAACTTATTGCTATGCTCTGATTTATCTTAATTACTAAGGTGTTATGATTTAGTTCGCATCTTGGTGGAGCATAAGAGAGAGAACAACTTATACTTGAGATCTCTATGTTAGGACGTGATGCCCATATTATTAATAACTTGTCAAACCATGTCTTGCCATCTTACATGTTAATTTTAGTGTTCCATTGTCTACCACGTTATCAAGAGAGAGTGCATTTGTGAAACCATGAACCCCGGTCCATTTTTAATCATAAGAAACACCTTTCCAACACTTTTATCACCACTTTTGTTTGCTGCCATTATTAAATCCGAAAATACAAAAACACTTTTACATCTTGCATTCATCATAAAAAACCCAAAAATATCATTTATCATTTCCACCATCATTGCATATTTATTTTACCATCATTGCATATTTACTACTGTTTGCATATTTATTTTATTATCATTCTCACACCTTGTGCTTGACAACCACTTGGTGAGGTTGAGGGCACAAAACAATTTATTTTGTTGCAGGTTCTCAAGAGAAGGATAAGGAGATAACACCTGAAATACTGGTTCCCCGAGAGTTCGATATTAAACCCTCGAGTCACCCCTCGTGGGGAAAACTGTCTTCCACTACTACATACACTCTGCACTTGGAGTCTCAACCTAACCCATTTACTTTTCACGCAGGTAACCACGCGAAGGGCTAAATGTTTTCTGGCGCCGTTGTGGGGTAACTACGTGAAGGGCCATCAAGACGTTTTCTGGCGCCGTTGCCGGGGAACCATAGCTGAAAGGTTTATCCAAGGATCACTCACATCAAGTCAACTTCATCACCAACTTGTGTAACAACCTAAGCTTGGGGAGTTGCACCTACGTGAGCATCATCTTATCCATCTTTACCTACAATCATTTTATTTTGTTTTGTTCTTGTCTTGCATATCATCTTTATATTTCGGTTTGCATATTTATATTCAGTTTTGCATTTTTGTGTTGCATTTGTTATTTCGAGTTGCATTAGTGTCATTTTACTTTCAGTTTTGCATAAAAAATTAAAAACACATAAAAACTTGTTGAAATGGGAGATAGAACTAAATTGTGTGACTACACAAACACTCCTAATGATCAATTTATTGCTAAGCCTATCACCACACCTGAGATTACTGCTGAGAGCTATGAAGTTAGTCCTAGTTTGTTAAACTTGATAACTAGGGAACAATTTGGTGGTAGTGCTGTTGAGGATGCCTCTATGCATCTTCATGATTTTATTGAAATCTGTGACATGCAAAAGTTTAAAAATGTTGAAAGTAATGTCTTAAAACTGAAGTTATTTCCTTTCTCACTTAGAGGAAAAGCTAAAGAGTGGCTACATTCATTACCTACTGGTAGTATTAATTCTTGGGATGATTTAAAAGAAGCTTTCATTAAGAAATATTATCCCCCTGTTAAAATACTGCAAAATAGAAACAATATCCTCTCTTTTAGGCAAAATGAAAATGAACATGTTGCCATGGCTTGGGATAGGATTAAACTCATGCTTAGAACTTGTCCATCACATGGGGTTAATGAATGGACCATTTTACACTCTTTTTACAATGGTCTAAATTACATGTCTAGAAATATACTTGATTCAGCTGCTGGAGGTGCTTTCATGGGAAAAACTATATTAGAAGCTAAGAACATTTTGGAAAGTATCTTGCAAAATTATAGTCAATGGCATACTGATAGAGCACCTAGTTCATCTAAGAAAGTGAACTCTATAGAAGAAACAAATGATTTGTCATCTAAAATGGACACCATTCTTGCTTTTATTAATAAACAAAATTTTGAAAATATGCCTTTGCAAGAACTAGTTGGTAATAATCCTGAAAATGTTGATGTCAACTTCATTAGGAACTATGGTAATAATGGGTATGGTAACAACAATTATAACTCTTATAATAAGCCCCCATATGTTCCAAACAAATATACCACTAGTAGTAATGTTTCTAGTGATTTGGAAAACACCATTAGATCATTTATATCTACTCAAAAGGAGCTCAATAAGGAGTTCATATCCAAATTCGAAAAACATGATATTTTGTTTGAAAGAGTAGATCAACTCACTAAGGAAGTTTCCTCATTAAAGAACATCATTATATCTCAAAAAGAGAAAAAAGTTGAGGAAGTTAAAATGCTTAGTGAAGTTAAGGAACCATTTGTTGATTTAGAGAAGTGTAGCTTGCATGAATTAATTTCTATCTTACAAAAATTTGCAAGTGATCCTTCTGTTAATATTAACCAGGCTGGTTTTGGTTCCTATATTGCTAATCATGTCTTAAAAGAAAAGATTGCTAGGTACAATCAAGAAGCTATGATACCACCTAAGCTTGGGGATATCTGGATCCCTAAGGTACTAGTAACCATTGGAAAAGAGACACACCATGCCATTTTAGATCTAGGATCTAGTGTCTCTATATTATCTAAAGAACTATATGAAGTCCTTGAACTTAAAAATATTGAGAAATGCTCTATTGAACTTGCACTTGCTGATGATTCCATTAGACATGCTCTAGGAAAAGTAAGTGATGTTATGGTAGAGTTACACATGACTTTTGTGCCTGTTGATTTTCTAATCATGGACATGGGGAATAAAACCTCTAGTCCTATTATTTTGGGAAGACCTTTTCTTCGTACTACAGGTGCCATTATTGATTCAAAGGAAGGGAATGTGAAGTTTCAGTTTCCACACAAGAAGAGCATGGAACACTTCCCAAGGAAGAGGGACACACCAAGGTTCAAGCTCCCTCATGAGCTACGTCCCCTTTGATTATCAAGTAAGTAAGCCTAGCTATATGGCTATAAAGAAAGCGCTTTACGGGAGGCAACCCGGTTGTTTTTGTTTGAGATTTTCTTTGAGTCCTCTTGCTGTAACAAGAGAGTAGTTTGTTAGTTTTGTTTCTGGGATTTTTAATAAAGAACCAAGTTTTACCTATTTTGGGTTTGAAAAGTTGCTATTCATTTTCGGAGAGTTTTCTGCCTGCACGAAGTCTGTGCACGGTTTGATTTTTCATTTTTTATCTGTAACTCCGATTGAGCTGTAATTTGAACTGTAGCTTCAACTTTTCATCCTCTGTATACGTGATTTTTGCAGATTTTTCTGACGAGTTTAAGTAGGGTAGAAAAATGCGTTTTGCTGCTGCTGTTTTTCTGGACAGATTCTGTCTTGATATTGTTTGATGCATTCTTTGAGCTTTTTGCTTGAATCTTTTTGATTCAATTGAGTTTATGAGTAGGCATACAACATTATATACTCTCTGGACATTCATATGAATTTTTGCCTAAGGATTTTATGCAGCAAGGAACCTATTTGTTTATCACTACTAATATCACCCCACAGAAAAGAAATGGGAGAAACGGTGTTTTGAAGTTTTTTCACAGGGATTAGAGGAGCTGCACCAAGAGCTATCCAAGGATGGTGAAGACCATAAGCTTGGGGATGTCAAGACAACCCCACTAGACCAACACACTCTCGGTTTGCACACGTCTAACTTCTGTTTTTCGATCAAAGCACTTTATCGTATAAACTTGGAGCGTCTGTTTTTTTTTGCTTTTGTTATTTCGGTTTGTTAATAAGACCACCACTATCATTTATATATGAGAGAGCTACTGGAAGTTTGGGTTGAATTATGTTGGATGCTATTAAATATATTGGGATAGGGATGTTTGAGTTGATTTTAAAAGATACATATAGTTGCATAATTCATGTGCTTTGAATGAATGTTAATTTGCAAGTGTGTTGTCAAGAGCTATCTTTTACCATGTTTAGATGTTGAATTTTAACTTTACTTGGTTTAACATGGATTGATTAGTTCTATGGACACTTATGCATGCATTTAGATGGTCAACTTTCTCCCTATTGCTAGCCCAAAAATTACAACAAGTAAAAAGCTTGTTTCCCAACACCTTCAACCAAAGTTTTTCCAGTGAGTCCACCATATCTACCTATTAGCTTTATGCTATTCCAAGTATGTTTATCATGTTATATTGTGTTATCTACATTTCTGAATTTAAATGCTTATGTTATTGATTGTCATGGGAAAAATTGGTTAAAAGCTCTCACGAACTTGATGCACAATTTACTTTTATTGCATTTAATAAGCATGAACCATTGTGATTAAAATTATGAAGTTGTGGGCTTGACAATTGTTTTGGTTGGGAGTTAGCCCATATGTGCTGTCACATGGCAAGCTTTCAACATTGCACTTATTTATATTTAGTTGATGTCATGTACTTTTGTTTATGGATGCCTATCATGGGTGAAATGAATGTGGATACTTAGTAAGTTCAAAGAGTTTGTATAAATGGTTAGAGAAATGCCTGGGCCGCTAATCTAAGCCATGCATCATTCATGGTGGAAATTTACAGCATAACCATAATGTTCATTCAGTGATGCACCTCATAATAAAAAGCTATACCCATAGTAAATAAAAGAGTGCTGAGATTGTTCATTGTCTGTTTGTCTTGTTGTTTTGACATGGGCTTGTTCATGTCAAGGGGCAAGAGGTACCCCAGTGCAGTTCTTGATGATACTATTATTACTTGCAATGACCTTTATTTGAATTTACTTTGTGGACCAAAGTGAGTAACACATGGTGTAGGTACTTGTATTCAAGGGACATGAGACATTCAACCAATACATTGTCAAGCACACCACTCATATTTGCTTTCACTTTAAACATTAATCATTCAAGATGCTATGATAGGGGTAATGAGAGCTCCACACCAATGACTACCACATTGCAAGCATTAACTTAAGTAGAAGTGTTTGGAAGTTAGATGAAACTTATTCATGCTTTACCTCTACTTATTTATCTATCCAAAGTGTCCACCTTTTATATTCAGTTTTCATAAGAAGTACTCTATGACCACCATAGGATGTTTTTACTTTTCATTATGCATACATTTGGTCCATAGTACTTTCTTCTATGTTACACTTTGTGAATTTATCATTGAACATCTTTACATTGAGTATTTGATATCACTTCATAATTTATCTTGCATATTGTTATTCCTTTGAAGAATGAATCATTTGACTCTATGTAGCAATAGTAATCACCTTTGATATCCATTGATAGTATTAAAATGCAAAGTCCATGTTAGTTTTATCACCTTCATACTCGGGACGAGCATGGGTTAAGCTTGGGGATGTTGATGCATGTAAAATGCATACATGAACTTTACATTTTATTACATGTTATTCCATGTTATTTGCATCATATAAGGGTTATATTCATGATTTATATTGAGTTTTGGGGATAATTAACAACTTCCCCATTTTTCTGGAATTAACCCTGCGCTGTCAGAAAACCCCTTTTTCTATATTTTTGTTTCAGGGACCCAAACGACGTCCAAATGACCTGAATTTTACGGGGATCACTTTTTTGGAAGGAACGAAACGTAGGCGCAAAGGAATCGAAGAAACGGAGACCAGAAGGCCGAAAGGGTGGGCCCACGCGGCCAGATTCCCTGACCGCGTGGGACCCACCATGGCCCTCGGGCCTCCGCTGCCGTCGATCTTTCTTCCCGAAGCTTCGTCTTGACCTAAAAACGACTATATATAGACCCCCCAGGGCTTTCGCGAAAGAGCGCCGCCGAAACACAGAAACCACGAAACAGAGACCTGGAGCTGAAGATTGGAGGGGGAAAACTCCGGCGGGGCGCTGCCGGTGTGGTCTCCTTCCCTCCAACAACATCTCCACCGACACCATGATGAAGAGGGAGTAGTCCACCCCTGGACTATGGGTTTGTGGAAGTAACTTATGTATCTCTCCTCTCTATGAGCTTCACTAATTAGTACCGTATGAGCTGCTGAACATGATTACGGTCATCTATGTAATTCCTTTGTGGTGGATCTTTATTATGAGTTAATACATGTTTGAGATTGCAATGGTTTTGTTTCAGTTATGAAAGTAGATGCATATTATGTACCCCGTTCTTATTTACTTGTCATGATCAAGCATGTTTATGAGAGCATGTGAGGGGGAACGTGTGCATTAGTTGGAGTAACGGGGGGTGGCTAGTGCAGTGAACGTGACAGATAGTTCTGCGATCCACTTGGGTTTTCTACCTTACTTTGTTGCCTCACTAGGGATAAACAAAAATACCATGCTACCGGAGAGTGGATGTGACCTTGGCCACTACCTCCATGACTAGATCTAGCATGTTCTTATTTTAACTTCATGTCATTGAACTTATTGCTATGCTCTGATTTATCTTAATTACTAAGGTGTTATGATTTAGTTCGCATCTTGGTGGAGCATAAGAGAGAGAACAACTTATACTTGAGATCTCTATGTTAGGACGTGATGCCCATATTATTAATAACTTGTCAAACCATGTCTTGCCATCTTACATGTTAATTTTAGTGTTCCATTGTCTACCACGTTATCAAGAGAGAGTGCATTTGTGAAACCATGAACCCCGGTCCATTTTTAATCATAAGAAACACCTTTCCAACACTTTTATCACCACTTTTGTTTGCTGCCATTATTAAATCCGAAAATACAAAAACACTTTTACATCTTGCATTCATCATAAAAAACCAAAAATATCATTTATCATTCCACCATCATTGCATATTTATTTTACCATCATTGCATATTTACTACTGTTTGCATATTTATTTTATTATCATTCTCACACCTTGTGCTTGACAACCACTTGGTGAGGTTGAGGGCACAAAACAATTTATTTTGTTGCAGGTTCTCAAGAGAAGGATAAGGAGATAACACCTGAAATACTGGTTCCCCGAGAGTTCGATATTAAACCCTCGAGTCACCCCTCGTGGGGAAAACTGTCTTCCACTACTACATACACTCTGCACTTGGAGTCTCAACCTAACCCATTTACTTTTCACGCAGGTAACCACGCGAAGGGTCAGTAAAGTGTTTTCTGGCGCCGTTGTGGGGTAACTACATGAAGGGCCATCAAGCACTCACAAACTTTGTATAATGAAGAGAAATAACATACTCTGTCTATATGTCAAACTGGAAAACACAAAAAAATGTTAAAACACCTCTTTCGAAACCACTCAACGACAACAGAGCAAAAATAAGGAACAAACTAATTAAACGAGACAACTAAGGCGGGCGCGGCAAAGCGCGCCCTTACCTTCTAGTTACATACATCCTCTCACACTTGCACGCATGCATTGCATGGATACATGTATGGTCCACGTTTCAGCCGTGTTTCGGCAACGCCTTTTTCGTTCGATTCTCCGGCCGAAAGCTCCAACGAAACTCTCGATCCCGGAGGATAGAAAGCCTGTTTCTGCGCTCATGATGGGAGGCCACCGTCGTCTCACTCGGAAAATATCATGGGCAGGGGCAGGTCCCCTACAATTACTCCCTTCGTTTCATAATATAACATGTTGTCTATATTTGTATAAAAAAGAGTGACCATGTACACTAAAATGTATTTAGATACATATGTGAACATGTAAATATGAAAAAAGACTAAAACATCTTATATGACTTCCATTTGTCTACATGTGGATATATCTATACATATAACATGTCTAGATACATCCACGAAAGTCATCTAATTTGAAACGGAGGGAGTATGTACGGCCGCTACGTTGTACTCCCTTTGTTTTTTAATATAAAATGTTTTAGCTAGCTCACGTGTTGTTTAGATGCACACCTAAATATGAATGTGGACAAAAAGTAAAACATATCTTATATTTATAAACGAAGGGAGTAGTACTGATTGATTACCATGAAACCGCGTGTTTGTGACTAAGAAACTATAAATCGTTGTAATCCTAATCCACTTCCGCGTGCAACCTCGCTTAGGTCCATGATTGCCTTCCCACCGGTACTCCGTAGAAAGTCCGTTGTTTGTAGAGGCTATGATAAACTAGTGCAATGAGTAAATGACATTTCAATCGCTTCGTGCCACATATATCAAATAAGCTAAACTAGAATGAAATAAATTTATTACCTCGGATAAAAAATAGCCATTTCAATTTCCCTGGTTAGATCGCACAAGAAAGAGAGCCCCCTAGGCAGCATACTCTGGGTTTTCCGGCATAGTCAAGTTAAATGACATAACAAATGAATACATGCCACCGACCAAACGAGAACGTAGAACGACTAGATTAACGAGTGGGTATATAGGAATAGAGAGCTACGGAACTTATAAAGGTAAGAATAAATATATTTGAAGATAAACGATACTCCCTCCGCCTCTAAATAGGTGGCCTATAAACTGAGTAAAAAAGTCAGGAGTTTTAAATTTTGACTGAATATACAAATATGAAGATCTATAATACCAAACTTATATCACAAGATTCACCGTAAGATATATTTTCAGAATGTATTGATGAAATGTTCTGGTAATTGATATTTTTTGTTCTGCGTATTTAGTCAAACTTAAAGATTGTTGACTTTTTTAATAAATTTATAAGCCAGCGATTTGGGGACGGAGGGAGTAGTGTAAAAAACTTGAGGTCACACTTCTCTAACTTGGATTGTCGATATATAAACATATGTTTCAAATGTGCTAAAAGAAAATAAATTTGTGTTGAGAAATATCTACAGTGTTTTCATTTGATTTCTTAAGAACAGATCCGTATTAAAAATAGCTGCATTGTGAAGAACCTCTATTCAAATCGCTTATTTCACAACATAACATATTTCGAAGCATAATCAGTAACTGAGATGAAGAGAGGTGTTCGCAAACTGGAATAAAAAAATTCTGATTTATAATTTCCCAACGTGTAATGTAAATATAATCCCAACGTGAAATTTAATCCAGACATAAAAATGCAAGTATTGAGACTTTAAAAAAACGAGCAACATGTACCTCGGGTTACAAAACACCACTCTCCTACTACTGCGACCTCCCATCCTCGACACCATTGTCACTGTAGCAGCCAGTCCCGTGGTAGCAGCTGAAGAGATACATGGACCAAGCCCAGGCCATCACGGTTCGCTAGCGATGGAGCTAGGCCCACACCACACCCATGCCGAATCAGGCCAGGTCGCCGCCATATTGGACCAGCGGCTGGTTTGTGCTCAGCCTGCTAGTTCAACTACACGTGACCAATGCCGCCTTCGAGGACGGTCGGCCGATCTCGTCGGCACTGCCCGTTTGTGTCGCCGTCGTGCACGCACATAGCCAAGCAGACACCGGCGGCAGCAGCTGTTACATGAACAGAATTCTAATCAAACAGTCGATCGCTTAACAGTGTAGAGTACAATGATTGAGTTTCAGAAAATAAATGGACAATGACGACTGTTCAGCACTACTGTACCCTCCAAGGAATGCAGTCACGTCTACTCCCATCTCATTCTCAGGGGAGCACGGAGAGGGGCAGCCAGCGGCCGGTCCATCATTCATAGGACGACCGGATCGCGATTGCAACACCCGCCACGTTTCTAAGAGGCAAGCGGGCGTGCCGACAAGCGCGGCAACACGTGCCACGTCGGATACTGACAGGAGCGCCCAACGCGTCAACAATATAGCGAGTCTATTGTACCTGCTGCCTCCCCGACGGTGCGTCGTTTGGGAAAAGCGCGCATGCGTTAATGATCGAGAGAAGGTGTGTCGCTTGGGGAGAGGCGCTACAGCCCACTCGCTTTCTCGCATGTGCTTTTAAAGCGGCGTTTCCTCACCGCACCGCCACATTCCATCTCCCAGTTCCCCTTGCCTCAATCGCCCTGTGATGTGTTTACCATGTGTAAGACGGCCCTTCCATTGGTTCATGTAACACACATCTCCATGTGATTAGCAAGAATCCTAGCACGACTAAATATCATAGGATTGTAATATCATGTCTATTCTAATATAGTGCAAGGAAATCTTTAAAGCGCACATTTAAATGTAGATATCTAGACATGGAACTGGGAATTAGGATTGGGTTTTCTGAATTCTGTTGTTTGGATGTATTTTAGAATAGGGAGAAAGAATTATAACTTTATCAACGACATTGAGCTATAACTAAATCACCTCTCCTACAAAATAGAGTTATACCCTTCGAACCGGGAGACAATCTACGAATATGCACTTGCTCCGACGAATCCCATCCGGTGCCGCCAAAGTCAGAGGCTCCCTCATCGGTCTGTCATAGTCTCCCTCCCGACCATCATAGCCACTGCAGAAGGCGCACTTGTGGCGGGCGCTTAGGCACCTACAGTGGGCGGTTTGGTGGCGGCAGAGGAGTGAGAAGGTAGAGTAGATGTGAGGTCCTCCTCCCGCCGGGGCTAGCGGCGACATTGAATAACACCGTCTTGTCCTACCGTGTGTCTCTCCCCTCCCGCGTTCACCATCTTGGCCTCGCGTACCGGTGTGTCGCGCCGAGGTACAAACTCCACCGCTCAACCATGGCTCTTCCAAGTATTGCGGGCAATATGAGGAGGTAATTACTTATGTTTGGACACAACCCTACACAATAAATAATCCTCATGGGGAAAATTCATAAGGAATCCAATGTTTCAAAATTTATATGAAAATCCTTTGAGTTAAAAAGACCCTTAACTTACTAGTCGTTTTTTTTAGTTTGACTATCTAAACTATCATCTACAAAATCAGATTTATATTATTATTGCATATTTAATAAGAGGTACACTATTATAAATATGGTAAAAGGTTTGTCTGTTAGACCGTATGAATGTGATGGAAATTTTAAAATATTTTCGAGAAAATACTTTTTATTATAAATTTCTTTCCATGCTTGTGAAGTTAGAGGCCATAAATACTTGACAATTAGAGGTTCGGTTGTTTCATGTACATGTACTAGTATTCGATTGTTGCTGCTGTTGACTGCATTTTAAAAGTCATATTTGGCAGCCACCAGATTAGATCCAATCATCGGAGATCGACCCTACATATCACCCAAAATGAATACCAATGTTATTAGAAAATGCCAATTATACTCTCCAAAATGCAGGTTTTGTAAGACACTGACATGGTCTTCAAAATACGACTTGAATCAACAAGTTGTATGCAAATATTTTTTTTACATAATAATTATGTGTTAAATATCTATTTCATGGCGGCTCTAATGGTAAAAATTTGTGACAACACAAACTTGCGCATAGCTTGCACATAAAACTTATAGATTATTCCAGTGCTACAAAAGTTTGTGACTAGCTGAAACCAACAGATGATATTTTTCAGACAAATACTATTTACTAAGATAAATGGCAAGTTAGGAAGTGGCTACATCAAAGCGCACCGGTTAGTATTGGGCAACTAGGAGTAGTTGGTTTGTAACACCTAGGAATACTTGGTTCTTTCGACAGAGGAAACGGCTTCTCTTGCGTAACATACTAGTTGGATTTCAGCGCGCCGTCACGGCGCGCCCTTAGTGGTTTTTTGAGGCATGTAAATGTTTTTTTTTAATTTGGTCATACTAAATAAGTACTCAATTCAGCAGATAGTAGTGTTTGCAAAATTGTTTACATTTTGTAAAACAGTATGTATAAAGTGTATAAAGCGTTGTAAATTTTGTAGAGCAGGTTCCATTTTAAAGTTTGATCTGCAATTCGAATATGCTGGGTTTTTTTTTTTTTTGTGAACAGCTATTTCGTAATATTTACATTTGTGGTACTTTTATGTTCATATTTTTGATCCCATGTTATAAATGGGCAGGTATTTTTTTTAATCATTTTAATGAATGTTTGTATATAAAAAACTGGTGAGTTGAAGTTACTGATTTAGCGGCATTTAGCAGTTTTGCAAAATGGTTTAAATACCGTAGAACAATATAGATGGAGTGTTTAAAATGATGGAAAGCATGTTGTACATTTATGGTCATATTTTTGAGCCCATGTTATAAATGGGCAGTTTAAAAAAAAATCATTTTGATGAATTTTTCTATAAAAAAACCTTGTGAGTTGAAGTTACTGATTTAGCGGCATTTAGCAGTTTTGCAAAATGGTTAAAATACCGTAGAACAATATAGATGGACTGTTTAAAATGATGGAAAGTTAAACAGTTTTGCATTCACATTTCGCACCGGGCTTTCCTATATAAACAGCTCCCCGTTTGCCTTCCCTCCCCCACACTCACAAACAGCACCATACGAACAGCGCACACCCACGCTAAACCTTCTCACCTTCTCCCAAAATCAAAACCTCTGTTCCTCAAATGGCTAAGAACAACCTCATCATCCTGCTGCTAATGGTGCTCGCCACAAACATGGCAGCCGCATCAGTTACGACCAGGAAGCTCATGTTCCTGGTCCAGCCCCAGCCGAACCTCCTGACGTACCACAACGGCGCCGTGCTGCACGGCGACATCCCCGTCTCCGTCCTCTGGTACGGCCGCTTCACGGCGGCGCAGAAGGCCATCGTCTCCGACTTCCTCCTCTCCCTCTCTCCCACGCCGCGTGCGTCCCCGGCGCCGTCCGTGTCGCAGTGGTGGAGCAGCATCCACCAGCTGTACATATCCAAGGCGGCGGCCGTCGGGAAGAACGGAGGACACGGCGCCGGTGCTCCCAAAATGGCGCGTGTGGTCTTGTCCAGCCAGGTCTCTGACGAGAAGTGCTCGCTGGGGAAGAGCCTGAAGCTGTCGCAGCTCCCGGCGCTAGCGGCCAGGGCTCGGCCGGCGAAGGGCGGCATCGCGCTGGTGCTCACGGCGCAGGACGTGGCCGTGGAGGGCTTCTGCATGAGCCGGTGCGGCCGCCACGGGTCCGTGGACGCGAAGGCCGGCACCGCCTATGTCTGGGCCGGCAACTCAGCGACGCAGTGCCCGGGGCAGTGCGCGTGGCCGTTCCACCAGCCGGCGTACGGGCCGCAGGCGCCACTCCTATCCCCGCCGAACGGCGACGTGGGCATGGACGGGCTCGTGATCAACGTGGCCAGCATGGTGGCCGGCGCGGTGACCAACCCGTTCGGCGACGGGTTCTACCAGGGCGACCGCGCTGCGCCGCTGGAGGCGGCCACGGCGTGCCCGGGGGTGTACGGCAAGGGCGCGTACCCCGGGTACGCCGGCCAGCTGCTGGTGGACAGGGCCACCGGGGCGAGCTACAACGCCAATGGCGCGCACGGCCGGAAGTATCTGCTCCCGGCGCTGTTCGATCCCGCCACCTCCGCCTGCTCCACGCTGGTGTAGTACTCCTTGGTACCGGCAGAGTACCACGGTGGTAGTGACAAGTGATCCTACTGAAGAATGTGTATAGTTGTGTACAGTACATGCTGCTGCTAGTGATCTTGTAGTGCATATTCGTGTAAATAGTATGTGTATCAGCTCGGCTTTGTGTTTGGATCTTCCAGTGCTAAATAAAAATATGAATTGTAAAAATTTGAATCAAACTTGAACTGTAAATTGGAGTGCGGTGCAATTTCTGCGAGATTTTATCTGGGTCGTAGGGTACGGCGCGGAATCGGAGGCACGTGAAGGTACCTCGAACTTGGCGATGCTTATCGTCATCCCCTATCCTGTGCAGCGGACGACGACGAGAATCAGACGAGAATCCGACGTGTCTTGGCCTCCTGGGCGTGAGTCCGTGACGATGTGACACGTATGCGCGATTGGATGGTTGCGTGGCAGTCGCACGTGTGACAAACCAGAGCCACACTATGTTTTGTGAGGCGATTTTGACACTGTAGACCCTTAGACAAAACTTTAGCACAAAATGAACCTCGGCCGAAACTATTTCACGGCATTGACCCTTTTGAGTAGCGCCTCACGATTAGGCGCCACACTACACGGGGTAGCGTCTCGTGATCAGGCGCTACACTTCTTGCCAGCGTGGCGAGCCGGGGCCACCGGGTGGGCCCAGTCAGGGGTATAGCGCCTCGTGATCAGGC
Organism: Poa pratensis; assembly: GCA_947311845.1. Classification (NCBI taxonomy): domain Eukaryota; kingdom Viridiplantae; phylum Streptophyta; class Magnoliopsida; order Poales; family Poaceae; genus Poa; species Poa pratensis. The sequence goes on from CAMZMU010000105.1 coordinate 3,325,562, forward strand.
GCGATGGTGCCATTAGGTAGCGCCTGATCACAAGGCGCTATGCTTCGGATATGTATCAGGCGCGACGCGGCCGTCCCCAACGCTAGCCCTAACTCGTTTTCTTTCCAGAGAGCAGCAGAGGAGCACGGCGGCGGCGGCCACGGTTCTCTCTCCCCCTCTCAAATCCTTCGCCGTGACAATGGCTAACCGGCACGCCTTGTCTGGTTCCAGCGAGGGCGAGTCCCTCCTCTCGGTAAGCCTTTTTGTAGGATTTAATTTCACTCCTTTTTTTAGGGTTAGGTTTGAATGCAATTCATCCTTTTATGTCGTCTTGTAATCTGGATATGTTGTACCTATTAGGAGCTGCCGGACCGTGATTGTGCCCCTGATACTTGCGAGGACCCCACTTGGACCGGAATAGCGCCGGATGCTCCTTCGTTTTGCCGGGTCCACAAGCTCGCCCCTCGGAAGTGTGTTGCATTCGAAAGCTTCGACACTGGCCGGCGTTTCTACATGTGTTATGTCGAAGATGTAAGTAGAAGGAGCGTCATAACAGATGTTTCTGTTGAAAATGGTATTGTAAATCGCTAATTTTGTGGTATCTCATTTCTAGGAGGCAAAGAACTGTGGTTTTGTGTCTTGGGTAGATGCCGAATGGCCAGAAGCTGCGAAGAATGCCCTACGAAGACTCTGGGAGATGTATCATGACAGCAACGGTGCTCAAATTGATGAGACGCTTGCGAATGCAAAGCTACTAAAGAAGGTGGCAGATGAGAAGAACAAGATTGAGAAGAAGTACAACTCTATGGTAGACGAAGTGAACAAATTCATCAATGACACAAGAATGGAGGCCATAGAGAAAGAGGAAGGACATGATCATATGAAGCAGCAGATGGTGATAACAATTGAACTCTTGCAGAAACAGGTTCGTGAGCTGAAATTGGTGCAGAAAGAGAAGGAGCAGCAGTGGGAGAAAGAAAAGAGGGACCTTAAGGACGAGAAGAAAAGGCTAGAGTACCAGTTGTTTGATCTATGGAAGGCAAATAATGCTAACAAGGACAAGATCAAAAGGATGAAGGAAATATGTGATGAGTAGTTGTGTGGAGATTTAGAATTGTGTGGCTAATTGTAGCATTATGATACATTATGGTACTTTGCTAGATGATGTGGTCATGATGTTGTTGTCGTTATTTCGAACTAAGAAATTTCGAGAAGTTGTTGTTCTATTTAGTTGTTTTATGAATAGCTAGATGATATGGTCATGATCGGTGTTCTATGATGATGTTGCTGTATACTCCCCTTGCTCTGTAAATTTTTCAAAATTTGGCAAAGTTTGGATGCATAGCGCCTAGTGTCAAGGCGCTATGCTTCAGTTCCAGAAACTAACAGAGAGCCCAGCAAGAGAAGCAGGGGAAAAATTCTCTAAGTCAGGGTGTCGCGCCTTACCACGAGGCGCTATGCCCTCTTGATAGCATAGCGCCTCATGGTAAGGCGCGACACACTGACTTAGAGAATTTTTCGTACTCTGCTCGACTGAGCTCTCTGGAACCTCTCTGGAACCGTTCGGATCCGAAGGATAGCGCCTTGACATGAGGCGCTATGGTATGCACCGTATGGAAACTACAGAAATTTTTTGAAGCAACTACACAGCAAATTCAACAGGAAATTTAACAGAAATTCAACAGCAATTAAATTCACAGCAAATAGAGTAGATTCACAACAAGATCAACACATTACGACAAGTACGACAAGTTCAACAAGTTCTCCACATTACGACAAGTAAATTCAAAGCAAATTCACCGACAAGTTCTCCACATGGCGATACTACAAGTTCAACATTGTCTTTGCCCTAGTTACGACAAGTTCACCGACAAGTACAGTCTCCTACTTCCGGCCACGGGTACGACGGCTAGTCGTGGCTCGACCCCTAGTGGGCACTGTCTTTGCCCTCACCTCCGGCTGCGCCTCTTCCTCGTTCTGCTCATCTTCATCGGAGGACGAGACGTGCCTCATCCTCCTAACCGTCAACTTCCGTCGGCGCTTCTCCGGGATTTGCGGCTCCTTCCCTTTGTTCACGTAATCATCCGGCGTGAACCGTTCAAATGGCTCCTCCCGTCGGGTTCTCATCAAGTAGGCGGATCGTTGTTTAACCACCGTGGACAACAACATGTCATCGGGAACGTAACAACCAAAAGGAAATATGTGTTACGGTGTTTCCACAATAACAAGAATGAAAAAATGGCCAAAAATGAAATTATGGTGGTAACAAACCCGCGAGGTAGTCTCATAATCTTCCTCATCGTCTAGATCAACCTCGGGGTTAGCCGACGAAGCGGACCTAGACGGCTGCGGCGATTTGTACTCGGGGTCACGACAACCTAGGAGGTTCGCCAACCGGCGTAAGCGTCGGGCTGAGTTCTAAAGGACATTAGAGAAAATGTTAAACTTAGCATTTGAAAGATTGTAGGTCATCTAGTAATCTGCAATATGTTGGTTTGTACCTTCAAAAATCCTCGAAGTGCACTCTCGCTTTGTTCTCCTTCCGGGTTTTCTTCCAACACCGTCTCGCTTTCGTCGGCGTGCTTGCTTATCTCCGTGCGCTGCATGTGAAATAAAATCAACCAGTTATGCAAGAAATATGAGAGAAAGAACCGCTAATAGAAATTATGCAAGAAGACCGTACCACAAAGTTGTACACGCTAGAAAAAGGGATTTGCTTCCCCCTCCTAACCATCCTGTTGTACTGGCTCTCAGCAACTTCGTCAAAGACGAGGGGCTCTTCTAATATCTCCTCCTCATAAGCCGGCTTCAATACGTTCACACGAGTATTCCGAAGAAACCACCGCAAGTAGTTGTTGAAGGCAATTGGACAATGGGCACTCTGCCGGCCCCATCCTCCCTCCCTAGTTTTCTCCAGACATTGCTCGAACTCGATAACGTACTTGTCATGGAACTTGTCCCAATCCTTCACCTTTTTCTGTCTTTTCCGGTCCAACCTGCATTAGAACAAACCAAGGCAATCTTAGTAACAGCTAATAAGATTTTGAGCAAAATCTACTAGAACAAACAATTGTTACCTGTGAAGCGCCTTATCCGTGTTTCGATACTCAGGTGGATGGGCCTGGAACAACCCGAACTACCTCATCACGCGTTGTGGCATGTGGAACTCAACCGCCCAATTGCATATCAACGGGCAGCGCATGAGCCAGAAACGCTTGTCCTTCAAGCACTGCGGGTTCAACGTAAATTCATACAATAGAGGAAAATCGGACCCGCTGCCATAAGGCTCCCATTCCACCTGCAACATGGCACAACCAATTAGTAGGAACATCAAAATCATTAGGCTAGGGTCATGTGAAGACAAGTGCTTACTTGCTCGGCGGTAAGCATATCGAACTCATTGGTGTATTGCTTGTACATGTATTTGATGTCGCTATAATTATCCGATACCACGTCCCACTTGTAAGCCCAAGTGGGGAGCCGAAGAGGGTTCGGGTCAAGAGGGTTCGGGTCAGCTACGTTCCACTCATTGTGGGTCACCTCCTTCGGTCGTCCAACTGGAAAGTGCTCCCAGCTCCATACCGAAAGTAGAAGCGTACAACCACCAATGCCAACTTTCTCAAGTGTCCTACGACAAACATTATCCAACTGCATCAAAAATGAAAACACGGTCAAGTTATGACATTCTACAAATGGAAATGTAAATACAAACCAAGAAAGACCAATTCATTACCTCCCGGTACAAGTAGGCAAGTGCAGCAGAACCCCAACTCCACTTCGAGTCCCAGACGGTAAGCGCCTTCAGCCACATCCACTGAGCCGTCACGCCACCACTGTCAGCAAACAAAGTCCGGGAGATAACGTACCACACGTACACGCGGGCATACGTCTGGATCACATCATCATTTGCTCCGACGGGGCAGTGCGCGAAGTTTTGTACTATCCACACGTAAGAAGCGCCCGCCGGGGCTCTATCTTTGCTCTTGTCCTCGACCTCCTCTGGAACCATACCAATAAGGGCCCCCATTTGCGCGCGCCACCCATCGGAGTCTGTGCTCATACAAAGAGGCCTCCCGTCGATAGGAAGTCCAAGAATCATGGATACATCTTGGAGAGTGGGGGTCATCTCGCCAGTCATGAGGTGAAATGTGTGTGTCTCCGGCCTCCACCGGTCCACAAGGGCGGTGATTGCGGGCGCGTTAAACCTTGGGGTCGAACGGCTCACAAGTTGGATGAAAGGGAGGAGGCCTAGCCTCTGGATGTACGGAGTGTACCGGTCATCGTAAGGCATCTCATTCGACGAAGCCCCATGAGACCGAATCTTGAAAGGTCCAAGCTCCTGCAAATAACACATTTGAAATAGAATATTACAACGTATCCAACGCATTTGCAACAAAATAAAATCAAACAAATAAAGAAAGCAAGCTTCATTTTATTACCTCCCCCAATACGGCCATCTTATAGGCCCGGTGCGCAACATCATACTCATTATCGAGTAACCACACCATCCTACATATTACAACATATGTGAGCAATATTTCACACACCTAACTATACAAATAATACTACACAAATTTCCTCCACACATAGTTCCATGCCATACTAATAGATAATACTAAAAAATCGGTTTCTAAGCAAATATCGCCTACTAAATTTTTACCAACTAATACTATACATAACCTAATGCTAAAGATCATACAAGCATGCCATGGGTCAACAACAAAATCCAAATCAACTAGATACTAGAGTTGAACCGAAACATGCCAATGTATGCCAAATGTGATGATTTTATTGGACAAAAAATGAGGGATCGGAGGAGAATACCTGCGGGAAGTAGTTGGGGACGGAATCCCCTCGCTTTTCTCTTCAAATCGGAGTGGATTTGGTGAAGGATTTGAGAGGGGGAGAGAGAACCGTGGCCGCCGCCGCCGTGCTCCTCTGCTGATCTCTGGAAAGAAAACGAGTTAGGGCTAGCGTTGGGGACGGCCGCGTCGCGCCTGATACATATCCGAAGCATAGCGCCTTGTGATCAGGCGCTACCTAATGGCACCATCGCGCCTGATCACGAGGCGCTATACCCCTGACTGGGCCCACCCGGTGGCCCCGGCTCGCCACGCTGGCAAGAAGTGTAGCGCCTGATCACGAGGCGCTACCCCGTGTAGTGTGGCGCCTGATCGTGAGGCGCTACTCAAAAGGGTCAATGCCGTGAAATAGTTTCGGCCGAGGTTCATTTTGTGCTAAAGTTTCGTCTAAGGGTCTACAGTGTCAAAATCGCCGTATTGTGAAGAATAGGCACTGAATTGTTTGTTTCTAAGAGCCAGAAAAGAGTTGGAGAGGCTATGCTGGGCTGTGCCGGGCTGGTCTATGTTCTATAATGGGCACATTGAATTTTCAGCCTGTGAATGGTGCGGAAGCCGCACCAAACCCACTCCAGCCCAACCAAAGAATTCCTTTGCACCCGCACCAGGCCAATCCACTAATTAATTACTGGAACCCAACCCGCAAGCTTTTTGTCCCCAAACCGCACCAACCCGCAAGGCCTTTTGCGGTGTGAATCTGTTTGACGGCCCGCACGCAAACCATGGGGAGATACTGATACTGCTGCGCTCGTACTACTCGCTGGCTGGCTTGCCTGCTAGGCTGCTAGCTGCAGTTGATTTTTCTTTTTTACAACAGCTAACAACTGTTCATTTGCTTGTACCGGAACATGAGTATAAAATACATGTCCAAAAATAAAAATAAAATCAGAGTAGATAAATTTTCATAAACAACCGGACAATCAAAGCAGCACACAAATACATGTCCACAGATAACTTTTATTGGTCTGAACTCTGAATATATAACATACATGTCCACAGATAACTTTTAAAGTTGATTTGGGTCATCGCTTTTGCTTGCCGGCCAGTGCTTCAGTAGTCCCTCAGCTTGAGCTTCTTCTTGATCCTGATGCAAATATCAGTGCAGTAGTCAGCCAAGCAAAATACTCCCTCCGTTCCAAATTAATTGACTTTCTTTTGTCCACACGTGGATGTATCTAGACATGTTACAAGTATAGATACATCCACATGTGGACAAATGGAAGTCAATTAATTTGGAACGGAGGGAGTATAAAGTAGATGCTGCTGAAGAAAGTTGCACGCATGAGAACAGAATGAGACGAGGAAAGGTTTATCAACGGCAGAGTTAACTTCATAAGCTTTATATAGCGAAGCCGAGAACAGAGCAGAGCAGGGATGCATCATCAGATAGCTTCAGTCTAGTACAGATAGCTTCATTACAAACGAGTACAGCTTGCTAAGAAGATGCACAAAATATCCAGTGAGACAAATGACTAAAATCTGAATATCATACCAGCAACTACTAGTGGACATCAGCAAATGACCCAGCATCATGCTCTGAGCTTGGACCTCCTGCTAAGCTTGGATCTGCACATGGAAAATATATCGTAAGCATAAAAAACTAGATTTATGCACATGACTTCTTAAAATATATTTTACCTTCATTGCTTGGGACTTTAATAAGCCAGTCCTTTGCGCAAACTAAAGCTTCAAGGGCATGTGGTGTTAGGGAGGCTCGTGTATCTCCTAGAACTCTTCCACCACAACTGAATGCCGACTCGGACGACACGGTACTAAGTGGGATTGCAAGGAAATCTCAAGCCATAGCTGAGAGCACGGGGTATTTTTCCGCATTTGACTTCCACCATACAAGTATATCAAAGGTTTGAGCCGAACTCTCAACGAAGTTGTCATCCATGTATGCGTCCAGCTCCAACTTTGGTTGGGTGTAGGCTACCCTCCTTGACTTGTACCGAGCAAACTCTTCTTCAAGTTTCCTCTTACCAAGAACAGGTGACCCCACATCACCGCTGGCTTCACGAGACACAGATTGCTCGCTGCTTCTTTTGACTTGCTCTTCATACAACTTGTAGTATGACTTCATCGTTGTGGCCACACTACCTAGGCTGGTCTCAATGTCCTCAAAATTCTCACAATACTTTTCATAAAAGAAGTCCAAGTAGTATGCTTTTCTTCTTGGATCTAGTACTGTGGCAATGACAAGTGCAGTATTCAGCTTGGATTCTTTCCAGTACTTGTCAAACTTGTCATCCATAGAAAGGGATAGATTATACATGGTTGCATTAACTTTCCATTGAGGATCCTTTAAGGCATTACGGATACACAAGATCATATGCAAGAACTGATGTGAAGTTGGTTTCCTATCAGCTGAAACTGCATTTGTAGCTTCTTCAAAAGCTCTAAGAAAATCACATATCACTTCTGCATTATCCCACTCTTTGACGTCGGGTGCAACTTCACCATTCTCGCTTGCATAGCTGTTTAGGACTGCCTTATATCTGATAGCTTCAACAAGCATGTAGAAAGTTGCATTCCAACGATGTGGAAGGTCAAGGACAAGACCAGCCTTCGGAGGTAGCCCCTTACTCTTGGCAATTGTGTTGAATGATTGTATTCTCCCGCCTGATGAATTGACGTGCCTATACAGGTCACGTATCCTCTCAATGCATGTGTGGAGATGTTTAGTACCATCTTGAACTAAGATGTTCAAGATGTGGGCAGAACATCTGACATGGAAATCAGAACCAGCCAACATCAACCCATGGTCTTGAGTTTCCAAGAAGGTGTTAATTGCTGCGGTGTTGTTTGCTGCGTTGTCCAAGGTGATAGTGAACAACTTGTGCTTTATACCCCAATCTGAAAGGCACCTACAAAGAGCCTCCTCAATAGCAACTTGTGTGTGTGGATATTTAACGTCTTTGAAGGAAATTACCTTCTTCTTCAAGACAAAGTTACTATCAATATAGTGTGTTGTGACACACATGTAGCCCAACTTTTGAATAGACGTCCACATGTCTGAGGTGAGGCAAATACGAGAATCGAGGTTCTTGAGTTCGAGTTTCAGCTTGTCCTTCATCTCATCATGTTCAAGGATGCAATCATTCCGGATTGTGTGACGACCAACTACTTTGAAGGTTGGTTGCATTGACTCCATCCATTCCTTGAAGTAAGGGTCCTCAAATTTCCTAAATGGGACCTCAGCATGGATACAGTATTTGGTCATGAGTTGTCGGCTTCTCTTAGAATTGAAGACGAATCCAACGTCCAATGCCTTCCTCTTAAGCGTCGCCAAAAAGCTAGCTCTAACCTCATCTTCAATCTCTCGGCAATACTCAGAGATGTGGCCCAAAAGGCTACTGGTTCCGGACCTTCTAGTGCAAGTGAGCTTGATTCCACAGTATTTGCAAACAGCTTTCGGAACATCACCCACAACGACAAGGTCTTTCTCAAAGTGCTCACATACCTTTGATCTCTTGACTTGTTGTGTCGCTGAAGGTGCATTCATATCATCACCAATTCCAGAGCTCGCGAGGTATTGCCGGACATGTTTGCAAGCCTAGTTGATATTGAACAAAGTACATGTTAGAACATATCATATAAAGTACATTTTTGAACTGAACTATTTCTTGCTAGAAAACTACAGAACTGAACTAGTACAACGGTTGTTTTAATTAAAACTGAACCAAACCTACGGCCACAACATCCACCATGGGTCACAACATATGGTTCAGAACTAGGACTGAATAATCTCTCTCGTCACTGCACTGGACTGAATTATAACTGAACTAGGACCAACTTTAGCACAGGAATACAAGATGTGCTTCAGAAGTCAGATACTAATACAAGAGGTTGTTGTAGGATGAATCAAACATTCAAAGATAAAACAAAGGAGGACGAGGATGGTCGAGAGGGTCACCTTGCTAAGAAAGGGTAGGGAGGGCAGTGCGGCGGGCTTGCTGTCTTGTTGAGAAAAGGGCAGGGAGCTTGCCGTCTTGACGGAGGAGGTCGGCAGGCCGACGGCGAGTCAGGATTCCACCCGGAGCTTGCCTCCTTGCCCTAGGCGGAGACGGCGACGAAGCAGCGTGGCGGCGGTGCAAGAAACCCTAGATGGCAGGTGCTGGGCGACGAAGCATGGCGAGGGAGGACGACGCTGGGATGTGCCGCTGCTGCAGATCGATGGCGGCGGGATGCTACGCCGCTCGGGACCTAGGCGGCGGCTGCGGCGGTACAGGTGCTGTGCTGGGCACCTAGGTGGCCATGGGGATGAACGGCGTAGCAGGGGAGGCGATGGGCGTGGCCCCGAATGGCTGGTGCGGGTCCAAACCCACGGGTTCAGCCCGTTCAAGTTTTTTCTTTTAGACACCGAACCGCACCGCACCGCCCCGCTTTTCTGTTAAGTCCGCACTGCTTGGGCCCACGAAATCATTTCCACCCATTCAGCCCAAACCGTTTGAGGCCGAAGCATAATCCGCACCAAAATCCCCACTTCAACCCGCACCATTCCCAGGCTGATTGAATTTTGACTTCAACAAACGATTTACTGGATTTAAAAAAAAAAATCTGGGCACATTGAATTTTGACTTCAATTTTTTTGACAGCTCTACCGTAGGGGGAACTTGACTTCAAAATTTGGTCGTGAAATGTAAAATAGCTTATTCAGAAATCGTATGTCCGAATCCGACAAAACCTTCCTAGAACCCATAATGCAACATGTAAGATTTACTGATTTGTTCTCAATGTTTGCTGGGCATTTTGAATTTTGAGTAAATTTGAGCAGCTTTTAGGAGGATTTTAGCAGCATTTTTGCACCATATCCAACTATTTTAACTTCACTTGTAAGCACTCTAGACTCCAGAGGCAACATGCAAATAACAAAGTAATAATCAGATATATATTTGCAATAATTGATAACACACAAGTAAACCAAGAAAAAAGCATAGTGGACAAAACATCCCAACCACTTAACACCCTTAACACCGTAAGTCTCCAAGTTCTATAGCAACTAGCGATACTAAACAAAAGACTATAGCTAGTCCCCCAGAATACATTTAGGCCTCACCACATGTACACTTTGGCCTCAAAAGACTATAGTTAACCCCTAAAATACATCCAAAACACTATTGCTAGCTCTCAAAGTACCATGTAACCAACATGTAGAGATGATGCAGATCGGTCGTTGGATTGCCTTTGGAAGGCCCAGATCGATCGAAAGTCCATCCATGACTTTGAGGTTCAACGTCACTGAAGTTGTGTCCAGGGGAGGGGGACGAAAGCAGCAACACGCCAATTATAGGAGCAGTATCCACATGTACATGTAAAAATCCAAACTCTAACCAAAAAGACTACTAGAGAGAACACAATTATTTACTAAGTATAAGAAATTTGCAATGCTTATGGAAGACATCTGTCTTTCAAGCGGAACAAAATTTTAGCAGACACGGAACAAAAGCACCATTTTGTGTAGAACAACAATTTAAGACTAACTGAAACTAAAAATATCGTGAAACAAATCATGAGTACAAAAGGGAATAATGTTTAGACACACGAGGAACAAATCACGATCGGTAGAAAGACGAAAATTTAGTTAATTAATAAGTGAAACACAATTTAGGACTCTGTGAACAAACAAAAATATAGATGGAAAGAAAATTTAGAGCCCGCGAAACACATCATCACTATAAGACTAACAAATATTTTGAATCTCACGGAACAAAATTTTGGAATAATTAAATAAAATGAAACATGCCTTAAAAGAAAACCATAAAAACTAAACTAGGGAAAATAAGTAAACAAAAAAAGAAATAACATTAAAAAGGAAAGATAAGAGCAATGGAAAAACGAAATAAAGACTAAACTACGAGAAATAAACGCAAAAGGAAGTATCATTAAAAAGGAAAAACAAAAGAAGAAGAGAATGGGTAAAATGGAAAAATAAAACCATAGGATCCGTGTGTGATGCATGATTGGTGAAGGCCAAAAAGGAAAGAATGATATAATCTAAAACTGTGATTTGGAGGAGGAGTAACATGTGTGAATGGGTGACATGTCAGCAGCCCTATGCATGCTCACATGCAGGTCAATGGCGATGATGTGCCGGGTTTTCCTACACATTGCTTTTCCGCATCAATTCTTGGGCCTGATGACGAGTATTTTCCTCTTTTCGGGGTTCGGCCGATCTGATGCTTCCAATGAAGTGGGCTGAATGTATGTCGGAATAAAAGTGGGGTCGATGTATTGAAACATTAGGCCGAAGTATTTTACTCCCTTCGATCCAAAATAAGCATCGTAATTTTAAAAACTAGGCTGGTTCAAAACTGTGACATTTATTACATATAAATTAGATAGAGTATCTTATTTTATTGAAACTAGAGGCATGGTGATCCAAATTCATATATAAAGCTAGCGGAGCGAGGCCTGTCGTTGGAGGCTTCCGAGTCAGACTGTAGCCGACTTAGAGTTTTGCCTCCATATATAGCTCTTGTAAGCCGCTGGTTAGGATAAGTCGCAAGTTGTAAATCCCAGCGTTTGTAATCTCACCCGATCTTAGTGAAATTTTGTTGGCCGACACTCGTGATTTTCTCTCTCTCATTGTTGAGAGGGCTTTGCACGTTAAATCTCGTGTCCATATGATTTGATCTCTTTTATTTGTCGTTTTATTGCCTATCGTTTATAACATTATCCATTAAAATAATTGTTTGATTAAATGATAGAAAATCCGGCGAAAAACTTTACACCACACCCACATGACACGGCTACACCGGCCTAGTGGCCTACATGGCTACTCACAAACACCACACACGCGCCATCGGGGAACCCAGAAAGATATGAAACAGGAAGCAGTCCGGTAGAAATGTTTCCAACACTGCATATTTTTGCATTACGAAACAAGTCAAATAACCAAATTACTCTGTTATGCAGTTCAGTTTTCCAATCACCACCCTTCACAAAACAACATATTTCCAGAAGCACTCACATAAAAGAACTGGCATACTATATACGATGCACGATAACTCGTAAGATACAAATCTCCATTGCTCAGAAAACAATAAACTACAACAAGTACGGGCCAAACAAGCATTGAAATACATGCAAAACAATGTGAAGTAGGAGTACAAGGAAAAAAAAAAAGGCATTTATTTTCCCTCCTGATCTCATGCAGCCAGAGTGGTAGATCATCCATTCTGTCTGCTTCGTCTCACGCGCGACGTTCCTCCCACACAGCGCCTACACGAGCGTCCTGCACTTGGACGTCGTCGGGTCCCACAGCGCCGGGAGCAGGTACTTCCTCCCGCCCAGCCCGACGGCATTGTAGCTCGCGCCGGTGGCCCGGTCCACGAGCAGCTTCCCAGGGTAGCCGGGGTAGGCGCCGCTCCCGAAGACGCCAACGCACGCCGTGGCGGCCTCCGAGCCCATGTCGCGCTGGTAGTACCCGTCCCCGTAGGGGTTGGTCACCGTGCCAGCGAGCAGCGCGGCGAGGCTGATCACCACGCCGTCCATCCCCACGTCACCGCTTGGCGACACGAGCGGCGGCATCCTCGGCCCGTACACGGGCCTCGCGAACGGCCACGCGCACTGGCCTGGGCACTGCTTGGTCGGGTTGCCCACCCACAGGTAAGGGTGCCGCGCCCTTCCGTGCTTACCGGCGCTGGCGTGGTCGTGGACGCCGCACCGGAACATGCAGAAGGGCGCCACGAGGACGTCGGGCGCCGTGAGCACGGCCGTGATGGCGCCGCGGAGGTGCCCCGCGCCCCTCGCCAGCGCCGTGACGTTCTCCAGCGAGAGGGACCGGCCGAGCGACATGCGCTCGTCGCGTACCTGCTTGCCGAGCCTCAGGCGCGCGCCCCCGCCGCGGTACAGCGAGGTCACGCGCCACCAGGACGCCACGGACGGGCCGATCTGGGCGGAACGGGGTGCCGGCGGCGCCGAGACCGAGCGAACGAAGTCGGCGACGATGGCGCGCTGCGCCGGGGTGAAGCGGCCGTAGTAGAGGATGTTGACGGTGAGGTTCCCCGTGAGCAGCGTGCCGTGGTGGTCCTGGAGCACGATCGGGTCGGGCTTCACCAGGAAGAGCATGCGCGGGTTGTACGCCGCGCACCCCGGAAGCACAGCGACGAGGAGGAAGAAGAGTGGCAGGAACGACGACGGCCTGTTGCGCTCGTCCATGGCATGCGAATGCGAGATCAACGAGCTGGTTCTGGTTGTGGATGTGACTTCGATCGAGGACTTGCGTATAGTTTGATGCGTTTGTCTATCAGGTTTCCCGCGGGTTTAAATAGAAAGCCGGGAGCGTTCCGGCATAAAGACGACGACGTGATGGAGGCGCGTGATGCTTTGGCGCGTCAAGGAAGTTAAAGAAAACCATGGCACGCGCGTGCATGCATCCGGCTCCGCGGTTTTGGATTTGAGGAGGAGAATGTCTGTCTGGTTCAGAACGTCGTGGCCGCAACAATGTCGTTCATGGCTATCTGTTGAACACGAACTACGAGCGGGTCTTGTGTTGTGAGCGGGGTGCAAGTCCGGCGGATTGGGTCGCTGAAGTTATTTTATGAGCGTTCAAAGATGGATTAAGCTATACCATCGGCGCACAAGTGGTCTCGTTCCCATTTTATTCTCCAAAACGAGACAGGAGAATGTACAAGGGAAAACGTCTAATATTATACAACAGTTTCACTCGCGGCACGTACGAGAACGGCGAGTCTTGTTCCAACTAGATTTTTGGGTTTTCTATTTTCCTTACTTTTCCCCTCTTCTTTAACCATTACTTGGCCAAGTTCTGACGAGTGGGCGGGCTTGGATCTATGGCGGCTCATTTTGAATCGTCCCGGCCACGATCTTACCATCATAGACATCCACCACCGCCATGGAGCCCGTAGTTGCCGCCACCATCCTTGTCGTGCCGACTACGTCCGCCGAGGTGACGAAAGGCGGCACAACATCTCCGCGGATGGGAGCCGCGACAGCTTGAAGGGACACTTTATGATGCATCAATCGTGAGCGACATCGCCCTTCTTTCTTAAAAAAAAAAAACATCGCCCTTCTTTCTCCTAATAAACATGGTAAGGACTGGTCGATCCAGAATCAGATAGCAGTTGAATTCCACTTGGTAAGTACTGAATTTCTCGACAGTGTGATCTACTCCCTCCCTTTCATAATGTAAGATGTTCTAGCTAGCTTACATGTTGGCTAGATGCAAATCCAAATGAGTGTACATACACATTAAAATATGTCCACATACATCTATATACATATGAGGCTTGTGCTTTCATAGGCCCCCAAAAACGAAAAGGTATCCTGAGCATAACACACTACGAAATATTGGGCTACAGCCAAGCTAGATCGCGAGCTGAAAAATATTTGTGTAAAAAGGGTAAAATTTAAGAAGAAATGCGGCCGCTGGGAATCGAACCTGCATCTCCCAGGCGCAGAAAAGGGAGCACAACCACTGGGCTACGCCTCAGGTTATGGTTGGAGTAAGAATCCGAGCACACATAAACCGAGCTGGAGACATTAACTGAATTTTAGACGGAAAACCTCAGACTTCAGATGGCACGCGACGGCGATGAAGATTTGTGACGACTAGGAACGCGTGACGCGCACGTGTGTGCAGTGCTGCTGTGTGTGCGCCAGGATGCTGGGTGCGGAGCAAGATGCGTGCGGCTAAAGTCGAAATAACCCCCATTATTTTTTCTTAATATAGTATGACCAAATTAGGCATCCCTAACAAGCACTTTTATTTTTAACAAGTCCAACATATTATTAATTTTGTGCTCACATATGTGCCAAACAAGAATATTCTGCCATGTGCAACGTATCTTGCGGTAACTCAGAATTCAATTCAGATTCTAACGTCGTTTTATGGCCAACCCTTAAACTCTTACATTGTAAATGAGCAAACCCAATTGGTCTACCCCATTCGACGCCAACTTGAAAAAATTAGGGTGAACATAATATTCCTATGTTTGTGTGGAGTGAAATTGAGGAGACACTATCCAACCTCCAAATTCACAAAATTGCCAGTTTATTATTATTCCTATCATTTTTATATTGAAAAATTAAGAAGGTATGGAAATATTGCCAAAATACAACAAAACATTGCATTCATGCCTAATTTGATCTAGCTAGCCTGGAGAAAATTGTGTTCATCTCGCTAAATTCAAAAAAAATCATTGGTTCAGAAATGAGTGCCAAATAGAGTCAGAACGGAGCCATTTGTAAGCAAGTGATTTTTATAACATGCTTGAAATGAACCATTATTTTTGTTCCATGTAACAAAATTAGGCACATCTTTGAAAAAAAGTTTTGTTTTTTTGACAAGTCCAACATATTATTCATTTTTTGCTCAATAATTGTTCAAATAAGAGCATTCTCGCACGTGAAAGCGAATCTTGCGATATATGAGGTTCCATTTTAGGTTCTCACACGATTGTATAGCTTAACCTTACACACTCAACGAGCAAAGCCAATTGGTCTACCCATTTCCATGCCAGTCTAAGGGGACGACACAAGACAAAAAAATCAGCAGGGTTTGTCAACAATACATGATAGTATGCGTCGGGACCACTCGAAAATTTGGACTTGATCATAATATTCCTATGTAGATGTAGGTGTGTGATACGTCTCCAACGTATCCATAATTTCTGCTGTTCCATGCTTATATTATACCATTTGCTACTTGTTTTATATACACTTCATATCACTTTTATGCATTTTCTGGGACTAACCTATTAACAAGATGCCACAGTGCCAGTTCCCTGTTTTCTGCTGTTTTTGGTTTCAGAAAGTTACTTCTGGAAATATTCTCGGAATTGCACGAAACAAAAGGCCAAGTCCCTATTTTTCCAACACGTACACGGAGTCCGAAGGAGAGACGAAGGGAGCCACGAGGTGGCCAAACCACCTGGCGGCGTGGCCCCACCTTCTGTCGCGCCAGCCTGTGGTTTGGGCCCCTCGGGGGTCCGCCGACATCGCCCATTCGCCTATTTATTCCCCGAGACATGAAAACCCTAAAACACCGAGCCTTTCATCCAGAACATATTCGCTGCCGCCGCCGTCGTCAACCCTAACTCGGGGGTTCTGAAGCTCTTCCCGGCACCCTGCGGAGAGGGGAATCATCACCGGAGGGCTCTACATCGCCATGCCAACCTCCGGAGTGATGCGTGAGTAGTTCATCCTTGGACTATGGGTCCATAGAAGTAGCTAGATGGTTGTCTTCTCCACTTGTGCCATCATGTTTAGATCTTGTGAGCTGCCTATCATGATCAAGATCATCTTATTGTAATGCTACATGTTGTGTTTGCTGGGATCTGACTTATATTGATACCTATGTGGAGCTGAATATTATATTATCATGTCTATGTCATTTGTGATCTTGCATGCTCTCCGTTACTTGTTGAAGCCTTGGCCAAGTGAATACTTGTGACTCCAAGAGAGGGTATTTATGCATGATAGTTGGGTTCAACCTCTATTTAACCTGGGATAGTGACAGCAAGTTCTAAGGTTGTAGATGTGTTGTTGCCACTAGGGTAAAACAGCAATGCTTTATTCAAGGATGAATGTATTGTTTACATTACGCACATTACTTAATGCAATTGTCTGTTGCTTGCAACTTAATACTGGAAGGGGTACGGATGTTAACCGGAAGGTGGACTATTTAGGCATAGATGCATGCTGGATAGCGGTCTATGTACTTTGTCGTAATGCCCAAATGAATCTCATAGTAGACACCACAACTCGCACATGCATGTTATATGCACTTATCAATTGTCAATTGCCCAGCTGTAATTTGTTTACCCAGCATGTTAGTTATCTTATTGGAGAGACACCACTAGTGAACTGTGGACCCGGTCCATTCTTTTACATCTGAAATACAATCTACTGCAATCATTGTTCTCTACTGTTTTATGCAAACAAACATCATCTTCCATACGATACGTTTAACCCTTTGTTTTCAGCAAGCGGTGAGATTGACAACCTCACTGTTAAGTTGGGGCAAAGTAATTTGATTGTGTTGTGCAGGTTCCACGTTGGCACCGGAATCCCTGGTGTTGCGCCGCACTACACTCCTTCACCAACACCTTCGAAGCAACCTCGTTTTCCTACTGGTTCGATAAACCTTGGTTTCATACTGAGGGAAAACTTGCTGCTGCACTCATCATACCTTCCTCTTGGGGTTCCCAACTGACGTGTGACGTTACAAGCATAGTTTCTGGCGCTGTTGCCGAGGAGATATTCCCTCGTCAACTTAGCGCTAGCAACACGTTTTTGGCGCCGTTGCCGGGGAGATATTCCCTCGTCAACTTAGCGCTAGCAACACGTTTTCTGGCGCCGTTGCCGGGGAAAACCGAATTGCTTCTGCAAGGGGAGTCTCTCACACCCAATCTCTTTACTTTGTTATTTGTCTTGCTTAGTTTATTTTTATTTAGTCTTGTTTGCTCTCTTTATCAAAAACACAAAAAAATTAGTTACTTGTTTAATTTTTATTTGTTTGTTTTTCAAAATGAGTACTCCTGAGAACACTAAGTTGTGTGACTTCACTAGCACAAACAACAATGATTTCATATGCACTCCTATTGCTCCACCTGCTTCTAAAGCAGAATTTTATGAAATTAAACCTGCTCTATTAAATCTTGTTATGAAAGAGCAATTTTCTGGTGTTAGTACTGATGATGCTGCTGCCCATCTTAATAACTTTGTTGAACTTTGTGAAATGCAAAAGTATAAGGATATGGATGGGGATATTATAAAACTGAAACTTTTTCCTTTCTCCTTGAGAGGAAGAGCTAAAGAATGGTTGCTTTCTTTGCCTAGAAATAGTATTGATTCTTGGACAAAATGCAAAGATGCTTTCATAGGGAAATATTATCCTCCTGCTAAGATTATATCCTTGAGAAGTAGCATTATGAATTTTAAACAACTTGATAATGAACATGTTGCTCAAGCTTGGGAAAGAATGAAATCTTTGGTGAAGAATTGTCCCACTCATGGACTGACTACTTGGATGATCATCCAAACCTTTTATGCAGGATTAAATTTTTCCTCAAGGAACTTATTGGATTCAGCCTCTGGAGGAACCTTTATGTCCATCACTTTAGGTGCAGCAACAAAGCTACTTGATGATATGATGATCAACTATTCCGAATGGCACACCGAAAGAGCTCCTCAAGGTAAGAAGGTAAATTCTGTTGAAGAAACCTCCTCTTTGAGTGATAAGATTGATGCTATTATGTCTATGCTTGTGAATGGTAGATCTCATGTTGATCCTAATAATGTTCCTTTAGCTTCATTGGTTGCTCAAGAAGAGCATGTTGATGTAAACTTCATTAAAAACAACAACTTCAACAACAATGCTTATAGGAATAATTTTGGTAGCAACAACTCTAGGCCTTTTCCTTCAAGTGGTAATGGTTATTTAATGCTAGATCTTTTATGCCTAGTGAGGAAAGGATGATAGAAATTGAGAGATCAACTAAAAGCTTTATGCAATCACAATTTGAGCAAAATCAATTGTTTACAAAAGCTATGAATGAACAAACTGCCATGTTGAAGAATATAGGACAGCAACTCGAAAATATAAATAGTGAGATTTCAGGTTTGCAAACTAAGATTTCCATTGCTGAAAACCGTATTTCATCTATGTCTGAAGCTCAGTCCTCTTTGATTAATAACATGGCAGCGAAACCTGAAGGTCTTGATGAGTCATTTGCTACAGCAAATGCCATCCAAGTTCGAATTGATAATAATATTAGGATGTTGGCTGAATTGCATGCTAGGTGGGAAAAAGAGGAAGAACTTGAAAAAGAGAATAGTATAGTTAGAGTTTGTACTATCACCACCACTAGTAATGCTAATGTTTTACATGCTAGTAAGCCTCCTACTATTGATGGTAATGTTATTGGTGTTGGTAATGTCTCTACTACTTCTGCAAAGCGTTTGAAATTGCCTAAAACTGCTGAAACTTTTTCTGATAAAAGTGCTGAAATTTTTCAAACTATTGGAGACAATGGTTCCACCACCATTGACAATAATGATTTTGATTTTGATGATTGTAACATCTCTGAAGTTATTATGTTCTTGCAAAAATTAGCTAGAAGTCCCAATGCTAGCACTATTAATTTGGCTTTTACAAAGCATATTACAAATGCTCTTTTGCAAGCTAGGGAGGAGAAGTTGAAACTTAAAGCTTCTATTCCTAGGAAATTAGAAGATGGTTGGGAACCCATCATTAAGGTAAAGGTGAATGATTTTGATTGCAATGCCTTGTGTGATCTTGGTGCAAGTATTTCGTTTTGCCCAAGAAGCTTTATGATATTCTTGATTTGCCACCTTTGGAACATTGTTATTTGGATGTTTTTCTCGCTGATAATGCTATGAAGAAACCTTTGGGGCGAGTTAATGATGTTTTTATTACAGTAAACAATAACCTTGTCCCCGTTGATTTTATTGTTATGGATATTGAATGCAATGCATCTTGTCCTATTGTTTTGGGAAGACCTTTTCTTCGAACTGTTGGTGCCATCATTGATATGAAAGAAGGTAATATAAGGTACCAATTTCCTCTCAAGAAAGGTATGGAACACTTCCCTAGGAAGAGAATGAAGTTACCTTTTGACTCTATTGTTAGAGCAAGTTATGATGTTGATGCTTCTTCTCTTGACAACACTTGATTTTCACTTTCTGCGCCTAGCTGAAAGGCGTTAAAGAAAAGCGCTTATGGGAGACAACCCATCGTTTTTATTTGCTGTTATTTTTGTTTTCTTTGAGTCAAGGAGTTTTGTTACTTCTGTAGCAACTCCTTTGTATCTTTATTTTATCGCAATGTTGTGCCAAGTAAAGTTCTATATTGAAAGTTGATGCAAGATTTGGATTTCTGCGCAGTGACAGATTTTTAGCTGTCACGGATTTGAGCTTATCTCCCTGTAGAAAATTCAAAAAATTCTGAAAAAATCACGCATATTCCTGAGATATGTACGCAACTTTCATTATTTTAGGCCAGATCCATCTGAGCAACTTAAGTGCCTCGAAAAAATTCGTCATTCCAGACTGTTCTGTTTTTGACAGATTCTGCCTTTTGTTTTGCATTCGCTCTTTTACTGTGTTTGTGTGGATTTCTTTGCTCCACAAAGCATTGGTGGCTGTAGCTAATGTCCAGAAGCTTTGGGATTGATTGTATCATTACAGAATATGAGAATTTTTGATTATGCACTAACCCTCTAATGAGAACTGTCTTGAGTTTGGTGTGAAGGAAGTTTTCAAGGATCAAGCGAGAAGGGTGATATTATGTGATCAAGAAGAGTGAAAAGCCTAAGCTTGGGGATGCCCCCGTGGTTCATCCCAACCATATTCAGAGAGACTCAAGCGTCTAAGCTTGGGGATGCCCAAGGCATCCCCTTCTTCATCAACAAACTTATCAGGTCATCTCTAGTGAAACTATATTTTAATTCTTTCACATCTTATGCGCTTTACTTGGAGCGTCTGTGTGTTTTTATTTTTGTTTTGTTTGAATAAATTCGGATCCTAGCAATCCTTGTGTGGGAGAGAGACACGCTCCGCTTTTTCATGTGAATACTCATGTTCTTCACTTATATTTGTTGAGTATTCTTAACTAGCTACTGCAGTGCTTTTAGCTCCTGTTTTTCATGCATCTCTTCGAGCTGTTAGCACTTGTTTATAAATACTCTCTTGCTGCATTATATTATCATTTGGAGAGTTTATGTTTAAATAAATTGATTGGTGTTTGTTTGGAAGAAAGAAAATGCTACATGTAGTAGTTGGTATTGGAAAAGACATATGCATTCTTGTAGATCATTGTCTTGTTTCGATTTGATGCTTTGCAATTGTTTTGAGCTCTCAAGTAGATCATGTTTAAGCTCTTGCATCATGTAGTTAAAGCCTAGTAGTGGAGAACTACCGTAGAGCTTGTTGAGACTTGGGATGCATATTTGTTCTCTCTAAGGTCTAGATATTTTCTGGTAAAATGTTTGAGCAACAAGGAAGACAGTGTAGAGTCTTATAATACTTGCAATATGTTTTTATGTGATTCTTGCTGTACCGGTTTATACTTGTGTTTGCTTCAAACAACCTTGCTAGCCTAAACTCTGTACTGAGAGGGAATGCTTCTCGTGCATCCAAAACTTGAGCCAAAACCCATGCCATTTGTGTCCACCATACCTACCTACTATGTGGTATTTCCTGCCATTCCAAGTAAATATTTCATGTGCTACCTTTAAACTATTCAAAACTTTATTACTCCTTATTTGTGTCAATGTTTTATAGCTCATGAGGAAGTATGTGGTGTTTTATCTTTCAATCTTGTCATTTACTTCTGACAGACTTTCACCAATGGACTAGTGGCATATACATCCGCTTATCCAATAATTTGCAAAAAGAGCTGGCAACGGGGTGCCCAGCCCCAATTAATTACAACTTTCATTAATAATTCTCTTCACATGTTTTGCCCTGATTTATCAGTAAGCAACTTAATTTGCAAATAGACACTCCTCCATGGTATGTGAATGTTGGAAGGCACCCGAGGATTCGGTTAGCCATGGCTTGTGTAAGCAAAAGGTTGGGAGGAGTGTCATCTATAAAGAAACTAAAATACATGTGTAAACAAAAGAGAAGAGGGATGATCTACCTTGCTGGTAGAGATAACGTCCTTCATGGGAGCCGCTCTTGAAAGTCTGGTTGACAAGGGGGTTAGAGTGCCCACTACCATTCGTTGACAACAACAAACACCTCTCAAATACTTATTTTGTGCTCTCTATATGCTTTCGAAAACTTAAAAAGCTCTAGCACATGATTTAATCCCTGCTTCCCTCTGCGAAGGGCCTATCTTTTACTTTATGTTGAGTCAGTTTACCTACTCCTTTCTATCTTAGAAGCAAACACTTGTGTCAACTTTGTGTGCATTGATTCTTACATGTTTACTTATTGCACTTGTTATATTGCTTTATGTTGACAACTATCCATGAGATATACATGTTACAAGTTGAAAGCAATGCTGAAACTTAATCATCCTTTGTGTTGCTTCAATGCCTTTTACTTTGAATCTATTGCTTTATGAGTTACCTCTTATGCAAAACTTTTTGATGCTTGTCTTGAAAGTACTATTCATGAAAAGTTTTTGCTTATATGATTCATTGTTTACTCTTTATCTATTTGTTAGCAAACTATAGATCATTGCTTTGAGTCACTTCATTCATGACATGAGCCTTGCAATATATTGATCAAGATTGTGTGAAAGCATGTCTCCTCAGAAATTATTTGTTGTTATCGTTTTACCTACTCGAGGACGAGTAGAACTAAGCTTGGGGATGCTTGATACGTCTCCAACGTATCCATAATTTCTGCTGTTCCATGCTTATATTATACCATTTGCTACATGTTTTATATACACTTCATATCACTTTTATGCATTTTCTGGGACTAACCTATTAACAAGATGCCACAGTGCCAGTTCCCTGTTTTCTGCTGTTTTTGGTTTCAGAAAGTTACTTCTGGAAATATTCTCGGAATTGCACGAAACAAAAGGCCAGTCCCTATTTTTCCAGCACGTACACGGAGTCCGAAGGAGAGACGAAGAGCCACGAGGTGGCCAAACCACCTGGCGGCGCGGCCCCCCCGCGCCGCCTGTGGTTTGGGCCCCTCGGGGGTCCGCCGACATCGCCCCTTCGCCTATTTATTCCCCGAGACGTGAAAACCCTAAAACACCGAGCCTTTCATCCAGAACATATTCGCTGCCGCCGCCGTCGTCAACCCTAACTCGGGGGGTTCTGAAGCTCTTCCCGGCACCCTGCCGGAGAGGGGAATCATCACCGGAGGGCTCTACATCGCCATGCCCGCCTCCGGAGTGATGCGTGAGTAGTTCATCCTTGGACTATGGGTCCATAGCAGTAGCTAGATGGTTGTCTTCTCCACTTGTGCCATCATGTTTAGATCTTGTGAGCTGCCTATCATGATCAAGATCATCTTATTGTAATGCTACATGTTGTGTTTGCTGGGATCTGACTTATATTGATACCTATGTGGAGCTGAATATTATATTATCATGTCTATGTCATTTGTGATCTTGCATGCTCTCCGTTACTTGTTGAAGCCTTGGCCAAGTGAATACTTGTGACTCCAAGAGGGGGTATTTATGCATGATAGTTGGGTTCAACCTCTATTTAACCTGGGATAGTGACAGCAAGTTCTAAGGTTGTAGATGTGTTGTTGCCACTAGGGGTAAAACAGCAATGCTTTATTCAAGGATGAATGTATTGTTTACATTACGCACATTACTTAATGCAATTGTCTGTTGCTTGCAACTTAATACTGGAAGGGGTACGGATGTTAACCGGAAAGTGGACTATTTAGGCATAGATGCATGCTGGATAGCGGTCTATGTACTTTGTCGTAATGCCCAAATGAATCTCATAGTAGACACCACAACTCACACATGCATGTTATATGCACTTATCAATTGTCAATTGCCCAGCTGTAATTTGTTTACCCAGCATGTTAGTTATCTTATTGGAGAGACACCACTAGTGAACTGTGGACCCCGGTCCATTCTTTTACATCTGAAATACAATCTACTGCAATCATTGTTCTCTACTGTTTTATGCAAACAAACATCATCTTCCATTCGATACGTTTAACCCTTTGTTTTCAGCAAGCCGGTGAGATTGACAACCTCACTGTTAAGTTGGGGCAAAGTAATTTGATTGTGTTGTGCAGGTTCCACGTTGGCACCGGAATCCCTGGTGTTGCGCCGCACTACACTCCTTCACCAACACCTTCGAAGCAACCTCGTTTTCCTACTGGTTCGATAAACCTTGGTTTCATACTGAGGGAAAACTTGCTGCTGCACTCATCATACCTTCCTCTTGGGGTTCCCAACTGACGTGTGACGTACACGCATCAAGCATAGTTTCTGGTGCTGTTGCCGGGGAGATATTCCCTCGTCAACTTAGCGCTAGCAGTGTGGAGTGAAATTGAGGAGATAATATTGAACCTGCAAATTCACAAAATTACATGTTTGTCATTATTCTCAACATTTTGAATTAAAAAAATCAAAAATATACACCCCTAGCCACACCCCTAGCTCAATCATGGGTATGTATCAGCTGCATCTTAAGAACATGTGGATTAACATGTAACACCCCCTATCCATCTCGATCTAGCACAACTGGGACATGTGGAACCACATGCAACACCCTAGCCATCTCGGCCTAGCACATCTCGACATGTGGACCCACATGCAACATGCTAGACATGTGGACCGACATACAACACCCCTAGCCATCTTGAGCTGGCACATTTGAGACATGTGTACCCACATGCAATACTCATAGCAATCTAGTTGTATATCTACCATGTTTGGAACATGTGGACCCACATGTAACACTCATAACTATGTTTGCATGTTGTGGGATCCAAACTGTTTAGGGCAGGTGCATGTGGGCCCAATATCTTGTAGGTCATATAAACTTTGGGACATGTGGACCCAAATGTAAACACCCCTGCCATTTTGACCTCCCACATCTGGGACACGTGGAAACGCATGTAATACTCATACCTATCTAGCTTGAGACCCACATGCAACACCCC
The DNA here is from genome assembly GCA_947311845.1 of Poa pratensis. Lineage (NCBI taxonomy): Eukaryota > Viridiplantae > Streptophyta > Magnoliopsida > Poales > Poaceae > Poa > Poa pratensis. The sequence goes on from CAMZMU010000105.1 coordinate 3,349,990, forward strand.
TAATCCTTTTTACCTAACAAATATGTGACATGTGGACCCACATGCAGCACTCATAGTCATCTAAATGTATATATGCCACCTTTGGACATGAGGACCCACATGCATGCAACACACCTAGCCATTTTAAACCTGACACATCTGGGACATGTGGACCCGCATGCAACACTCATAGCTATCTAGTTGTATATTTACCGTCTTTGGGCCATGTGGACCCACATGCAACATCCTAGCCATTTTGACCTTACACATGTGGGACATTTAGACCCACATGCAACACTCATAGTCATCTAGTTGTCTGTCCACCACCTTTAGAATGTCTCGATCCACATGCAACACTCCTAACTATGTTGCATGTCGTGGGTCCCACATGATAGTTCTAGATCAAACTGTCTAGGATTAGTGTATGTGGGTCCAGATGTCACAAATGTGTTAGTGTGTACCTAGATGGTTAAGATGTTGAATTTGGATCCACATGCCCCAAAGTTGGTAGGGGCAAACCTAGTTGTTTAGAGGTGTTGCATGTCGGTCCACATGTATGAAAGGTGGTAGGGGTAAGGTGTTAGGTCTACCCTGTACAACCTTTGGTATACGTGGACCTATATAAAATACTCCTAACCATACAGCTGTATATCTATCACCTTTGGAGCATGTGGAACCCACAGGACACTCCTAGCCATCTAGTTGTACATCTGTCGTATTTGGGGCATGTGGACCCACATGCAACTATCGTAGCCACCTAGATTTACCCATGCCACCCTTGGTTGCATGTGGACCCTTGACAGCTATGTCTACCCCTACCACCTTTAGGACATGTGGACCCACATGATGCAGTACTTACGACCATCTAGCTATACATCTATCATCATTGGGGCATGTGGACCCACATGCAACACTCTCATCATCTAGGTCTACCCCTACCACCTGGTACATGTGGACCCACATGCAAGGTGTTAGATGTGTACCTAATGCTTATGATGTTGCATGTGGGTCGACATGTGCTAGATGTGCCAGGTCAAAATGGTTAGGGGTGTTGCATGTCGGTACACATGTTCCAACGCTGATAGATATATACCTATATGACCTACTAGATATCAGGATCTAGATGCGCCAGCCCTAGGCAACTTGAGGTAGAACTATCATCTTGGTCCCACAATATGCCTGTTGTATGTCGGTCCATATATCCCAAAGGTGGTAGATATATAACTATATGGCTATGATGTTGCATGTCGGTTTACATATCCCAAATGCGCTAGGTCAAAATGGCTAGGTATGTTGCATGTGGTCCACGTGTACCCAAGGAGGTAGATACTACCTATATGATCTACTAGACATTTGGATTCACATGCAACATCCCTAGATAGTTTTAAGCTAGATCTATCATGTGGTCCAATAACATGCAACATAGTTTAGACTGTTGCATGTGGATCAAAATGTCCCACAGGTGGTAGATATGCAAGTAGATGGCTATGAGTGTTGCATGTGATCCACATATATCAAATGCGTAAGATCAACATGGCTAGGGTGTTGCATGTGGGTCCACTTCTATGCGAGTGTATAAGGGTAAGCCATACATTCACGTGAGAACCTAAAATGGAGTCTCATTTGTAGCACGATTCGCTGCATGTGACATAATGACCTTATTTCGACAATGTTGAGCAAATAATAATAATATGTTAGACTTGTAACAAAATAAAACTTCTTGTCGAGATGTGCCTAATTTGGTTATACTGTACTAGGGAAAAATATAGGTTCATTTCTAGTATGTCAAAAAAATCACTTCCTTACAAATGGATCCGTTCTAGCCATGTTTGGCACTCATATCGCAACCAGTGATTTTTTTTTGAATTTTGTGAGATGAAAAAAATGTTTTTTCCACCCTAGCTAGGTCAAACTAGCATGAATGCAATGTTATGTTACATTTTTGCAATATTTGCATACCTTTATAATTTTTCATTATAAAAATGATGGAATAATAGGAAACTGGTAATTTCGTGAATTTAGAGGTTGGATACTGTCTCCTCAATTTCACTCCACACCTACACGGAATATTATGATCACTTCCAACTTTTTTCGAGTGGTCCCGGCGTATACTATCACAGATTATTAACGAACCACGATGGCGTACGTCATCTACTCATTGAAACGACATCGAATGGGGTAGACCAATTGGGTTTGGCCATTGATTGTGTAAGAGTTTAAGAGTAGGCCATACAAGCATGTAGACAAAAACTAAAACATCTTATATTTAGGAACAGAGGGAGTAACTAGTAAATACTGCTACGATTTAACCTTAGCGCGTTCTTTTTATCGAATATGATTGATACAGAGAGACCACTTTTCATTAACAGTCAGAATGAATATTAGCATATTGAGGGGGTAAACAAGCTCACCCGCTCTCTGCATTTTTACTTTCTCAATGTGGTAGAAACGAGTATTTTTGTTCAAAAAATTTGTTTATTTTACTATGTGATGCTTACCCTACATCCAAGCCGATGCCCGATGCCGTTGAACCGAAATATTTCGTCACTAGTGACATGCCTGCAAGGCAGCAGTGTTCCTGGTGCGGGATTACACACACGATTTACCCAACTCCAAACTCCCCGATGGTGGGCAAATATGCATACAAGTTGGAGAGATTGCTTATTAGCTTAAGAGCCTATCCTAAAGCTTCCCCTAGCCCTACTTTATATAGGCGGACAAATCTATAGTTGTAAGGAGAGTCGTCACTGACAGTAAATCTGGCGGTCGTACGACAAGGTGCATAAGGGCATGTACAACAACGTCTAGTCAGCCGTATGTAACAAAGCCCACGTAGGAAATCAGATTACGTGGGGGAGAGAGAAAACAAAAAAAAGGAACAGACCGTCGGTAGGAATACAGACGATCTGTTAGCGTGGAAATAGCTAGTTAGCGACGGGTTGTTTCCCGTTGTACCGAGTGGCTGTCTGTAGTGGGTCAGATTGGATCCATTTTCACAGAAACAAACTGCAACGACCCTGCGATTTCGTGGTTATGACAGATAAAAAGACTCCCTGTTGTATAAGCTGTCGGCTGCGAGGTCTGTACGTGACGTGCAGAAATTATATAGACGGCCAACGTCGAAACGATTGCACATGCCCTAACACTTGGTCTTCTGGCAGACTCCGTCTTTGACCTTTCTTAATTCGGCTAAGCTGTCATGTCTTTTTTTACTTGTAGTTCTAAAAAATGTTCATACGAGAGAAAAATAGGTTCACATAGTTAAAAAAATCACAGATTTAATTTTTTCTCATTTAGTTCAAAATAAATGTTCATAGGTTAAGAAAGTTCACATAGTTCAAGAAAATTGTGCACGAGTTTTGAAAGAACGATCATATGAGAGGAAAAGGTTCATGGGCTTAAACGAATGTTCAAGTAGTTCAAAATAATTATTAACGGTTTAAAAAATTATTCACGATTCAAAAAAAATGTCCGCGTAGTTTAAAAAAAATTGACTAACATGTTCAAAAAAAAAATGTTTACTTATTGCGTATAATTATTTTAAGTAACGGGAAAAGAAGAAAAACATCAAAGCGCCTGGGCATCACGTCATATATGAATATCCTTACGCTATACACCGTGGACTAGAGCTGGAATTAAAACTCGAAATTCGCTAGTTAAACGAGTAGTTCGTGACTCAACTCGGCTTAAAATTGACATGTAACAACGGGTCAGACCGAGTTCTGAATTTGAACTCGTTATATTAACAAGGCGGGCCATTTTTTTAAGGGGAACAAGGCGAGCCAAGCTGGGTTAACCTGTTGTTTTAAAGAAGAGCTCCAACGAGTGAGAGCCGAGCCAGACCAGTTCGTATTCAGCCCTACCGGCGAGAGCCTTCAGCCGACCCCCGAAAATAGAGGCATATTCAGCGTAGCATTCCGGCCCAAATGCTTATCCACGGCCCAACAGAGGAACCCATTTCCGCTGTGTCGCAAGTCGCAACTCCTCTTCTCCAGCGTCAGTGCCTTCCCCCGAATCCCACCCCTCCTCACCGACCCAAGCCAGCAGAGCTCCCCGTCTGCGATCTCCCCGCCGGCAGCCATGTCCAACCCCGACTCAAACCCCGAAGCCACCTCCTCCACCACCCCGCCTCCCTCCCACGCCGGCCACATCCACACCCCGCTCTGCCGCTCCTGCCCCACCCCCGTCCCTGGTCCGGGGACTCCCCGCCGCCCGCCTACCGCCCCATCCGCATGCCGGCCATCAACGCGCCCACCAACACCGCCGCCATCGTCCTCTCCCCGTCCCGCATCCCCTCCCGGTGCCGCCCGCCGCGCCGCCCTTCGCCTTCCAGGCCCCCGCGAAACGCATCACGTCCCCGGAGGACATCGCCCGCTTCCACGCCTCCACCCACGGCCGCCACTTCCTCGGCTTCGTCGCCGCGCTCTCCGCCTCCGTCCACGGCCGCAAGCTCTCCGACCCGCTCCCGTCCCCTCCCTCCCCCGCCGTCTCCGCGCTCCTCGACCTCATCTCCGCGCTCTCCGCCTTCGTCGCGTCCACCCCGCCGCTCCCGCACGGCTCCCGCTACGGCAACCCCGCCTTCCGCCTCTGCACGAGAAAGCTCGCCGACTCCGTCAACGGGCTGATCGCCCCGATCACGGCCACCGCCGGATCCCCCTCGGACCTCGCCGGCACCGAGGTCGAGCTCGCGCCGTACCTCCTTGATTCCTTCGCAACGGCTCCCGCATCGACTACGGCACGGGCACGAGACCAACTTCGCCGCCTTCCTCTACTGCCTGGCGCGGCTCGGGCTCATCACCGAGGACGATTACCCGCCGTGGTGCTACGCGTCTTCGCCGCCTACCTTGACCTCATGCGCACGCTGCAGGACACCTACCTGCTGGAGCCTGCGGGTCGCACGGCGTGTGGGGGCTGGATGATTACCATTTCCTGCCCTTTGTATTCGGGGCTGCGCAGCTCATCGATCATAATACATCAAGCCCAAGTCGATCCACAACCCAGATATCCTGGAGAACTTCTCCAAGGAGTACTTGTACCTGGGGTGCGTCATGTATGTGAAAAAGGTGAAGAAGGGGCCCTTCGCGAGCATTCGCCAATGTTGGATGATATCAGCGCTGTCCGAACTGGAAGAAGGTCAATAGTGGGCTGCTCAAGATGTACAAGGCCGAAGTGCTGGAGAAGGTGCCCATCATGCAGCATTTCCTCTTTGGATCACTCATCAAATGGTATGGATCCTGAACACAACTTAAACACGGTGTAGTGTATCTGAATATCTGATGCCAATTATTGGTGGGTTTGTTAGTTACAATACGAGTCTATGTGAAACTGCTATTGAGGAAATGGATGAGAGATTAGTTAGTGCTTCAGTTTTCTTCCACGAGTAGGCTTGAAATTGCCATAATGATTTTTAGAGTGGAGCAAGATCTAGTAAGGGGGTCCGTAGTCATAGAAGCAAGACATATTTCGGGCATATCTACAACACGACATTTTGAAGATTTGGATGTTGCTTCCTATCCCCACAGAATATCAGCCATAACGAGAACTGAAAAGTTTGGACCCTGATGCATATTTGAGCGGTATGATATTAGTAGGAACAAAGTAGCAACTGAAAGTTTTTGAAGAAAATGCAACCATTAATCTGCAAGACATTGTTTAAGTGTTAGGTTGGAGTAAAAAGCATTGTGCACATGTGCTGTAATGTCTAGGAATTATATTGTATCGTGTTTAGATATTTTCAGATTGAATTTATGTTGTTAAAAACTGGAGTAAAACCTCAATTGATCATGAATTTGGTCTATCTTAGGCGGAATCGACAAATCAGTTCTAAGTCAGGGATCATGAAAATCTAAAGATATGATTGTCAGCTAAATTAAGAAGGAAATGTATGTCAATGCTTTTGTTGATTAACACCTAGAACATGTTTATGGAAGGAACACCTAGAACTTATTAGTTATTTTGTTATGCAAAATAGTTGAAGGAAAGTTATGTATCTTTCCCAGTCTTGTGAAAACTGATCTTTAACATTTTAATGGAATTGTTAATGCATTTCTGTTGATTACTTCTGCTGGGAAGAAGTACAATTTCGCTGTTACGGTTATAGGAAATATGCTACAAGATGCTTTCGATTTGCTAGAATTACCTCAAGAAACCATGAAATAAGTCACCACAACCAAGCTAATCCTTATATATCTGTCCTATCATGAAAGAAAGAAGATATCAGCTAGCAATCAATGTTCAGATGCTTCCTTTCACGTGTTTTTGTTGATAACACGAGTTAGTCCGACAACGGAGAAAATAGTCGGATAGTCTTATCATTTCCGTCTGTCTTGGAACTCCATGGTGATATCCTGAATTACCTTAGCTTTCTTGTCTTGATAATCAAGATCAATCTGTGGCCATTTGCCCATTTCATGGTCAGGTTTTGCATTTTGTACACTCTACACCATATTCCCGTATGAGATGGTATTTAGTTTGTTGCTCAAAGTGGCTCCTTTTGCTTATAGACTCTTGCTGGGGAACCACTGACAAGTAGTATATCAGTGGATGGTACAGTTGATTTGTGTAGTGAACTTATCCATGCCCCTTGATTTTGAGGCCTCTAGATGAATGCGACATATTATCTATTTGTTGTAAAGGACATAGAGGCTCCAACACAAGGTGGGGTCTGGGGAGGGATTATAAGTACCTAGTCTTACCCCTGCAAAGTGCAGTGCAGGGAGGCTGCTTCGAACCCAGGACCTCTTGGCACAAGTGGGGAGGACCTCACCACTGCACCAACCCTGCCCTCACATTATCTCTTTGTTGTGTTTACAGAAATATTAATTGTAAATACAAGTTTTTTTAGGCAACTACGGCAGGCATTAGACAACCTGAACCATTGATACAAGTTTGTTTTCATGCTATCATGCTGTTGAACTGAGGGCGTATACTGTGCACCGGAAGTTCTCATAGAACCGGTGCACCCGGCGTTCGAAACCCATGATAAAAGTTCTCAAAACATCCTAAATAATTGAACACACTGACACAATATATATTTACCATGTCACAATTATTTATTCAGTTTTAACTGACAGCTGGAGAAACAAAAAAAGACATATCGTGCTGTGCACAATAGTTGATTCAAATTTGGGTATGAGTTGAGCCCGTTAACACTACTGCAGCTGAATTTGTTACTCAAGCTGTGAGTTCAACATGTTAGATTATGCTATGTCTCTATACCCAATTGGGCTATGAATTGGGCCCGTTAGCACTACAAAAGGCCCCTTTCGATTGAAGGAATTTCATAGGAATTTTGGAGAATTACAGTCCATAGGAAATTTTCCTATGGATGCCCTGGGATCATAGGATTGAGGTTATCAAATTTCTAAGGAATCCATTCCTATGCGCCCCAATTTCATATCTAACGTGAGCTGAGACCTCATTTAATTTTTCTTTTGAGAAGTCCAATGCACTTACACTCTATCTCTTTCTACTCTCTCTCCTCATTCGGGCAAAATTCCTGTGTTTGTTTCGTGTGAAAGAAGGCATATCATGCTGTAATTGAAAAATTTCTGACATCTTAGATGTATGGCATGTCTCTATACTTAATTCAGGGTGCAGACACATATCTGCCCCCTCCCCATCCCGCCACCACGCTACACACGCACACACACACACTCGCATACACCACCCATACATATGATCAGTCACACACGAGTGCTGTCTTTCTGAAGATTCTGCACTCTTCACCATTGTTCTGCCCATTAACTGGGATGCACATAGCGCACGTCGGTAGCGCTTCAGGACTGCCTTCAGTAGTCAGATGACATGATCACAGCGCTATGGTCGTATATTATGTTCAGTGCTGTGGTGAATGTAGCATACACACTTAAATTTCAGGGGTAAAAGGTTAAAATTGCTTAGCTTCACAACATGTTGGCAAATTGACAAAAGTCACAGTACTCTCTACTGTACTGGACCAACCTAAGATAGACTTTGTGTGCCATGTGATTAGAGAAACGTTTTATTGCGAGTTAACTGCATTAAGTATTCTGACCGACTCGCAACTGCAATGAATCCTCCATTTGAGATGGATCCCTGATGCTTGGGCTAGGGTAGAGGCCGCATGTGCTCTTCCGTAAAGAAACCTCTCAGATGTTGAAGGTACAAGACTAGTACAGTTGTACATGTTGGTAGTAAACGACCCAGCCATGTACGCCTACAGTACGCTTTCTACTTGTTCACAGAGTTATGCTTGTACGCTTCTTACTGTACCAGAAATGAATGATGTCTTCAACATTTCGGGCCAATCTGATGTGATGTGACACTATCTTTCCATTTTTCTTCAGGGAGGATTGAACCTGGTAATCTATCCGAGCTGAAGGCCAATCTCCAGGACACGCACCAAGTACTTTCCTCCTCCGCGATGCAAAGACTGATGTACAGGCGACGCTGCTCCATTGCCAGTAGTAGAAGACAGAGAGACCTGTAGACGTTCACTTTCCATCTATCTATAGGGACAAGCTATATTGCAACATCGTAGTAAAAAATTTGTGTTCACCGTGTTGCTTGAATTCTGGGACCTGTCCCTGTTCGCCTTGCATTTCCCTCCCGAGGGACAAGCTAGTATGTACCGTAGTACTGCTTCACCATTGAATAACACCCTGCGTTGAGGCTTTTGATGTAGACGACTGGAGCGGAACAGTGTATCGCTGTGTTTTCCTTGACTGATTATTGTGCCGGAAAGCTAACCCTGTGAAGCTGTGTTTATCGACTGCTTTTGTAGTCAGTCGTCGGTGTGAACTGCACATTGGTAAAGTCTAAATCCCTAAGAGCATCTTCACCGGGCCTTCAAATGACCCCCAAAGGCCCATTGAGTGTCCGGACGGCTAAAAACGCCACCAGCGGCACACCAAAGGGTTGCCCCAAACAAAAACATGTCCGGCACTCCCGAGAGGGCCTCCAAATTACATGCGTCTGACAGGGGAGGTCCGCCCGTCATAGAGATAGCCCCGGCGTGACTTGAATCATTCGCTCCCCACACCCCTCCTTTTTTTCTTCTCGCCGGCGATTCGCACCATCGCCGCCACTCTCGTCGCCGCCTGCTTGCTTCGCACCTCGGGCACCTAGCCAGAGCGGCAACGCAGACACACGTGCCGCCGTTCCCCGCCTGTCTGCGACCAGTCCAGCGCCGGCGTAGCTAGGGTACGGCTCTTCTTTCCTCCCACCCCGCCCGCAACCTGTTCGACCATTCGTTCGTAGGCTCATATGGTTGATTCTTCATTTGTGACTTTGTTCCATTGCTTTCTTTCGTCCAATAGGCCATGGACAGCGACGACGAGGTCATGTCTTTTGAAATGATGAACGAGGATGCCGCCTTTGCGGCCGACATCGAGGAGAATGAGATGGTCATGGCCGCACTTGTACAGGCCGCGATCAAGGAAGACACGGCGCCGAAGTTTGGAGGATCGGAGAAGGGGCGGAGGGCCAACAAGGAACGCAACAGAGCAACTGGGCACATGCTCTTGTACCAAGATTACTTTGCCGACAATCCGACGAATTTGCCTCATGAATTTCGCCGGCGCTTTAGGATGAGCAGGTCATTGTTCAGGATGATTGTGCATGGCGTTCGGGAATACGACAAGTACTTCGAGCTGAAGAGAGACTGCACCGGCCTCCTTGGGTTTTCATCACTTCAGAAATGCACGGCGGCCATACGGTGCCTTGCTTACGGGCTTCCCGCCGATGCGTTGAATGACTATCTCCGCATGTCTGAGTCCACCGCCGTCGAAGCCACATACAGATTCTGTAAGGCAGTTGTGAAGGTGTTTGGAGAGCGATATCTGAGGACACCAAATGAGGCAGACACGGCTCGTCTCTTGGCACAAGGCGAAGCAAGAGAATTTCCAGAGATGCTTGGAAGCATCGATTGCATGCATTGGAACTGGAAGAACTGTCCGTTTTCTTGGCAAGGGATGTAAAAGTCAGGGCACCACGGAAGGTGCAGTGTTATGCTTGAGGCCGTGGCAGATTATGATCTTTGGATATGGCATGCATATTTCGGCACCGCCGGTGCCGCCAATGACATCAACGTGCTCCACAAATCCAATGTGTTCAAAAAACTTTGTGATGGCCTAACTCCACCATGCAACTATGTGATCAATGGCCATGAGTATAATAAGGGGTACTATCTTGCTGACGGCATCTATCCCACTTGGTCTATATTTGTAAAGACCATCCGCAACCCTCACGGCGAGGCAGATTGTCATTTTGCAAAGAGACCAGAGTCAGTTCGCAAAGATGTGGAGCGGGCTTTTGGTGTGCTCCAGGGCAGGTTTGTCGTTGTTCGCTACCCTTGTCTTTCATGGTCGCTAGATGAAATGTGTGAGATCATGAATGCTTGTGTTATCATGCACAACATGATCATTGAAGACGAGCGTGATACGAGGAAGCAACTGGTCGGCGTAGTGTTTGATTTCCAGGGGCCTATGGCCCATCCACAGCCGGGCGTGCCGACGCAGTATGCAGAATTCTTTGCCATACATCGGAAAATTCGTGATGGAACAATGCATAAGCATCTGCACGATGATCTCATGCACCACCTGTGGACCATCAAAGCGACTCAGCCGGCGGCTATTTGATAGGTCATGGTTTAAACTTGAATTCGTATTTAAACTTTGTATTTCGAATTTGAACTTGTGTTGTAATATTTATTACATCAATTCGTATTGAAATGCTAAAACCGCCCGCAAGGTGTACGATGATTTGCTCGCGTTTGGGGGGCGGACGTTTGGGATGCGCCGCTGTGGGCGCGGTCGAAAATATGGGCGGACACATGTCCGGCACCCTCCAATTGAGACTCGATTGGGGGTGCCGGACACGAATTTAGAGGCCCCGGTGGAGATGCTCTAACCACCACTGAGTGAGCTGCGTGCTTGTCTCTTCTGGACGTGTTGTATTGGTGGCGCTGCATCCTGATGGGTTTGATTCCTTTTGCATGTGATCCTCCTGCACGCCACATGGAGTGGCTCCTGCATTCGGTAGATAATTGCAAGGGGCTACAGACCAACTGCTAACTTAAATGATTCTTCAGCGATGCTGCACCCAGGTCATGGTTTCTTTGGTGGAGATTATCTTATCTCCCTGCAGAAGTTCGTCTCACTGTAAGTCTGAAAGGGTAGAACTTGGATTTGTTGAGGTACTGCTTTGCTTGGTTGGCTGGTGGTTGGACGCATATTGATTTTCTTTACCCTCGCAGCGTCTTTCTTTTATGAACCGGCAGAGCATTCAGCGGTGTGTTCCTCATCTTGGGTTTTTGAGCTGGGGAGTGAGGCCGAGGGGGCCTGCACTGCATGCACAGTGGCGAAGCAACTCTAAATGAGAAACAAAGATGGGTCAAATGACCCATCTCTATACACACCCATCTGCTGTGGCGTACAAGAGTTGGCGAGAGCATTTACTTCGAGAACGCAGATTGCTTCCGAACTCTTGCTCATAAGATTAGAAACTAGACCGACTTACCTGTTATTTCACAGTAAAACGATACCCTAATACATCTAAAAATGCTGTACATGTGCATTTTTTGTCAGCTGGTGTTGTTACACGGTTGGGTGTACTCTGTAAGCATGAGGTGTTACGGTTTTCACAGTTCCCACTGTAATTTTCAAAGATATGGCAGAGCTCCTGCCAGGAAGGAAAAGCTATTTCCAGGGGACGACAGGTTAAGATCTGAACTTGAAGTCTGAACATGTGGGGGTGAAGATTGATGATTTTAATGTGTGAGCAGAGCAGGCACTTTTGTAGTGGCCACCCGGTGAGGACAAGATGAAAAACAGTGCGCAAAAGGGTAAATCCTTGCAAAGCACACAGTAGCAAGCGACAGTACAAAAGGGTAAAGCCTTTGCAAAGTACAACAGGTGTATCATTCACTTAGGTTTTGACATTGACATGACATGAGAACTAAAACCATAACTCGATGGTAATGAGGCTAGGCGGGAGCGGCAAGCCATACAGTTAAGACTAGAGGCAATAGATATTGTTCGACTAACTTGGAGTCTGCTGTGAACGCAATTTATTTTATGTCTCCATCAGGTTAAAAAAAAAGTATTGCGAGTGAGGGAGATCTACCTTGATATATTCTAGGGTACCATGCTGGTTGGCTAGTGGCACACGCATTTTAATTTAATTTGACATTGGCGTACACCAACAAGTAAGCAAGTAGTAGTTGTGATGTCAGAAGAGTGACCCGATCGATTTGCGCAACACTTTCTTCCTTTCATCAGAAATGCAAACTTGCGAAAAAGGGTGATGGGCATGTTGACCTAGTTGATGTTTCATCTGCAATGCGCCAATGCCAGTTACCAAACTTGTAAACTGCATCCACTGTTAAGGAAAATCGAAGTCCCGGCCCTTTCAGATGGTCAAGCTAAAATTCAAAAAAAAAAGGTGGCCAAGCTTTTAGGTTTCTGGGTAAAGGTGGTGTAGAGGGATTTCAGCTTATTTCTCAGAGAAGCTGGTGTAGAGGGATTTCAGCTTCATCTTACAGAGTAGGTGTAGATTTCCTCTTTGTTCGTTTTGCTTAGTTCACTATTTGTTAGTAGTATTTTTTTTCCTACTTCCGTATCTAATACTACCTCCGATGCAAAAATAAGTGCCGCGGTTTTGAACTGACCGTACACATATTTTGGATTAGAGGGAGTATTTTTTTTGGGAAAAATACATACTATATATTAGAACTTTATGGTCAAAGTTTCACACTTTGATTATGTCGATGCCCAAACCGGCATTTGATTAGGAGGCATGCTCTTTAGAATCTGAAGTTAAGTTCCATCTAAAAGAAGAATCTGAAGTTACATCGGCAGTAGTAGAGTTGGACAAATAGGCTGCAATTTGCATGTGGAACGGTGGAGGGAGCGAGTAGAGCCGCAGCAAAAGAAAAGATAGAGCGGGTCCTCTTTCAAGTCACAACACAACCTGTTGTCAAAAAAAAAAAAAAAAGTCACAACACAACCTACCCGCTCTAGCCAAGGAGCGTAGGAGGAGAAGCCAAGTGCACGTCGCGGTCGATAGATGTTCCATGGCTACAACCTCAAGGTTCTCTAGCATAGTAGCGTGGTGCTTGTTGGTTTGCCCATAGGAAGGACAATGATGAGGCCGAGGTTGTGATCCACCTCGAGGAGCCAACTCGGTGGTAATGAAGCTGTTGCATCGCGGCTTGGAGGCAAATTTGACAAAATTAACCATTTTTCAAATTTATTTCATAAAATAGACCCAAATTTGAATTATTTCATCGGGGCATCGTGATGTCTAGCATGGCACCCTAGGGCCGGGCACCGTGAAAAAGGGTTAGATCGTGAAATTATTTAAATTTAAGCTCATTTTATAAAATAAATTTGAAAAAGGGTCAATTTCGTCAAAATTGCCCGGCTTGGAAGAGGTGGCGACTGGTGAGAGGGACATGAGCGGAGCACAGTCTCAGACGGTGGCTACTGCCGTCTCTAGCTAGGGTGGATCATGGCCTATACTTGCGTCATTAATTGCGTGGTCGTCTGTGAGTCATTTAGAGCAGAAGCAATCCGAACTTTATCAAGAGGGGGTTATGGTCATCGACCTGCAAATTATATTTAAAGGTTTCGTGCAAAAAAAATGATTACCCTAAAAAAACTCATAAATGCACATTTATGCCGGTTTTTATATATTGAAAGTCAGGAGCTAGAAATGTAGTAACTCAAACTATTTGGGTATTGACAGTTCAATATGGTGAACAAAATAATTTTGCACCTAATTCTTTGCAATTACTTCAAAACCATATTTTTAACTCAAATAAACGTTGGAAACTTCTTTTAGCACTATTATTTGGCATGTAAAGATGCATCTATGTGCCAAAATGGTCACATTATCATGAACTTGTTCGAAAAAAGCACATCACCGTATACCCTTGACGTCGAGCGTTGTGTGCGCCAACAAGCGTCATGGGAGACCGATTGAAAGCTGATACGCAAGACAATCCAATTGGCTCTTTTGAGACAATCCAATCAGATGTGTTAGCGGTTGCGCAATAGAAGCATTGACCATGGGCTCTACGCGTACAAAGGTGTCGAAATCGATTTCGAGACCGTGCTCACATTCAGGTAACATAGAAATTGACTCGACTGTATCACCGAGTAAGGCATGCTCTGAATAGAACTCACACAAGGAAGCGCATTCATGAGTTGGATGTTCTGATTAGGGATCGACGACATGTTTGTTGATTGTTCAACTTGAGGCAACATTTTCTTAGCCGATTATCTTTCTAACATTAAACTATGCAAATTAGTGGTTCCACATGTAACTTGATTTTGAATCTCGCATATTTGCATATTTGTTGGAGAAAAAAAAGGCTATTTTTAACTATGTTTTTTTGCCCATTAGAGGTGGAAGCTTCGGTTCCACAATCGAAGTGATGGCACCTTGTAGATCCTTCTTGAAGCTCCCAAGAACGCCTCCATATCTTCCTCTTCTTACTTATTCTGCAAAGTATCGAACTCCTCTTGCCGTTTATTCTTGATTGTCACAAAAGTTTGGTGTTTTGCATCTGATAGATTATCAAAGCTAGGCCTGAGGATGTTATCATAAACGGCTTCTCTAGGTTTAGGATGTTATCATCAGCCCTGATGATCCGATCTAAGATTGATGTCACAACGAAGTGGTAAAAAAGTGTGTTCGTACACGAACACGCCACCGTGTACCTCCCACGCATTGCGTGGGGTGTATCAACACGCTTCAAGGGAGACCAGCTAAAAGCAGGACACGCAAGATAATCCAGACAAGTTTTTTTAGAACTGTAATCTCACTCGCCCTTGATGGACCCCATGATTGTATGTTGGATTGTTCAAACCGTCGCCACCTCTCACATACATATGAGGTGGCTTCTCTTTCTGAGCAAGAAACGTTTACAAGGCGTACACGTTTGCAACATTTGAATCTTAACCTAACTCCTATCTAAACAAGGAAGGTCTTTCTTAGTCTTCGTGATGGAGTCAGACTTTGTAAATCTTCGTGGTAGAAATTGGCTTCTCTACACATTATGTCCTAACTTGGTCACGTTTCTATTGTCTTCCATGCGCTTGGCACCGCTTCTCACGTCTGAATGTCGGCCCCTGCATTATTTGAGTGCCTCCTTCTCCCGAGTGCTTCCTTGTAGAACCTGCCCCCGAGTTGTCTATCACAACTGCCAGCCGAAACGACATCCAATAGAACTAAGCCATGGATATGGCGATGACCTTGGTCATTTTGCGTGAAAGCTATGAAGTTCATAACTGATAGGCCATTTTGTGAAGATGTTCTTTAAAATATGTCAAAAATAAATATTTATCATTTTTCCTCGCAACTAGTACACACTATGACAGAGGATTGAATTTTTTAGATTTTGCTTTTGTTTTTTAATAAAATAGGATAAAAATTGTTGGCACGTCTATTCACGACAAGGGACTGAATCTGTGTGGCCCTTCCTTAAATTTCTTGGTACCGTACAAAAACTTTGGGCATTTTTATATCAAATTCGAATTACTAGAAATTGACTTGAATTTATTTAAATAGGCAAATTAGATAGAGAGCTATAAAATCAAAATATTGGGATCTAGCCATTTAATAGGGTCTAATTTATGTTGAAATTGGAGATGTGACATTTTAAACCCTTTTTTCTTATTTGCTTCGCAAGATACTCCCTCTGTGGTATTTGAAAAATGAAAATTGGGAACATTATCATGAAGCAAGTACCGTTTTAATTTCTTGTACTGAATTTTCCTATTTATTCTAAGCTCCTATACCCAATATATGGCTACATACCAAAATATTTGAATTTCTGACAACTTTTAGGTATTATTTCCTATTTTCCTTTTTAAAGAGCTCTAGAAATTTGTAAACATTTATTTTAATTGAAGAAAATAGTCTAAAAATTCAAAATATCTTTATTTTATTTTTCTGACAAAAAAATACTCGGCAAAGTCGGTTCTAGCGCTCTGGCATCCAACTATTTGTTGAGTGTCGGGTTTTCCGAGTGTCATACCAAATTTAAAATCATTCGGCCAACTACGTATATGCCGAGTTTTTTTCCAAGTGTTTTACCGTGACACTCGGTGCATGTGGTTAATTGTCGAATGCCGGTAAAATGCAAGGGAAAACTCCGGACACTGAACAAATCAGTCGTTACCCGTAGTGATTATCGTCACTTTGATGCACAACGAAGAGGGGGTGGCAAGGGGTGGTGACACTGGTGAGGAAGCAGCGGGAAGGACAATGGTAACCATTGTTGTGAAGAGAGTGGAATAAATTGAGGAGAGGTGAAAGAATTTAAGAAAAGAGCATAATGTAGCGTGCATGACATGTCAACTAAGCACAATGTTGTCCAATATCACGTTACACGTCTTTGGACCGAAGTAAATCATTTGCACAAGTTTTTAGCACTATATGGTATAATTTGTATGTCGTCGAGGCTACTTGACAGGGGAGCGATGGCGGATACAATTTTGGGTTGGTGAATTTGTCCAATCAACCATCAAATAGACATAAGAAGTACGAAGTAAATTAAAAAACACAACATTAATATAGAATGTATCACTATGTCATGAAATTTGAAACCCAAACTCCATTCGCTAAAACGTATGTAGTGCGCACGAAGTTTTTTTTTTGTCCCAACGACTACGAATAAAGTATACTCATTCTGTTTCTAAATGTAAGATGTTTTACGGAGTACTTTTTTCTTTTCTAGATTCACATGTATCTAGACATGTTTAATATATTATATTTTGGACGGGAGGGAGTACATCGCACACTCCGTTCGAGCCTACTCACGCATACGTTTTAAGTCAGGAATTACATCCCCTAAAAAAAGTCAGGAATTACGATCGCACCACGTTTAAGTTGAAGAAATTACACGTGCAGTTTACTGAACCTCCACTGCCGCATTTTTCTTCTTTAAAAAAAGGGAAAAGGCACGCGCGCGCAACAAAAGGAGGTAAACTTTCCGTCTCTCTCGCCGACAGATTAACCCGTCCACTGTTACACTCAACTCTGTCTCTCCCCTCCTGCCGCTCCCCCCACCGCCCAGCCGCCCCGAGCTCCCACAGATCCGAAGAACGCCACCACCTCCGCCAGTCCTCCTCCTCCTCCTCCGCAACCTGGTAAGCATCTCACCCTCGCGAGAAATATCCCGTCTCCGCACCGTTTCTCGACGTTATCCTCCCGGCCCCGAGAATCCTCTCCCGTGGTGGACGGACGAAAAGGACCGGCGGCCTTTCTTCTTCTTTCTTATTCTTATTCCCGGTCGCGTCTTCTCTCGCGAAAGAAGAAAAAGAAATCGTGGAAAAAGGGTGAATCTTTCGTGTTCTTTCTCACAAGTATCCCCATAGACCAGAGAGACAAAGAGAGAGCCATGCCTTTCGCTGCGTGCGGAGAGCGGAGTAATACGACTATATAGGTCGGCACCGCCAATTACCGCGCCGGGTTGTCCCCCTCCCTCTCTCGAATTCTTCGTCTTTGCAGAGGGGTCGCGTTAGATCTGCGGCGTCCTCCCGTTTTCCTGGTACTCCCCGGGTCCTGCGAGTGAGTAAGTGAGTGAGGGAGCGAGGTGGTAGTGTTTAACAAAGTTAATTCCTCCCTGGCTTTTGGTTGGTGCTCGCATCCTGCTCTCCGTCCGTTTGTTTGGTTCTTGGATATGTGTTTCCTGATTTGGGTTCTTGCTCCCAGTAACCAGCCCGCTTTGCTCCAAGAGGGTTGCTATTTTTAGTAGCTGTGTGCGATGCTCTAGGCGGGTCTCCTCCCTCTTTCTCTGCCATATCTGTCCTGCTTCTTGGACTGGTAAAAGAAAGTTCGTGTTCCTCCCTCTTCTCCCAGCCACCTCGGTTCGAGCTCGTTTCTTGGAGCAATAGTTACTGGTGTGGTTGCAGTGATTTTTCCCTTCCAATTTTATGTTCGCCGTTGATGTTTCTTGCTCTGTAGCTTGGTAGTGCTTCTTTATGTTGGCCTTGTCGTCTTGGCAATTTGTTTTCTAAAAATAAATGTTGAATAACTCGAATTTTCTTTAGAAAAGAAAAAGAAGCAATTGGCTCTGGACAGTTTGATATATTCTTTTGGGGAAAACACTTTCATACTATTAAAAAGAGTCGCCATGAAATCTGAATGTGCTACATCAAGCCTTCAGCCGCGTGAATTTAAGGAAATCTTACCAGAGTGGTTGGTTTATCATTGTTCTTCAAACAGGTGGATCGTACAGCCTGAATCGTCAGTCCTAGAGTGATGGAAGAGTGCAGTGAGTACAGATGTTGGGAGGAGCTACTGCCGGATGCCCTGGGCCTCATCTTCCGCAACCTCTCCCTTCAGGAGATGCTCACCGTGGTTCCCCGGGTTTGCAAATCCTGGAGCCGGGTGGTCTCAGGGCCCTACTGCTGGCAGGAGATCGACATCCAGGAGTGGAGCCAGCAGCAGAGCAAGCCGGACCAGCTCACCCGCATGGTTCATACGCTCATCTCTCGCAGTGGTGGCTCATTCCGACGCTTCAGCGTGTCCGGGCTTCCCAATGACTCGTTGTTCACCTTCATCGCGGACCAGTAAGTAGTGATCTTTGTCAAAATCATCTGTATGTTCCATGATTCTTTTCTCATAGATTTGATAACTTGGATGAGAATAGTGAGATCTTGAGTAGTGGCAAACCATTAGCCCTTGGAATTGAACATGTAGCTGGAGCACTTTTTCACATTTTTTTAGCATGTTTACATAGACGCATAGTGCACGAGGATTTTTTTGCAAAAGATGGGTTAGGTTGC
Organism: Poa pratensis; assembly: GCA_947311845.1. NCBI lineage: Eukaryota > Viridiplantae > Streptophyta > Magnoliopsida > Poales > Poaceae > Poa > Poa pratensis. The sequence goes on from CAMZMU010000105.1 coordinate 3,368,748, forward strand.
CAGGAGGTGCAGTGTCAGGTGGCATATCATGGCTGTGCAGTTGTTGTATTGTTGGAGCTGGATTACTAATGCATTATTGTCTGCTAATGAGACCTAGGGTGCATCTTATATTCGTATGTCTATTTATTAGAGGGCCATATGGTAATGTCGTCGGCCGTCGCAAAGAACTGCTAAGGAATATAAACAAGTTCCTTATGTGAAATACTTATTGATTCCAAAATCAGTTGCCTTAGTTTTGTCTTTATCTTTAAAAAGGTCCAGCCTGTGACTGCTGAATTGAATCATTTCCAAGCAGTTGTGTGTATGTTTTTAGTGGTTTTTTAAATGCTTGAAAACTCTGTAGGTTCCTTTGCATAAGTACAAATGGAGTCGCATCATTCCAAGCACTAGATACAGGTTTATGGGTGGTGTTATCAAGTTGATAGCACAGTTAGTACTCTGGCTCAACAGTTTTCTGATTGTGATGGATCTTAGAAACATGGTGTCATATCCTGCATGTACCTGCAGAAGCACATGCTCAGAATGGTATTACCAACCATCCTTGATCAAACCATCCTAAAAAAGACACCCTGTTCCTGCACTGCTTCCTGGCTCAATCTGTGTCTTCTGATTGTGATGAATGTTAGAAAGTCAGTTCATATTCGCAGTTAATAATCATTTAACTGTGCAGGTTGTTAGCTTCCAATTATGGACCCAAATAGAATAGGGGTAATACTACATCATATCCATTACACTTTGTGTTACCAGTGATCCTATGCATAATATTTTGCTGAACCATACTGACCCTAACTACGTATTTGCTTTTGCAAGTGCAAGATCTCTCAAGACCTTAGAGCTTCCAAGGAGTGGGATCAGCGACTGCATAGTGGAAGATGTTGCACGGAGATTATCCAATGTCACGTTCCTGGATGTGAGCAGCTGTACTAAGATCGGCGCACGTGCTCTGGAGGCATTTGGCAAGAACTGTAAATCCCTTGTCGGACTCCGGCGAGTGATGCACCCCATAGACGTTGCTGGCAAGATTTGCCAACACGACGAGGCCCGTGCCATCGCTGGCAGCATGCCGAAGCTCCGCCATCTGGAAATAGGATACATGCTCATTGCGACCAAGGCCGTTGTCGAGATCGCCTCCCAGTGCCATGACCTCAAGTTCTTAGACCTGCGTGGCTGCTGGGGAGTCGACAACAAGCTGTTGCAGGAGAAGTATCCCGGGCTGAAACTCCTAGGCCCCTGCGTGGACGACTGCTACGAGAACAGCTTCTGGGAGGAGTGCTCGGACGACTCGGACGACGACTCCATCTACTCGTGGGAGTTCATGGACGATGACTACTACGCCATCGGGAGCGACGACGAGGCCATATGGGATGACGGTCAGGGCCTTGAAGGGTTGGAAGTGAGGTTCTACGGTGGACTCGGTGAAGGCTATGCTGGTTTTGACTGGCCGCCATCTCCATGAAAAGCTCTATCAAGGTCTTGAGAGGAATGTCCTCTTGCTGCTTGTTCCTGCTGCTGATGTAGTGCTCTTGTATGTTTCGGCTTTGACGACATTTTCTTCCAATGTTGTGTGCGTTTGTAATTGTGTAATCTGCAGCTCGCAGATATTTGAAGTGAACTATCTGGACATAAAAACTGTTGTGCTTACAAAAGCAAACCAAATATCAGATCATGCCTGGCGAAGAACAACAGCAGTTTGTACATATAATGTTTGTTTGTGAAGTTTTGGATCATCCAGTACTAGTAATGATTTTTTAAGAGTGGTTTATTTAGATCAGCTGGCAAGTGCCATCCCATCTGCTTGACAAGATGTAGAAAAGATGTGAGCTGCTGTGGCAGAAGCTGCTGGGAGTACTGCTATCTCTTCTGATGTGGATGCATGTTGTTGCAATCCCCAGAACGAACAGTGCAAAGGCCAATCGACCTTGGTGGCAGATCCTAGATTTTGTCCTAAAATCTTGTGACGGAGCAGTGTCTTCTTGTCAGAAGGACGGAATCGCAGCTTACTTGGCAAGCCAGTTGTCTCTTGCAAGGCAAGCTAGACCTGACCTGATCTGACCTTGCCATGCACCACTCTGCAGCTCTGTGTCCGTGGCGTGGCTCTGCAGCTTTGGCAATGCACGCCAGGTTCTGATAGGTGTTCGTTCCCATGGCCAATGGGACTATGGGGGTGTTGCCAGAATGCCAGCTCCAATGGTGGTGGCACACTGTTTGATGCTATTTGTATGGCACTCTGCTTCAAAATATTTATCTAATTGATGGCCTTGAACCATATTATCACAGATATCGCACAAGAATTAGGAAGTTTATTTTTATATCAGGATGTAGATATATGCACTCCTAACACATTGGCCATTCCTAATAAGATTAGATGAATAAATAGGCCAAGGAATGATGGACAATACAACTGGAAAACATATAGGAAGTAAACATGCAAAAGCATCATAAAACAAAATATAATCCTATTCCAGGCAAATGTTATACAACTTGATTGCTAAGTCAAATAGTACATAATGCTGCTGCATGTAGTGGCTTAAACATTGTCAACACAACACGGTACATGACAAATACCCGTCACATCTAGCTGTGAAATAACGAAACACAGTATAAGGAGCTTGGGTTTCTCTGACTGGCTTAAGATTGATTGAAGACTAGTGTCATGTGTTGGTTACAACAAACTCCATGAGAGCCGCAACTTCAATAGAACGGCCTGCGTGGCCGGCGGAACCTGGGAGCTCTCCTGCATTAAGAAGAAACGGCAGGGAATTTTAGACAGATTGATCAGATCTCTTTATTTGAGAGGCCCAAGAGGAAGGGGTAAGGGTAAACTACTAAGTAGACAAAATTAAACTTACCCATAGCCACCATAAGGATTAAAAAATGGCGGAGGATATGGCCTCATGTAGGGGTGGCCGCCATATGGGTTGTATCCTCGACCCCTCGAGGCTGCTTCAACCCAGGAACATTAGTCCGCTTCGGCGCTACCTGATGAGCATACAACAAGGTCGGAAGGTCAGCATGCCACGTTGGTTATGGCTGAAAGCAAGGTTGTCGATTTCAGTTTGAGGAGAGGATAAATTCACAGCTCACCTTGATTTGCCGACCATGCAGCTCCGAATCACTAAGCTTGACAGCTTCCTGAATAGCTTCAGCTTCAACAAATTCAACATAAGCAAACCCTTTGGGTTGTCCAAACTTGTCAGTCAGGATCGTCACTCTGTTGACAGTTCCACAAGAATTAAAATGCTGCTGCACCTCTTCTGGGGTGCATGCATAGTCAACCTGCATTTGTGATAAAAAACGTAGTGAGTATGCTTATGATGACACATATCTCTAATGAAAGATGAAACATACACAAAACAAACCAACAGTACTAGGAAGGTATGACAATTTCTACACAAAATCAACCTGAGGAATTCTCACTAAAAGGTGCTATTTGCTAGTTTAAATTAATTATTCCACAGTTTCAACAGGATCCTAACCTACATAACCAACGAATAAATACACATTGGCACAACGAGGAAGTATACGGACACAAACAACCAACTAAATTATAAGGCCACTATGACCTGTGGTGCAATTTAATCAAGACGGTTTGCTTCGTGAGAGTATAGATGAAGACTCCATGCATATTCTATTTACAAGAAATTTCAATTAATGCTAAAAGTACTTCAGTGGTAACAAAAGATGAACAGACAGCCTTAAATACTTAAACCTACTTAAGAAACAGCGTCAAAAGAAGAAAACAAACTCCACATTGTTATACTAGTATACATTACTAAGAATATTGATACACATAACGTGTCATATAATGAGATAGTACCACCTCCGTTCCAAAATATAAGGCGTATTTCGTTTGCTTTGACCAAGGCTTTGACCAACAATTAGTTTATTAATATGTAATTTATGTGACACAAAATTGATATCATTGTATTCCTAATAAGATGTACTTTACTTATGATTATGATTTATATCACATAAGTCACATGTTAAAGGCATCATATTTGGTCAAAGCCTCAGTCAAAGGAAACAAAATACGCCTTATATTTTGGAACGGAGGTAGTATATAATTAATAATGGTACTGGTCTCCAGCTCATCATCATATCAATTTGGTTTCAGAATAACATTCCAGCCTGCAAGGTTCTATCACCCACATAATACAGATTAATCTGCATATAATAACTAATTATTCACGCTTGCGTGATTCTGCAGACTACACGCTAGACCTTAAACAACATGTAATGGATTGTGCAAAGAAAAGATAGTAATGCTGCAGGGTTTATGTGATAACTAATCAAGCGAACTTCTAAAAGAAGCTACTGATCATAACACCGCACCAAACAGGGAATTACTCTTGCAGAAGTTTGCACGATAGATATCATTAGTATAACTCAGAAGTTGTTGCTACATAATTCTCTCTACTTATTTGGTCATAGAATGAAAACTCGTATTTTTTATGAAAGCCAGAGAACACAACTATCAAAACGCCAATGTGCAAAGAGGCTCAGAACAACCAAAAAATGGAAAATCCATCTGCATGCTTGGCTGACAAGTGACATGCATCAATTACCTGGATGAAGTACTAAAACATCACAGATATTAATATCATCTATAAAATAAACACTCCAATACAGCAGCACACTGGTGAAATTTTAACTATATACACACTCCTTCAGATATTTCAGAGAAGAAATTTATATGTTGCAGAAACATGACAAAACTGACAGATGACAAATTAGATTGGTTATTAATCAAAAAGAGGAAGGGAACAACAACAAAACATAACTAATTCCACAAGGAGAAGAAAGCTGGCCATGTATTATGGAGAATAAACTCTCCAACAGGCAGAACATTAAAAACATAGCATTCTTCAAATAGACTCAACATAAAAAATGAGGTCACACTTACATGTGATGCCTATGCACCCCTGCCACTGATTCTCATCTACCAATGGCTATTGATACCATGTCACATCAGTCCAGCTATGAGTCTCAAGCGCCAGGCGGAGTTTACGCAGCTGTTCTCTACTGGCATTTTGGGGGGATTATCTATCACATTTTTTTCTTCTTTTTTCTTTTTCTATTTTTTTACCTTTTCAAATATTTTTCCTTTTTTTTTCAAGGTTTTTTTTTTCTCTTTTTTCTTCCCCCCTCTAATCTAAGACTAGAACTTGCACTGAGACACAGCCAGATGCCAAAAATTTGATTTCAAAGACTTGACGATAGTAGACTACCCTGCGTCCAATGCCATTGTTCAATCAATGGACCAGAATAAATGAAATAAAATGCATAGATAAAGATAGAAACAGAACTCTCTTTTCAAGAGTTAATAATATACACAAATGATGTCTAGCAGTTCTTATACGGAATCATGATATCAATGATGCATGCTCAAATTTATGGCATAGTTACGACTACTATGAAAAGTATATGTGACAACTAAATTTAGACAGCAAAGATATGAAGAACTTACATTTCCAACAAAGACTGACCGAGAATCCATCTCTTCTTTTGCTTCAGATGTGGCTGCAGTAGGATCGCCACCTATATGGGTAAAAAGGACCAATCTGTTAAATAGATGTTGCAACATATATAGTGATATAGAAATCAAGTATACAATGCGTAACAAAGCCTAAGCATATAATCTCCAAAGCTTGATCCATAACAGAAATATGGTTTTATTATGTTTCAATATGCTTCGGCAGGTAGAGAGGCAGTAATTAAACACCATTGAACAAAAGGTTCCAGAAAAAAATGGTGTGGATATGGAGTTCATTGATACTCCAGTACTTCTTCCATGTTACAAGTCTAGTTCTAACCCCTACTATGATTAACACAACAAACCTGCCCAACCCCGACCTGTTAAATTGGGAGGACTAGTACAAATGTCTGAATCAATACTATGTGCTACATCCATCTCAAGACAAGCAAACTACCGAAATCACATATAAGCCCACAAGAAAATATAGTCTACTAGACCAATCAGCTACGGTCAAACTGCTGATGAGCAGATGCGTGATACATCTACACTACGTGAAACAAAAACAGGCAAGCCTATATCCCGGATCTGGAATTCCCCGACCACCCTGCCCTGTATGCCGGTCTACAAAACTGTTACGTACAGGAGACGGCAGTGACTAACCTTGCATCTCCTTGGCGACCTTGGCCTGCATCTCGCGGAGGGCGGCGGCCTCCTCCTCCATCTCCTTGAGACGGCGCTTCATCTCGTCGAGCTCGTGCAGCTGCAGGCACGCGCGAATAGAAGGTCAGTACCAGCGCTAGGGTTTCGGGTCTGGGGGAAGAAAGCCGCGGTGGCAGGCGGGGACGGGAGGGAAACGAACCTTGGCGGCGTCATCGCCGCCGGCGCCCATGTCGACGTCCTCGCCGTCGACGGGGATCTCCTGGCCGTACACCTCGTGCTCCTCGTCCTCCATGGCCGCCGCGTGCTGAGCTCGAATTCTTCTGACCTAACGCGAGAGGAGAGCGATTTGTCTGGAGGAATTGGGGAAATAACCGGGATTGGGTTAGGGAATCGATAGCGGGCTTTAATATGCGGGGAGAAACCGTCTCGGAATCAGAAGCAGATTGGGCCTGAATCAGGCCCGGATTGGGCCGAGGAATAGCGGGCTTTAGTATGAGTCCGGCTCGGTCACCCTCACGCGTCGCGGTGGGCAATATAAGCACACGCATTGCCGCATCGATTCTAAGCACCACATACGAAAAGATCGAGATGGAGAAATACAAGACCGTCCGACACGACTACGAAAAGATCGAGATGGAGAACACAAGAAGCTTTCCAACTTACACAAACCCGCGGACCAAAGAAAGAAGCATGAGAATCGACGGCCCTGGGGCCGCCGCCGACAACACTCTTCCGCCTCAACCGTCACGGACACGACCGTCACCTCCACGGAGTCCGCCCCCAGCTTCCACCTGTTCAAGGTCAACGGCTACACGAACACCACGATGCTCCAGCGGTACCCGGCAATCGAGTCCGACCGGTTTCGGGCGGGCGGAAACAGCTGGCGCATCGTCTTCTACCCCATGGGATCGTATCCGAGCCGGGTCTCCTTCGAGCTCAAGCGCATGCGCGGCTACGACATACCGTCTGACCGCGCCATTGCCCGCTTCACCCTGCTCCCTCGCGAGGGCGGCCAGCCACTCACCCTCACTCGCACCTTGGAATCTTGTTTGGAGGACACCGTGCAATTGATTGACATGGACAGGGAGGAGTTCGAGAAGTACGTTGCAGACGATGATTCTTTCGCCATCCAGTGTGATGTTCGTACCGTCAAAATATCGGTTGTGAATGGGCGCGACGAGCGAGACCCGTGGAAATTATTGATCCCTATAATATGCTTTTGTATTGTCATGACTCTCGTGTGGATTTTATATAGGGGAGGATTTCTTATTTGACTTATTTGCCCCTGTAAAAAACATTCTTTTCTATTGGACACTTGGTGTAAATTTCATTACTCACATAGCACAGCCGTTCGTTCCGTTACTTATTTTTGTAACTTTTATTTTTCTGGGACAAAAATACCAATGTCCTCAGTAGATATGCAATTCTGGAATAAAAAGAAGAAGCAGCTTCTCCAAGCAACGCAACTGGCGCGTACGCTAGGCATAGCGTGACCTGGAGTGGCCGCTTCATGAGATGAAGGTGGCCGATAAACAGGATGGCCGAAGCCCGGAGGGCTCGACAGACCGCCCTTGTTCTTCTTGCCTAGGAGATAATGCACTAGGAGGACGAAGGCGCATGAGAGAATGCCAGTGCACAAATTATCCACTTGGAGTTAATTGTGATGTGTTTTGACTTTTGAGATGGCAATATTGATTGACTGGATGTATATGCACACATGTATATGCGCATAGGGAGCACTTGGAGGACGGTTGCCCGAGAACTTTAGTAGTTTATTATCTATCTCAACTAGGGACGATTTTAACGATCATCATACAATATATAGCCTCACAATAAAATCACATCCCATGATATATTCATGTGTTCAAGAAAGTATTCATATATCCTAAAATAGGATATGAAGTAGAAAACATATAAAGTAAAGTAAACAAAAAATAAATAAAAAGAAAAAGGAATAATGAAAAAAAAAAACTCGTGTGTTGGGCCGGCTGCTGCTAGTGGCGGGTGCAGCTAGCGGGAGCACACTCATAGCAGTAGTTGGTGCAGCGGTCTCACATCCAGCCCCACTGGGCCTCCAGTGCCAGGCGAGCAGACGGTGGTGGGAGCGGGCCCGACCGACAGCAGCGGCCCGAGACACAGCCCCAGCTCGCCTAGCCCGTTGTATACGGCAATTACTGGCAGGAAGATTTAGGGTTCGGTATGGATCGATTTGGTTAGTTTCCGTACGTAGATATTTTAGTTAGGGCATCGAATCACAGTACGAGTCCGGATCGATCTCCCTCACCCGTCGCAGAGGCCAATATAAGCACACATTGCCGCATCGATTCTAAGATCGAGAGGGAGAACACAAGAAGCTTTTGATCGAGCTTAGAGATATCCATCGATCAAGGAAAAGCAAAGCATGAGCACGTGCGCCGCCGACAGCAATCTCTCCGCCATGACCGTCACCAACATGACCGTCACCTCCACGGAGTCCGCCTCCGGCTCCCACCTGTTCAAGCTCAAGGGCTACAACAACACCCAGATCCCACGTTACATGTCGGTCGAGTCCGACCGCTTTCGGTCAGGCGGAAACAGCTGGCGCATCATCTTCTTCCCAAAGAGATCATATCCGAGCGGGGTCTCTTTCGACCTCAAGCTCATGCGCGGCTACAGCATACCACCTGACCGCGTCATTGTCCGCTTCACTCTGCTCCCTCGCGACGGCGGCGGCGAGCCACTCACTCTCACTCGCACCTTCGAACATGATTATTTGCGGGACTCCATAAACATAATGGACATGGACAGGTACCAGTTCGAGAAGTATGTTGGAGACGATGATTCTTTCGCCGTCCAGTGTGAGGTCCGTACCATCAATATATCGGTTGTGAACGACCGGCTCGATAAGCCAGACCCATGGAGGTACTTGATCCGCATAATATGTTGTTGTTTTGTCATGACCCTTGTGGGAATTTTGTATAGGGGAGAATTTCTTACTTGACACTAGTTAAAATTCCGGTTCCTTATTTGGTTTTGTAAGAAATATATTTCTGTTTGACACTTGGTGTAAATTTCTTCGACACCGCCGTTCATTCCGTTACTCATTTCCGTCACTTTTATTTTTCTTTAACCCAAATATCCATGTCCTCAATACATATGCAATTCTTCTCTGGAGTAAAAAGGAGATACAGCTTCGCCATGCAACGCAGCGGGCGCGCGGGCTAGGTACACGTAGGCGAGCGGAGTTGTGCACATAGGCACACGGAGTACTGCTTCACGACGCGGTGGTTTCCTACGAAGCAGCCAACGACACGGCAACAACTATGTGTAAACGGTGCAGCCGAGTGCTTCCGGCGAGTAAAGCTTGGCCAACGAAAGACACACGTAAAGCAGCTCTCGAGTAGAGGTGTAAACAGATGGTATAATTTATGTATTGTATTCCATTCCAAAACTGTTTTAAAGAATCCATATCCGTTTTGAAGCAATCTGATCGATAAGGGTATCCGACTTTATCTATGGTTTTAATCCAATAATCCGGTGTTTTATCAAAATATCTAACTTAGTAGAGGACAAATTGTATTTATTGAGTTGTCGAGTTTGTCTGTTGAATAACAACTCACTTATATATAGTCAGTCATCGTACATGCTATGGAGTATAACTTTGTTGGGTTACTTGGTTTATTGAACAATTACTTTTTGGTTTTATGGTTTGACGAAGTACACCTACCCGATTAATTTTGTTTTCACACCCAATCCACTCCATTTTCGTTTCGTATATATCCATTATCACATATATCACCTTGGAATCCGCAATTGGTTATTATTCGTTCCGTTGTGAATCACATCCCTATCTCTCCAGTGAGATGCATATGTTCAACAAACTAAGCTAGTTATCCAACTCAAGTAAACAAACTCAAGTATGCATGTACAAAACTGCCTACCACGATTACCAGATCGAATCTAGCCGAAACACACAATCCTATAAAATACAGATCGTGATCATGGCTAGCATAGCCGGCTCTCTCTGCACCATCGAGGTGCTCAGATCGGCAGGAACCGCGAAGGGGCCAGGACCAGTACAGAGTACAGACACGTTCCTGCTCGCCGGCAACACTGGTGCAATCTTAGCAGGAGCGCTGCTAAAAAAAAAAACACTGGTGCAATCGACCATGCTTCCCATCCGGTATTGCTTTTGTCCCGTGAATTAGTTTTCGCGCTTAATGAATCAAAGGTCAAAAGTGTCTTTGTAGGTCCCTGGTTAACACCGTTAGTGCTCGGATTGCATTAGTGTCATGCAAGGAAAAATATTTACACCCAGTGTCAAATAAGAAAGATACATATATAGTTGAAATTCATTATATTTAACCCCTGAATAATTGATCGTGTGGGTATCTTTTTTGAAATCCATCAACATATATTTCTTTTGATCCCATGAATAATTTGAAATGCGTGAACATTTTTTTGAATCCTGAATCTCTTTGTTGGAATGCATAAACGTATTACATTAAACCTATGAATAACTTTTTGAACTGTGTGATTTCTTTTAATCTGTGAATCTCTTTTTGAATCCATAAACGTGCACTATTTGTTACATATGAATAATATCTTAGGTTCAAAATAGTACTTTCATGAATTTGAAAAAGAGATTCACACTGGAAAAATGTTCACGCTGTTCAAAATAGTATTCATAGGTTCAAAATAATACGGTCATGGATTTCAAAATAGATTCACTGGTTCAAAAACATGTTCTCGCAGTTCAAAATATTGTTGAAAAGTTTAAATTAATAGTCCACACACTCGAAAATAGATCCACACATTTGGAAAAAAAATGTTCACTTGATTAAAAAAACGTTCACGTGATCCAATGTATTCGTCATAGGTTAAAAAATATACGATCATTGTTTACAAAAATAGATTCACATATTCGAAAAAAAATTCAAGTCAAAATAATAGGTTCATGGATTCAAAAAAAGATTCATGAAATCCATAAAAATTATCGTCATCATTTATTATTCATAGATTCAAAATAACATGTTCATGAATTCCAAGAGGAGATTACGGATCGAAAAAATATTCACGAGGTTCACTTATTCATATATTAAAAATAGAAGTTCTTAGATTTCAAAATGGGATAAATGTTCACGCGGTTCAAAATATTGTTCATAGGTTTAAAATAGTACGTTCATCGATTCCAATAGGAGATTAATGGATCCGGGAAAGTTTACGTAGTTCGAAATAATACTTTCATGGAATCTAAAAATAGATTCACGAATGCGAAAACATATTAAGGAGGTTTGAAATATTATTATACTAAAATAAAACAGTCTTTGATTCCAAAAAGAGATAAACAGATTCAAAAAAAATGTTCACCCGGTTCAAAATATTGGTCAAATGTTCAAAATAATACGTTTATTGATTCCAAATAGAGATTCACAGATTCGAAAAATTGTTTACGTGGTTAAAAAGTTTAAAACTATTATTCATAGGTTCAAAATAATACGTTCATGGATTCTGAATAAGATTCGTGGATTCCAATAAAATGGTCGTTTAGTTCAAAATATTGTCAATAGGCTCAAAATACCGCGTTGATGGATTCCAAAAATGTATTCACGGATTCTAAAAAAATGTACACCCATTTAAATAAAAATGATCACGTAGTTCAAAATATTGGTCATAGGTTCAAACAATATGTTCATGCATACCAAAAGGTGATTCACAATTCAAAATAATGTTCACGTGATTCAAAAAATGTTCATGCGGTTTAAATATTGTTCGTAATTGTTTCATGGATTCCAAAGAGAGATTCAGAGATTTGAAAAATTGTTCATGCCATTCAAAGTATTGTTCACAAGTTCAAAATAATACGTTCATTGATATAAAAAACTTATGCACGTATTCGGAAAATGCTCGTGTGCTTCAAAATACTAAAGAAAGAGATTTATGGGTTCGAAAAAATATTCACGCGGTTTAAAGAACAATACTTTGAATCACGTGATTTTTTTTGAATCGACTGAACAAAGTTTCCGAATCTGTGAATCTTTTTTTTGAATCCGTGAACGTATTAATTTGAACTTGTGAACATTATTTTGAATCGCCAGAATAGTTGTTTTCGCATCCATGAACGTACTGCAGCGGCCTCACACGCGTGTTGCTCACCAGCCACACGGTTGGGCCTCGAATCCAGGTGAGCAGATGGTGGTGGGAGTGGGCTGCTGCACTCCTGACAGACCAGCAGCGGCCCGTGATGAACCTTGTACGGACCGGTTTGGTTAGTCAGGGCGCGCATTGAATCCGAGTACGAGTCCGGCTCGATCACCCTCACCCGTCGCAGTGGGTAATATAAGCACACATTGCCGTATCGGTTCTAAAACCACATACAAAAAGAGAAGAACACAAAGGAAGCTTTTGGGCTTAGAGCGTTCCGTCAATCCAAGAAAAACAAGCATGGGCACCCACAGCAATGTCACCACCAACTGCTACCTCTCCGCCTCAACCGCCAGCGCCACGACGGTCACGTCCAAGGTGTCCGATCCCGGCTCCCACCTGTTCAAGATCAACGGCTACACGAGCACCAAGATGCTCCGACCTTACGTGCCGGTCAAGTCCGACAGCTTTCGCGTGGGCGGACACGACTGGCGCGTCTTCTTCTTCCCCAACGGAAGCTATCCAGGTCGGGTCTCTTTCCAACTCAAGCGCACACGCACCCACCACATGGCACCTGACTACGCCATTACCCGCTTCACTCTGCTCCCTCGAGACGGCGGCGATCCACTCATCCTCACTCGCACCTTCGAACCTCGTTTGGAGGACCCCGAGCAATTCATAGACAGGAAGGAGCTCGAGAAGTACGTTGGAGACGATGATTCTTTGATCGTCCGGTGTGACCAGGGCGAAAGAGATTGATCTGTAAACTAGTGCCTCGTCCTTGCTTGTAACAAATCGAGTGAAGATTCTGAAGATTTATTACTAACAGAAGACAGCTTCAGTGTCGTTACACTAAGGACATCACATTACTGATTCAGAAACAATACAAAAAAGATTAGTTCAAAACATACATGTAACATCACATGCAGTCTATCGATCATATGCAGGTATATACTATACCACCACCTGACCGTGCCATTTCCCGCTTCACTCTGCTCCCTCGCGACGGCGGCGAGCAACTCACCCTCACTCGCACCTTCGAATGTTGTTTCGACGACTCCATAAAATTGCTGGACATGGACACAAAAGAGTTTGAAAAGTACGTTGGAGACGATGATTCTTTCGCCGTCCAATGTGATGTCCGTACCATCAGAATATCGGCTGTGAATGCCCGGCGCGACAAGCGAGACCCGTGGATAAATTGATCCCTATAATATGCTTTTGTATTGTCGTGGCCCTCATGTGGTTATATAGGAGAGAATTGCTTAGTTGACACTGGTTAAAGTTCCGGTTCCTTATGTGGCCCTGTAAAAAATATTCTCCCCTATTTGTCATTTGCGTAAATTTGTTCATTCCCTTCTTATATGACACCTCTGTTCACTCCATTACTTATTTCCGTCACTTTTATTTTTCTTGGACCAAAATACCAATGTCCTCGGTAGATATGCAATTCTGGAATAAAAAGGAGAAGCAGCTTTTCCACGCAACGCAGCTGGCGCCCAGGCTAGGCGCACGTAGACGAGCGAAGCAAGGCTAGTCGCCTGGAGCTGTGCGCCCAGCAGGCGGCGACGGCGCTGCACGCTGGGCACGCGGTGGCTTCCGGCGAGTCGACGGCGGCCGACGACTCGCGCAGTGCTTCCGGCGAGTCGACGGCGGCCGACGACAGACGCACGTACAGTAGCTCTCCGGTGAGATGCGCACGTTCAACAAACTAAGCTAGTTATCCAACTCAAGTATGCACGTACAAAACTGCCAACCAAGATTACCAAATCGCATCTAACCGGGACCCACAAAGCACACACGCGTAGTATTTCCTGCAACTGATTGCTACTGTTTGCGTTGTATCGCCTTACTACAGGAAGCATGAGCTGTGCCGACGGCAACACAGACCCAGAATCCCTGATACCGTCGGCTTAGGCCTGTGCCGACGGATACCGTCGGCGAAGCTTCTATCGTCGTAGATAGGCTGGCGAGCAGGCCGCCCGCGCCGCCTTGGTCCTATCGTTGAGGCTCAAGAGGCGAGCATAGCTCTGACAGAGGTATGCCGACTGTTACCGTCGTAGGCGCAATATTGATCTACCGAGAACCAAGCAATCACAACACGATGACGACATCGAGATTTGTTAACGCAGTTCGGCGAACTCGCCTACATCTGCGGGACATGACTACGGGCGCTCCTCCCTATTGATACCGCAACCCTGGCCGCCCTATACGCCGGCACAAGCCGCCGGCTCCCCCTGCGTGCCTGTTGCTATCAATTCGTCATTGGTTACACGTGTGGTGCTTCCCTCATTATATGGGAGGCCTAGATACAAAAGTTCGACTCTGATACTACTCGTATCCTATCCACACCTAATACAACTCTAAGTCAAAACGTAATCCAACACGTACACAACAACACCGACGGTCTTCCGTTAGGGCTGTCGACGCGCCGTGTTCACAGGGCTCGCAAGTGCCACGTGGAGAGGACCTCTGATGACGTTCGTTATGATCCAACGGCGAACATCGGCTTAGCCCCACGACACCAATGGTTGTTTTGCACCGACGGTGGCCGTCGGCATACCTCCAGGTAAGCCGGACGGCCTTGCGATGCCGACGGTTATTTTTTGGCTGTCGGCATCCCTCGACGGTCCCGACATTTGGCCGTCGGCTTAGCTTCTGGCCGTAAGCCTATCCGCTGATTCCCGTAATTAGCACCAAGGCTGGTTTACATGTGTAAATATAGCATCAGCTGAGTACCAAACCAAGTAGGTTCGGGAAACACAATCCTATTCGAAACGGATCGTGATTATCACAAGCATAGTCATTGTCGTACACGTCATGGAAAGGTTCAATTAATATCCGATTAGACGTAGTCCATATAATAGCAGCGATCACCTGTCGCCGACCTAGGTAGATCGCATCGCTGATCGCTCGCTCGAAGATGATGAGACCTAGGTAGATCGCATCGCTGATCGCTCGCTCGAAGATGATGACGGGATCTCGTCGTTCCGAGCCCGAGAGCCACAGCTGGGAGATACCTAGAGAGATGCTACGCGAGATCCTGGTGAAGCTATCAACCAAGGACGCGGCACGGTCATGCTGCGTCTCGAGGCTGTGGCGCAGCGTCATCAGCGACCCCTTCTTCCGCAACCTCCACGCCATGGCCAGCCATGTCACCACCGCCCGCACGGAGGCCTTGCTTGTCTCCGTGAACCACCAGACCGGGCGCTGGCGCCGGCGCGACGAGGCTAGCGTCTGCAGCTTCAACTTGTCGTCGGGAAAGGCCATGTGTTGCGTTCCCATCCTTGCCGGCTACTACAACTTCGTCAACGTTTGCAACGGCTTCCTCTGCTTCGCGTACGGTGACGGCGTCAAGGCGCCGGTGGTGGTGTGTAATCCTGTCATAGGCGAGGCGGTGGCGATTCCCGAGGCTCCGCCGCTGCCGTTGGTCGCCTCCGACTCGGAGAAACACACATGTTGTCAGTTTGCTCTGGGATTTAGTCCGTCCACCAAGGAGTACAAGTTGTTCCGACTGTCGTACCCGTCGTCTTCTTCCTCCGATCAGGATCAGCGCGTGGAGCTGGACGTTTACACCCTAGGCGACGCACGCGGCTGGCGTCGTCGACATTCGTTCATCTCCCCGTGTTCCCCGGCTAAAGTTTCTGCGCCGGTCTCAATAGGAGGCAAGATATACGTGCTGACCCTCAGCTGGAATCATCGTGCGAAACACGATATTCCCAAGAGGGTATTGGCCATTGATGTGGCGACGGAATCGTGCTGCACGTACCATCTCCCGGACTATGATACTTGGCCCTATGAAGACCCGACGGTGGGTGCCTTTGAGCTCAACGGGCGCCTGTGCTTCGTCGCGCACATCATCGACTTCACCTACTTCATTACCGTCCACTTCTGGGTAATGTCGCCGCCACCGGAGGACAGTGACTTGGAGGGTGACCATCATCAGCAGCCGTCTTGGAATTTGAACTACAGCTTCCACATGGAAACACCCTATTGCTTTTCGAGGCTGATGATGAGATACTGTGCTATATGCAATATGAAACCTTGTATAGGTACAACACAAGGAAAAATCCATCCATTTCCAAATGTAGTTTTCTATTATGGGACAAGGAACTACAACTCTCTTGTCCCTACGGCCCCTTATGGTTCACATTTCGGTGGAACGTCTACGGGGGCTACCGTCCCACCTTTCTATCGCCTCTCCCCTTTGTGTCGCCACTGCTCCAGGACCACGAGTGCGATGAAGAGAAACACCAATTCGGGCTCGCCATGGTAAGCCTACTACGACGCCATGAGTAAATCGAACATGATCGAGACAAAGCTGGTATGTTGCCAACATGATTAATTTGGTCAAGATCTACCAGCAAACAGTGCAAGAGGATTTTTCGTTCCGAGTGGTATACCTGCATATGATCGTATTATCAAAATATGGACCGCGTGTGATGCTGCATATTTTTTTTAATTGAACTTTTTTGTACTGCTTGTTTCTGAGTCAGTTAAGTTATGTCCACTCATTAGTGTGACGAAATTGAAGCTATCTACTCCCTCCGATCCGATATTAATGTCGCCATAAAATAAACTAGCAGTAGCGGACCCAGGATTTGGAAAGACAAGAGCTAATTTTTAATGCCTAAAGACTATGAAAAAAATATGACCATCTAATCCCATCCCAATAGCATAATATACTAGCCAAACTACACAAAATGCATAAATGGAGTTTTGACGTCAAAGTAAGTTCAATATTTATCCAAATGACAATAGAAAAAGCAAAAAAAAAAGTGCGGTAGCATAATCACATAATGAGAGAAATTTTAGTACTTAAATAACGAGGCTTTGTGTGGATCGTAGCTACCATTTCTTCGTCAATCAGAGGAAAACGAGAACCTACAAGACAAGAAATATAATCTAAAAATTGCACGGATGAATGCATGATATATATTTCTTATTGATATACATTTTTTTAAGAAAAGGGGACAGTCCCAGCCTCTGCATCGATTGATGCAGGGGCGTTTTTTATTGATATGAATAACTTACCACTAGTTGCAAATGGTATTTGCCCCTTGCGTGAGATAGTTTCAAATTAAAATAAGATGACACCGGTCTCGATGAGTAAGGCATTGATCTCTTCACCCCTCCGTCTTCTGTATAAACATATTGAATAAAAATAGTAAATGCACAATCAGCTACCTAGTTGTAGCTACTCAATGACTGAAAGTCTGAAATTGATTATTTTTTGTTCATTAGAATTCAAACTTTGCATTAGCAACCAATAAATTACCCATGAGCAGAAAAAGAAGGTGGTCACGATGAGCCGACACGCCGACAAGGATATGAAGATCAGAATGTACCGGTGGCGTGATGCGGCGAGGTGTGGGCAGCAGCAGCCGGCAGCAACCACACTTCAGCCGTTGCAGGCCAAGATCTCAAACGGCATGGCAGCAAAGGCCCTCGCGAGGTTGAGACGGATGTGTCTCCCAGGCTAACGAGGCGACGGCGAGACCGCGCGACAAGGTGTGGCCGCTGGGCGTGATTTGGTTGAGGGATGGAAGCGGCGATCAAAAGGAACATGGTTTTTTTTTCAGGTCGTATACGAACAGGTCAAGTGATCAACGAGCTCCTTACGTGCACAAACAGGTGATGCAATTTTTTAAAATAATATTTTTCCAACTTTTATTTCAAAAATAGCACGCGTTTTCTGAAATTTTGAATAATAGCGCGCTGTCGTCACGAGCGCTACCGAAACCACAGGTTTCGTCAAGGGTGGTGCCAAAACAAAGGTTTCGTCAATGCCGAAGATGAAACCACCATGGCTGTGATTCTACTTAGGGATTCAGGGGAAGATAATTCATGTTTTTTAATTACTAAATGTCGTAATAGGTAGGTTGCATATTTTTCTTATTAAAACCTGTGTGATTCACAGCCAGCTGATTGACTCAATGCCTCAACCATATGAAGACAGGTTTCAGAATGTAAGTATCTTTACTCGTGAATCCTTTTTATCATCACAATACTTTTGAGCTAGGTTGTTGTTGATTCACTTGCAATATCACTGTTATTGTTGAAATGGTTAGGTTCTGAATGTAAGTGCCGAATGTATTTTTGCTGCAGATGATACATAAGTTTAGCAGTAGGACGACCAAGGGTAGATGCATGTCGGTATGCCCATCATTTTTTTTTTACACAATGAGGCATCTTCCTATGTGATACTTTGCTATGATTTTTCTCCCCCGAAGCATGATATTTGGATAATTAGATTAGTTAGATTGTTAGTGAAGCAACAAATGAAAAACTAACCAAATTACTTGAGTACTTATATAGTTAGTTCAATCTGCCAGTCACTCCGGCCCACCTTTGCTCAAATAATGTGTAAACCTTCTTGCTATGTCTTCCAGTTTGATATTAGCACTATATGATGACAGCATACCCGGCTACTTTTTTCAAAATCGATTATTTTTGTTCCCGAAATGTGCTTATATTAACCAATAGCAGTCATTTCAAAATATATTAAAGTTCTACCTCAGCAATAAATGTTAATAATACAATTTTTTACTAGTGAGTATGTTATGTTTTCTGTTGTTGCTAACTCCGAGGAATATGACTATTAGTCCAAATATAAGTATCACACATATATATGATACGAATTTCCGTAGCAACACGCGGTGTATTTTCTAGTGTAAATAAAGAGCGTTATGTACTTTTCAAGAAAATATTCATGCTTTTAAAAAAATTCTTGCAAAAAATAATCATAAAAATGATGCTTATGTGTTCCATGATTTGAAAAAGTTTCCACGAGGTTCAACAAATATCTCCACGCGTCCGAGAAAATGTACACATATTCGAAACAAAAGTCACGAGTTAGAGAAATGTGCACGGGTTAAAAAATATTCATGAGTTCAAAAGAATATTTTATATATTACTCAAAAAATAGAAAATTAGAAACAAGAAAATATTCATTCCTTACACTGCCGCAGGTGTGTGTGTGGGGTGTCGAAAGTGCCCTGGAGATGTTAGATGTGGAAAGTGACGCGGGGATGGGAGTTCGCATTGAAGAGGTGGAAGCGTGTTTAATGCTGTTTTTGCTTGATGTTCCATTTCTTTTTCTTCTGAAATATCATTTGTTCTATTTACTTCAGGTTCGTTCATGTTGCTTCATAATCTGTCGTTTTAGATATGTTTATGTTAAGTTGCTTCAATAGGTTACTTGAATCATCTTCTTATCGGTGATAATTACAGTTAATTTTTGTAAACTACTATTTCACTCGTTCAGTTGTCATATCATGATTTTCCGGAAGTACACATGACGACTACATAACGACTCGCGCGTGGGCATGGCATTTGTCGGCGCCTGGATAGGCGTTGTTGCGGTACCAAGGTAATGAGTGCCTCTAGTCATTCCCTTGTGAATAGACGAGTTCGACGAAATCCGTTAACAAATTTTGGTGACATCATCGTTTGGCCTTCAATCTGAAAACAATAGCAAGTCGCCACACAGTTCAAACGCTAATTCGTATGGCAATCTGGCCATTGCACGCAGATTCAAAACCAAATCGTAATATCATCCATTCATGACCGTGCATGAACCAGCAGGAATCGTGACTCATATGCCACTTTGAATTGAGGCCTTGAGACTTGAGTTAGGATGGTGACTGCAATCTCCATTGGGCCAGTAAAAACGTTCTCCAACAAGAGGAGGCATATGTGACTGCTGCGAAAAAAGCAGCGAGCCGCCAAACTTTTTCAAACGCCAAACAAATGCGTACTGCAATTTCGCCATCACAGGGAAAGAAAGGACGAGGGACATCCGAGAAAGACCCGACCCCTAGGGTTCCTCCTCCGTCCGCCCCGCCGCCGGCGCCCCGCCCTGCCGCCGGCGCCGCACCCACCCAGGTCGGGGTCCTCTCCTTCTCCGCGTCCGCGCCGCCCCCGTGGCGGCCGGCGCGGCTCCGACCCCTCTCCTCCCGTCCCCCCGCACATCTTCTCTCCTCTCGCTGCCGTCGGCGCGCCTGCCGAGCGCTGCTCGGGCAGAGGCCGCCGGCGGCGGATGTCCTCTTCCCGCGTCGTAGGAAGCCTCGCGGGGCTGCTTTCTCCGGCGGCGGTGCAATCTAGGGCGGCGGCGGCCCAGCTCTGGCTGGGGAGTGGAAGTCCGGTGGCGTTGGTGCTGCGGGGAAGCGCGGGATTGCAGGTGGTGGCGTGCTGGAGGCGGCTCCGGCAGCGCCCAGTGGCCCAGGACTGGGCCCAGATCTAGGCCCGCCGGGCCCCATCTGGGTTCGGTGGGCCCGCATGACCTGCGGCACCCTCTGTAGATGGAAGTGAGGCGGCGGATGCGGGGGACATCGGTGGCAGCGGCCAGCCTGTTGCAGCGCGGCGGCGAACTTCACGGGCCCAGATCGGGCCCGGCTGGACCCTATTAGGACTGGTGTGCCCTCTGGGGTTTTACGGGCCCGCTGGGCCCGGCCGGACCTGACGGGGACCGGTGTGTTTGTGGCCACGTCCGGTCAACTACCGTCCTCGGCGGTGGAGGTTGGTCCCTCCCGCTGGCCGACCGATACTGCTGACCCTAGGTCATTCTTGTCCTCACCTACGTCTTGCAGACCTCAGGACAACTACTTCGGTGAGACGACGTTGGAGGCTGCGCGATCGTTGGCGCATGATTGGTGGGCGGCTAGTTTGGCGGTGTCGAGGCTCGTCCTCGCGGGGCTTTTGTGCTACCGATCGTCCGGGGTTGTGGATGGGGTTTCGAGAGAAATCCTTGTCGGTTCGCCCGACACCGACACGGTGCCGACTTCGGGTGGCATCTTTCCTTCCTGAAGGGCGTCGGGGCTACCCTTCGCTTCCCTCTGTGCCGGAGGAAACCCTAGGACCAGTGCCCTGGTCCGGATAGCAGCGTGGCGTCCCTTCTTGAAGGTGCTGCTTGGTACTTGTCGATTCAGTGATAGGAGCTTGGTGGTACTTTGTTGAAGAGGGCGCAGCGGTTGCGGGTCACCATCGTTTAGTCGATCCGCCTATGTCTCCATTTTATTTCTTTTTCTTTTCTTTGAATATATGTTTGCTTCCGCCCCAGCATTGCAAGTTTGGTGATTATATCGGGTGTTTGCTATATCTATATAGCGGGGCTACGGCCTATTTTGTCAATTTCACCATTGCAAGCCTTACCAGACTAGATCAGAAAACCACCGTAGCACGAATCTTAAAACCGCGGTACGGCACCTGTTCCTGAAGGCTCGAGGCCTCTCGCGAGACCTCCAGAAGCTTCTAACCCCTTCCCCCATCCCCTTCCGCAAGAAAGCTCCCCACTTTAAAACCCTACTCCATTCCACACCTCCTCCTCATCCTGTCCTGTCCACCACAAGAATCCAAAGTCTCACAGCAGAGAAAGAGGAGG
Source organism: Poa pratensis (assembly GCA_947311845.1). Classification (NCBI taxonomy): domain Eukaryota; kingdom Viridiplantae; phylum Streptophyta; class Magnoliopsida; order Poales; family Poaceae; genus Poa; species Poa pratensis. The sequence continues at coordinate 3,390,389 of CAMZMU010000105.1, forward strand.
GAGAGAGAGATCCATGGCTTCTGCCGTCGCTTCCAAGGGCCCAGCCATGGCCAGCCTCGTCAAGAAGCTGCTCGTCGATCCGGCGTCCTCCGGCGCGCCCGTGGCCTGCTACGCGCTCCGCCCGGCGTCCCTCGCCGCCGCCTCTTCAACACCCAGGGCTCGGAGGTCCGCTGCTACGACGACGACACTAGCGGCGAGAGCGAGCGCGAGTATGAGGACGCCGCCGTCGGCCACCGCCGCCGCGCCCGCGACTTCACCGTGCCCAGCTTCTTCTCCCAAGGTACACGTCCTCGTTGCTTGTCCCCCTTCGCGTTTTTTTTGCGTCGTTCGTGTGAAAGTCGTGGCCTTGTGTGGATAAATCAAGCTGGGTGCTTTCTGCTGTTGTTAATTTTCCAGACGTGCTTGACCGTTTCGGCGCGCCGACGAGCCTGGGCCGGCTGATGGCTCTGATGGAGGGCGCGGCGTCCGCAGGCCTCTCCTCCGTGGCGGTGGCGAAGGAGGACGATAACGCGGTGTACCTGAAGGTGGCGATGCCGGGGCTGGGGAAGGAGCACGTAAAGGTGTGGGCGGAGCAGAACAGCGTGGTGATCAAGGGCGAGGGCGAGAAGGAGCCCTGGGACGGCGACAAGGGAGATGCGACCGCACCGAAGTACAGCCGCCGCATCGAGCTCCCCGCCGACGCGTTCAAGATGGACAAGATCAAGGCCGAGATGAAGAACGGCGTGCTCAGGGTCACCGTGCCCAAGGTCAAGAAGGAGGAGCGCAAGGACGTCTTCCAGGTGACAATCGAGTAGGGAGACGAGTCCAGTAGCCGTAATCGTAGTACTAGTAGTTGCAGTACTTCTGATGGCGAGGGCCGCTGCGAGTTGAGTCGAGAGACGCCTTGTTGATGTGGTGATGTCTGGTGTCTTAGTTGCCCTGTTTTGCTTCTCTTGTTGTCCTTTCCGTAGTTTCTGATCCGAGTGATGGTGAAGTTGGTCGTGAACCCTGTTGATTTCGCCTTGATGAACCGTTTTGGTCGTGAAATTGGTCATGAACCTAGTTAATTTCGTTATGATGAACTGCTTTGATGGTGGAATTGGTCATGAACTTTGTTCATTTCCTCATGCTTTAGTCATAAATTGTGCAGATCGTTGTCTATTATTCTCTGTTATGTAGTAGAAATCTTGCTTTTATCCTGTGATTTATTTCTTGGAAGAGAAGTGTTCATTTTGATTACAGCTTATGATCTGCTGTTATGGCAGTGGCGAAATTAATCATGAACTCTGTTGATTTCCTTGATTTACATGAAGTCTGTTAATTTCGTTATGATCAACTGCTTTGATGGTGAAATTGGTCATGCACTTTCTTGATTTCCCCATGCTTAAGTGGTAAATGTACTGATCGTTTGCCAGCTCAATGTTTATGGGCAATTCTTGCGTTTTTGCGTACCACTTCGTTATGATCAACTGTTAAGAGTTTGTAGTTATAGCGTTTTCATGATTATAATCATCATATGATTATGGTGGGGGTGAAATTGATGTGAACTTCGTTGATTTTCTCAAGTTCAACTTGACAAACTGGTTCCCCTGAATTGTTGTGTGTATCCTCCGTTTTCCTTCTTGGAAGAACAGCATCTGTTCTCCATTGTGCTGTAGTGTATATATTATAAGAGCATCTCTAGCAGAACCCGCAAAATGGTCAAACCCACATAATAACCGCCCGATGCGGATTGAAAACCGCAAAACGGCGGAGAACAGAATCCGCAAATTTACCCAACCCGCAAAAGATTTTGCAGGGCCCCGTGAATCCCCGTCTCGGAACGGCTTTTTCGCGGATTTCGACGCCGAATCTAGGGGCCCCTGCATTTGGTCAACACGGTTGGCGGGCTGAACATTCAGCACCCGCCGGGTGACCTTCAGCCGCGGAACTCGCCGGAATCCGGCCGTTCTTCGCCAAACTCGCCGGAAACTGGAGCCCCAGCTGGCAGCACCTGCTAGCCGGCCCCGAGGGCTCAACGACGGCTCGGCCCCTGGCAGCACCGTCGTCTCCCGGCGGAGGTGCTCGCCGTCGTCGCCGCACGCGCTTGACCTCTCCAAACTCCCTGCAGGCCTCTACGCGGGCCGGCCGCCAGAGGGCTCCGTGGTGCACAACGGCGGAAGCAGCCCGACGCCCAGGGGCCTGCCGCACCCAGGCTGCAGCGACCTGCGTGCTTGCGTGCCTGCCTGCCGCGGGGGCTCGTCGTGCGACTCGGACGACGGCGGCAGGGGCGACGGGCGGTTCCAGCGGATGGTGGCGGCCGTGGGCGCTCGTGCGCATCCGCCCGCGGGGACAGCGCCTGCCCCGACGGATCCATCGGTCGCCGCTTGCTCCCCGTGCTCTGCTCCAGGCTCCTCGCAATCCACCGGCCCGCGGGGACATCGCCCGCTTGCTCCCCGTGCTCTGCTCCAGGCTCCTCGCGATCCATCGGTCGCCGCTGCTGGCTGCATCGATCGTTCCATAAGCATTAGCACCACCGACGGAGGCCACCGATTTTACTAGTCAGCTTGGGGAAAAGACGAAGGAAGAAGACAACAAATGTTTTACAGCATATTCTATTTTACAGTTTGGTTTTGGGGTTTCTGTTCTGCGCCGTGTCGTTTCGAGCTAAAAAACGCGCGTTCCGTGACCCGCAAAACAGTTTTGCAGTTCCGCGTTTTGCAGGCTCTGCTAGAGATGCTCTAATCACTGTTTACTATATGGTGCGGAACAGCAAAATTGCCGCGCTCTAATATGAATAGCAGATTTGTTTAACTCCTGCTTTCTAATGTTCTTGGTGACAAACAGAACAGAACAGAACTGCAATATACAACGACCAAAGCTAATTTCTTTTTTGGCACACTCTGTTTTTCATAAGGAACTGCGTGATATGTTGGTGCAATATTTCCCAATGTACTGCTGTATAGTTCCTCCTTCAAGCTCGCCCATTCACTCCAAAGAAACTCTGGAGGTCGTTAAGAAGTACCCAGGGAGCTCAACAAGTCTCGAAACTCTGAGATGTTTCATCTATATTCCTCCTTATTTTTTGGTCTCACTTACAATAGGCATTTAGATACTACCAAGCTTACAAATGCAGCTACCTCTAATCTGTGCACAGATGTGCTCTCTGCCATTGTTTAGCAGAAACTATCCTCGGTGAGTGTCAGCGTTAATATGTTTCAGCTACTACTCTTCTCTTCTTTATTGGTCCTACTTGCACGTGCTAATTGAGTACTACATATAATTTAAGGTCTTGCCTGATTATGGTGAGTTCATCTGACCATATGTACCCCCACTAAAAGAAGCATATCCTTCTCATACCGTAAATGCAAAGAAATATATGGTCCAAATGATTCGCCATTTCCATTAGTAGCTGAAAATTGGTTGATAGTTTGATACTACTTGTCAGTACTTCTCTTAGAAGTCAGAAATGTTGAGTTATATGTTTTACCGTGATGGATCTAAGATAAGGATTTTTTTCATGAGCTAAGATAAGGATTTACATTGCCTAAAGCTTCAATTGGGGGTGCAAATCTAAGTGACTCAAAGGCCGGAAGCGAAGGTTTTGAATATCCAGAGGTAGGAAATTGTTTGCAAGGCCAGAATCTGACTCAGCAGCTCGAATTACCTATTACAGATCATTCATCAGAATAACAGTTCCAAATAGCTGTATCCTCCAATAACTATAAATGATTAGTGCGCAACTGCATAAGGGTAGTAGCTGTAGAAACTAACCTGACGGTGCTGCCATAGCGGTCCAGACCAAATTTTGAAGTGCCGAACTGATTTCGGTGCTTTCACCAATTCATTTGCATTTTTTTGTCAACTTTCACATCGTTTACTAATGAATGTGAAAGTGTTTTTCATCAAAGACATCGGAAAAGTTGCTGATACTTGAAAAGAAAACGATCCTCTCAGTTTTGATCGGTTATGGGAATGGCTCGGAGCAAAACCATCCTGTGTTCACCTTTTGTCAAGCCAAAACGATTTCTTATCAAGCTCAGGAATTATGAATTTAGTACTGAGTATACTTGCAACTGCTACCATGTCAGTGATCTTCCACAAGAATAACACATCGGTGAAAAAGTCGCCCTCCCTTTCCTCTCCCCGATACAGATCTAAGAGGCGATTTTGAGAGTCCACCGTCGGTCCACCTCTTCCGCCGGTGAGGCGTGGGTTCCCTCCCCTCCGTCGGCTGCTCCGGCGGCGGGAGGGTGGGGGAAGCCCGTCTCATGGCGTGTATTCATGGTAGGGCTTGGCAGGTGTCCGGCCGGCGGCGCTTCGGAGGCGGAGGTGCTGTTGGTTCATCTGTTGTCCGCGCAGATCCCCTCCGGCAGTGGCGTTCCCTGGGGCTTCACCGACCTGCGCGCGATTTTCCCTGCACCACGGCCAGATCCAGGTATGCGGTGGATCTGGATGCAGTTCAATAAGAGGATGATACAGAGGTTCTTCGCGGCGGCGCCGGCGTTCCCGGCAGTAGTCTCTTCGGAGGCGGTGCTCGGTGACTTCCCGTCTGCGGTGTGGTGGGCTCCGGCGATCCAATGTTTGGGGAGCTTCATCAGCGGCGCGCCATCGTCAGCTCCGGCTCGTCGTCGTCGGGATCCAGAGGGCTTCCTTGTAATTTTTCCTTTGCTTCTGGACCTTTCTGTAAGTTCGGAGAATCAATATATCATCCCTTTCGCAAAAAACACATTGGTGAAAAAAGGAAAGTATGTGTGATCTTGTATGTAAAGGTGAACCCTTCCCATGATTCAGTTGATGATTAATTTAATATAACAAGACATGTACACACATAACAGAAGAGAATACAATGAACACTTGTTTCCTCTTCCCTATCTTGCTCAAATCACATCACACATTTGTTATGATAATTACTATGAACAGGAGAAACTTCCAACTTGAAAAAAAAATGCAGTTTCAGTTTCAAGCCGCCTAAACAAAACCAGCAAATTCTGTCAATCCTACAGGACCTACATGCATTAACGTCAGTTATTTAACAGGCTATATGTTCAAAGAGGATGTATTCATTTTGTTTTGTATCAACTATTAACTGACAAATTGAGCACCTTTATTTATTATTAAGTAAACAACTTTCTTGGATGCTATAAACGAAATGCAAGATAGTTTCTGAAACTGATGGCACAAATGTGACATATAGCACATTCAACTTATCATTGTTTACAGTGACGAACAAAATAAAGCTTTTTTTTCGATTGAAGGAGCTTCTCACCCCGATTTCATTTCATGAAACAAAACCAATAAACAAGGTTCAGGTTTATGTCTAGCACCCACACAGCCCAAAAAACATCTAACTTGCAACCTCCAGGCATCATTCCTAACTCTCCTCCTCTTATTACAGTTATTTTTCAGACCGAAGATACACATGAATCCTGGAAAGCATCACCAGGAATAAATCACTATCCGATTACAACCAGAAACATTACATAAAACAGCTCTACCAAATAGCTAACTCTCGGCCAGCTCCACCAACTTTTCTCAAGCATCATCCCTCAATGCGCCTTATCATCAGAGCCCATCCCCTTCTACTGAAAATCTCAGCAGCCACCCGCAGCAACGCTTTTGCTCCTCTGCGTTGTAACTCACGGCTACTTCGGATATGTATATTAGCCCACAGGTTTAACCAATTAGCAGCTTTTTTTCCATCACACGACTAGGGTCATATGAAAAAATCTTGTTAAAACACACAACATTTCTAGTTTTTCATAGCGACCCTGATATATTGTTGGTTAATTATGAATGCTCCCCACATAATCATATTGCCAACTTGCAGTACTAACACTCTTGCACCAGCAGGAGTCCACCAAATTGCGTCAGAGATCACTAGCTTGCAGAACTCAAACCATGATCCATATGAGAGTATGGAACTTCACAAAGAAGTGATTACCACAAACTTTGAAATTTGCATATGTCCACGTTTCGGAAGTTCCCTTCGCCAGCTGCTGAAGCACACATATGCTTCAGCCTTTTTTCCCTCTCAAAAAAGAAACAGCACAGCCGCGAGAATAATTCAAACGCAAAGCCATTCGAGGGCAATCTGGCCATTGCAAGTCTGAGCTGATCAGAAAACCGCCGTCGTACCATCCATGGGCCATGACACTGATCCTGCATCAACCAACGCGAATCTCAAAGCCATGGAACTCCTGTTCCCGAAAGCTCGAGGCCTCTCCCGAGAACTCGAGAAGCTTCTAACCCCTTCCGGCCTTCCCCTTCCCCAAGAAAGCTCCCCTTCAAAACCCCCCTCCATTCCACACCTCCTCCCCCATCCTGTCCAGTGTGTACCACAAGAATCCAAAGTCTCACAGCAGAGAAAGAGAAGAGAGAGAGAGAGAAAGATCCATGGCTGCTTCCGCCGTCGCTTCCAAGGGTCCCGCCATGGCCAGCCTCCTCAAGAAGCTGCCGGCGTCCTCCGGCGTGCCCATGGCCTGCTACGCGCTCCGCCCGGCCTCCCTCGCCGCCGCCCGCCGCCTCTTCAACACCAAGGGCTCGGAGGTCCGCTGCTACGACGACGACGACGACACCAGCGGCGAGAGCGAGAGCGAGTACGAGGATGCGGACGCCCGCCGCGCCCGCCACTTCACCGTTCCCAGCTTCTTCTCGCAGGGTATGCGTCTGTCCGCCTTCACCCTTTTTTTTTCCTTGCGTCGTTCGTGTGAGCGCTGTGTGGTAGATAAATGAGGGTGCTTTGCCGCTGTTGATTTTCCAGACGTGCTCGACCGGTTCGGCGCGCCGACGACCGTGGGACGGCTGCTGGCTCTGATGGAGGACGCGGCGTCCGGAGGCCTCTCCTCCGCGTCGGCGCCGGCGGCTCCTCGGCGCGGGTGGTCGGTGGCGAAAGAGGACGACGACGCGATGTACCTCAAGGTGGCGATGCCGGGGCTGGGGAAGGAGCACGTCAAGGTGTGGGCGGAGCAGAACAGCGTGGTGATCAAGGGGGAGGGCGAGAAGGAGCCCTGGGGCGGCGACAAGGACGACGCCGCGGTGACCAAGTACAGCCGCCGCATCCCGCTCCGTGCCGACGCGTTCAAGATGGACAAGATCAAGGCCGAGATGAAGAACGGCGTGCTCAGGGTCACCGTGCCCAAGGTCAAGGAGGAGGAGCGCAAGGACGTGTTCCAGGTGACCATCGAGTGAGGAGAGAGATGGATCGAGAGTAGTTGCAGTAGTAGTAGTCATAATCCTAGTAGTAGTAGTGCTGAACTGCTGATGGCGATGGCCGGTGCGAGTGGAGTTGAGAGACGCCTTGTTCATGTCTGGTGTCTTCGTTACCCTGTTTTGCTTCTCTGATCGTCCTTTGCTTAATTTCTGATCGAGTGGTGGTGAAGTTGGTCATGAACCCTGTTGATTTCGCCTTGATGAACCGTTTTGGTGGTGAAATTGGTCGTGGAACCTTGTTAATTTCGTTATGATGAACTGCTTTGTTGGTGAAATTGGTCTTCAGCCTTGTTAATTTCCTGCTGTAGTGGTAAATGGTAATACTGGTCTATGGTTGTTGCTCACTGTTATGTGAAAAAATCTTGAGTTTATCCTGTGAATTACTTGGAAGAACAGCAACTGTACCAGTCTGTAGTTCTAGCGTTTTCATGATTACAATCATCCATATGGTGCAGGTGAAATTTTGTGTGTGAACTTTGATTTCCTCTTTGAGTTTTGCGAATTGAAACGCTTTGGTGCTGAATTTGGTCATCAACTTTGTTGATTTCCTGAAGTTCTACGTGATGAACTGTTTTGGTAGTGAGTAGGCAATTACTGATCAATGATTTTTTTTCTCAGTGTTCCCTGAATTATTGCGTGTATCCTCTGTTTCACTTCTTGGAAGAACAGTAATTGTACTCCATTGTAGTTTTAGCATTTGCATTTACAATCTGTTCCCCATTGTGTTGATGTGGTGATGCCTCGTGTCTTCCTTGCCCTGTTTTGCTTCTCTGATCGTTCTTTGCCTAGTTTCTGATCGAGATGGTGGTGAAATTGGTCATGAACTTTGTTAATTTCGTTATGATCAACTGCTTTGGTGACGAAATCGGTCATGAACCTTGTTAATTTCGTTATGTTCTACTTCTTTGATGGTGAAATTGGTCATGAACTTTGTTGATTCCTCCTGTTTTAGTGATATATGAATTGTACTGATCGTTGGTTATTAAGCTTTCGAAGCTACAGTGAGCCGAGCGCGGAGGGGCCGGTGATCACCGTCGGATGTGCAACGGACGACGTGGAGACGACCGGGCACTAAAGCTACAGTGACCCGAGCGCGGAGAGGCCAGCGATGTGCACGTCCTTAATATATTTAGGGATTCACTGTATGTGGAAATCTGGCGTTTATCCTGCGATTTACTTCTTTGAAGAGAAGTGTTAATGATTACAACTTACGATCTGGTGTAATGGCAGTGGTGAAATTGATCATGAACTCTGCTGATCTCTTCAAGCTTGACGTGATGAACTGCTAATAGGCAGTTACTGATGGATGGCTGTTGTTCAGTATTATCACTTATTATTGCGTCTATCCTTCTCTGTTTTACTTCTTGGAAGCACAGCAGCTGTTCCACTCTGGTGTAGAGTAGCGTACATGATTACAAATTTAGAATCTACAGTAATATGGTGCGAACAACCATATGACCTCTTATTTCTACTGATTTTTAATGTTACGCCTTGGTATGTTCCTGTTGACAAATGGAACAGAACTGCAATATACAATACAATGTTCTTTTTCACTTTCAAGATTTAATAACAACGAAATCAGGAACTCCGGGCTAGTGCAATGTTCCCCAGTGTACTGCTGTATAGTTCCTCCTCCAAGCCCACTCTCATTCAATCAAAATGCTTCTTTTCATGTTTCAAAAATTCTACTCCCTCCGTTCGGAATTACTTGTCTCTGAAATGAGTGACCTACACACTAATAAGTGTCTAGATACATCCAACTTTGAGACAACTAATTCCGAACGGAGGGAGTAACATGTTTCATATATTTCTCTTCTTTTCATTCGTCCCACTTACAAGAGCCATTTAGTTACAACCAAAGTTACAAATGCAGCTACATCTAACCCTGTACAGCTGTGCTCATCCTCTTGCTGCCATTTTTAAGCAGAATCTATCCTCGGTGAGTGTTAGCGTTAAGACCTCTCAGCTATGGCTCCTACCTTTATTGGTCTTACTTACATGAGGTAACTGATTACCCAGGCTTACAGGCCGCAACTACACCAAAACCACTGTACATCAGCTCTGAACATGACCATGCTGTCATCTTTGATTCTTTGATACATTGGCAGCTTATTCTGAGACTGAGAGCTGGTGGCCATCCCCCAACGAATCGTTGGACGGTAGCATCATCTAAGCGGAAACTGTAATATGTTGTGGAACTTTATATCATCAGTGTGCATCGTCCTTGTCTCTGTACCTGGGGATAGCGAGCAGGGGCGGCGAAGGCTGTTAACGCTGTGATCGTGATCAGATGCTGACAGTAGAATCATCCTTTGATTGGCACAGGCAGTCGGGAAGAGGGTTCTCATAAAATGCCTCCTCTGACCTAAACCTGTCGCTGCCTTTTGTCCCTGATACAGGACCCTTCCGTTTCCGGGGAGAACCTTGTCTGAAGAAGAGATAAAGAAGAACGTAAGAAACATAATCGCGAAACAAAAGTCACTTAGCTCTCATGCCTAGTACCTTTTCCGGTGCATTTCTGCTATCCTTTGCGATAGCATTTCCCCTTCATCGAGTGATCCACTGTCAACTTTGTCAAACAAACGAACTAATGCTTTCCTGAATCATGGAAAGGACGTAATGAGACCGAGAAGGGAAGAGTGAGCCAGTTAATATAGGTAAGTTCCCGTTACGGTTTCACCTGTCAGGACTGACTGTTTTCTTGTGGCCATGAAAACGCCGATGACCCGCGACGGCCCGCGCCATGTTCCCCGAATACGATGGAATGAACACATCACTCTCCACCGAAACAATGTAATCTAAAGCTGCCATTTGAGAAGCAAATTGGCTGAACGGTCGCAGTTCTTCAGCTGATGCTAGTTTCTCCTGCAAATGGAGACATCATATGTTGACTGAAAAGTGCCATGTTCTGGAGAGAAGGAAGAACAAAACAGCAGTGTTCATACCTTATTCATCAGAATTGGGAATCGTGATTGCAAATCAACCATATGAGATTCACCTCCATATATCTCCCCTGCAGCTATGTAAACTGGGGTGCTCAATGGGTATCCTAGGGCTGAAAGAAACATACCAACTTCCTTTGGCGTCAGGGGGCAATGACCATGTGATCTTTGCTCTAATGGATCAATGTCTTTCACCTTCCAGTAGGTTGTGTTCTCTCTGTAGCAATACGAGAAGATTTCAGTCGCATAATATCCTCGAGTTGTTATAAGTATAACAAGAAGGTAAATGCAGTGCAATTAGTAGTGCATATATTTTTAGGTTATTGCCTGATCATTGCGAGCTCATCTGATTCAGTCTGTGACAGACCATACGTACACCCACTAAAAGCAAGCATATCCTTCTCATACCGTAAATGCAAAGCAATATATGGTCCAAATGATTTCATTCTTTCCACCAATAGCTGCAAATTTGTTGACATAACTTGTCAGTACTTCTCTTAGAAGTTATAAATGTAATAGTATATGTTTTAACGTGATGGATCTAAGAGAAGGATTTACATTGCCTAAAGCTTCAATTGGGGGAGCAAATCTAAGTGCTTGGAAAAAGGCCCGGCAGCGAAGCTTTTGAATATCTGGAGGAAGGAAGTTGTTTGCAAGGCGAGAATCTGACTTAGCAGCTCGAATAACCTGATAAAGATCTTTCATAAGAATAACAGTTCCAAATAGCTGCATCCAGTAACTATAAATGATTAGTACGCAACTGCATAAGGTCAGCAGCTGTAAAAGCCTAACCTGACGGTGCTGCCATAGTGGAGAAATCTCATCCTGATAATAGTCTATTCCAGACCAACTCTTGAAGTGCCTAACAGATTTCGGTGCTTTCACCAATTCATTTGGCAATTTTTTCTCAACTTTCACATCATTTACCAAAGAACGTATAAAATGTTCTTCATCAAAGACATCTGAAAAGTTGCTGATATTGAAAAAAAAATATTGTCAGTTTTTATCAGTTATGGGAATGGCTCAGAGCAAAAACCATCCGGTGTTCACCTTTTGTCAAGCCAAAACGATTTCTTATCAAGCTCAGGAATTATTAGTGTAGCATTGAGTATGCGCGCAACTGCTACCATATCACTGATCTGCCACAAGAACAACATATCAGTGAAAAGAAGGAAAGTGTGTGGGATCGTATTTGAGGTGAACCTTCCCATGATTCAGTTGATCATTAATTTAGTATAACAACACTATCTTGTTCAAGTCACATCACACATCGTTAAGAAAAAAATCCAACTTGCACAAAAATATGCAGTTTCAGTTTCAAGCTCGCATAGACAAAACAAGCAAATCCTGTAAATCCAAAAGGACCTACAGGCATTGACGCCAGTTATCTAACAGGCTATATGCTCAAAGAGGATGTATTCACCTTTTTGGTATGAACTAACAAATTAAGCACCTTTCTTTATCAAGTATACAGCTATCTTGGATGCCATGAACGAAATACAAGACAGTGACTGAACTGATGGCACAGATGTGTTCAAATTATCATTGTTTATAGTGACGAACAAAATGACACACCAGGATAGGAAATTCAGAAGAGTGCTGAGACAGCATCCATCCACCAGTCATATTCAGGACTTTATCCTGAATGTGGTCGAGCCATTCGTACCTCTTCCACCCCGATATCTCAGTTATAGAATAACAACTTGAAAAACAAAGAGTTTAGTTTGACAGCCAACCATTTCAGGCTTATGGCATACTATCTCTAAACGGTGGTGAAACATTAGTACAAGAGCCCAGCACTGAAAGTGATGACAGCACCAAAACACTACCCACAGAAGCCGGGTGTCTACACTATCACCAGAACCACCACCACGCATTGATTACACGACAGAAACACCACCACCCACAAAAACTGATGATGAAATGCTCCAAACCCGTCAACTCTGATCGAACACCCCACATGCTAGCACGCTAGTTTCCAGCACGCGAGTCAACACATCTTAATGCAAACTAGGCCATTATTCGTATGCCACGCCAACTAGGGAATTTTTTACCAGGACAAGCCAATGACTCACCCCGGCGCGCATCTGGTTGAGCCCGCCATTGGTGTGCACGAGCAAGTACCCCCTCGATGCTCCCGGACCTGAAAGACAAGCCGATCAAAATTCCAAGGGCGTACTGACGAGAATGTGAGCCAAACGGCGAAATTCTACTGCTGGATGAAGTGCCAATGCTGCACATACCCTTGTACTCCACCGACGGCGTGACGCAGGGCACGAACCGGCGCGCGGGCGCCGGCAGCCACAGCCTCTTGTCCGCCGCTTCATCCGTGGCGCCGTCCAGCTGTCAAATCTAGAGATTAATCCCCCAATGTCATGGACTTGGATGTAACAGAACAAGAAAATACAGTGGTAATGGGACGCGTCAGCGGGCGGGGGTGAATCACCTTCCGGGAGTGGGGCGAGGCGAGCTGCGGCGGCGCGAACTCCTGCTCCCAGCGCAGCTCCTCGGCCTCCCGCGGCTGCTGCGGCATGCGGCATCCATCGAGAGGGCGGCGGCGGCGATCGTTAGCACGGGCCAGAGAGTTCAATCTGAGAGCGAGTGAGGGAGGGGGCCGTAGAACTGGCGCGTACCTTGGCCAGGCGGTAGGGCGCGCCGGCGGAGGCGGAGGCCGAGACGTGGAGGGCGACGGCGAGCAGCGCGGCCGCGGCGGTGACGGCGGCGCCGGTCCCGGCGAGGGAGAGCAGCCACCACCGCACCGCCGCCCGCCGCCCCGCTAATGACCTCCCCTTGCGCCGCAGCGCCATCTCGTGTCCTACCGCCCCGTCTCGTATCTCTCTCTGTGTCGCCTCCGCCGACGGCGCTTTGCTTGGCGCGGCAGCGAAGTCGGCGCGTGGTGTTCTGTTTCCGCCTTGACACGAGGGAGCACGGGCGCCGGGCGCTTTACTTTCTTTTCCTCGCTGGGGCGTTGTTTGCGTGTCGAGCCGTCGATGCCGCCGGGCGGTGGTGGAGGCGGAGGGAGCGGGGGTTTTATTCGAGACGGGGGAGGATGGCGACGGCGTTTACCACCCGCCGCGTGGTTCGTGCCAGAGAGTGGGTGTACGGGTGATTCACGGTGGTTTTCGGGCGATTAAACCCGTCTTTCTTTCGGTGGGTTTAATGGGGCCTTTTCTTTTGAAACCAGGTTTAATGGGACTATTTTTATTTCGTAGTACCACAGCTATATTAGGTTGTATTTTTAACCGTAGAATACAAGAACAATATACACCGCGCGTTGCAGTGGGAATCTCATTAAAAACTTTATTGTGTAAATAAAAGTTATAAGACATATGAATTATAAGTAGTTGATAAAAATATGAGAGATTCAATTATAGTTGTGAGGCTAAATTTAATTGACGTGAAATCGTTGTGTATTAGATAACAATCCACCCCCAAACATAGTCCTCTTCTGGTTGATGATGTAACTTTGATTGCGAATGAATAAAGAGGTATGATATGTTCAACAAAAAATTGTGACGTTTGTAGGAGAAACCTAAAAAAGTAAAATAATAGAAAGGATATTTGATACATGCGTGGAAAAAATCTCCAGAACTGATTAGGCATAGTAGTCGAAATAAATAAATTTAATTAACATGAAATTACACAACCATGACATATCAAGTCTCCAAGAGATCATGCACGCCTTCGGCGCCACAAGATCTACATCACCAAGTTCATATACCGTTGTCATCAAGCCGCGTTGCCGTGCGACAACACTCAAGTCTACTTTGATTTCTACACCGACATTTTTCCCCGACATCATCCTTGCACCGACGAGGCGAAGTCACTCCACCGACATGTCTTTTTCTGATGAAGCAAACCATTTCTTGTCGGGCACCGACGAGGTGAACGCAAGCCATCAAGTCTGACCGATGAGGCGGACACCACTAGGCCAGGCGCCGACGAGGCGAAGGCCGCCTACCTGTCTGAGCTGACGGAGCCAGACATCTTCATCATCGGATATCTACAAGGCGGAGGAATGCGGCTAAGAATCCCCGGGGCGACGGACATACCATTCCATCTTCCACTTCACCATCACATTACCATCATCTACACCAAGCGAATGGAGAAGAAGAGACTTGAAGACGATGACCATTGCAACAACTTAATCAGAGGTTGTCCATGACCTTGCTCGCGGATGAAATCTAGCGGGAGCCTTCCGAGACTCCATGACCCAGAACTTCACAATCGCCCAAGTCATATTGACCACGATAGAAGGCCACAGAGTGCATACGTACTTTTGTTTCTCCAGTGAGGGATTAATAAAATGCAAATTTCCCTATATTTTTATTTGTGTACTTAGCACACACGCATATTCTATTTTCCCCTAGTGCGTAGAGAGATAATAATCCGTATAGAGTTTTAATTATTTCTCGTGTCAAATAATACTGTCACATTTTTTAATTCACATACCGAGAGAGGGGCACATGCCCCCCCCCCCCCCCCCCCCTCTTCTTATGTTAATCAAATCGCAGAAGGAAGGCGGGCTATACATGAGCTAGGAAGTGATATGCATATATGTGATTGTTAGCGATTGAAACAAAAATGCAATATCACAACTAGGAGCGTACGCACCTACCATTCATGACCGTTGATTTCATCAAGATTCGTGCAACAAATTTATCAACGCATCTTTAAATGTCAATGCATTATCAATAATTGATAGATTTGTGTAATCTTGATTTTAGATTCATGTACTAACATGAATTTTTTGTGCACGCATTGTCTAAAAAAATTAAAACCATGCATTAACATATTTTTTTAGTTTTTTTAACATATAAAATAGTACGAATAATATGGTTTGTTGGATGCAAAATCAACGGTCATTATGGTAGGTGCGTACGCTCCTAGTTGTGGAAAATCGCGTTGCGATTGAAAGCTATCTAGAAGAAGCGATATGCAAGCAGTTACCTAAGGACTACTCCTGCAACGACTTTGCAATGACTTGGCCACGGTTTCAATGGAGGCAAGACCTCAGTCATAAGTCATATTGCGCATACACTAACTTAATTATCAATAACAAATCAAATTATATAGGTCTTGGGAAGCAAAAGACCATATTTTGTTGAAAAAAATATGCTTTCGGATGAAAAAATATAACATAGTCACCCAAATCCAGAGCAAATGTGTGAATTCGAAGGCCTTCTGCAAGACCTTAAAGAGTAAATCACGTGTTTATATATAAGAGCACCCTTTGTGATCAATATGTGGTGGCCACTGAAAAGTCAAGGCTACCTAAGAATACTGGGATAGATAAATTTATCAACAATATTTCTATACTATCGCATTATTATTTTTAATTCACATACCGAGAGGGGGGCACAAGCCCCCATCTTGTATGTTAATTAACTCGAAGAAGGCATGCCTTCTATACATGATCTAGGAAGTGATTTGCAGATATGCGATTGTTAGCTATTGAAAGCTATCAAGAAGAAGCGAAATGCAATCACTAATCATTCAACTCAATGTTTTATGGTTGATATTTGCACTAATTATTCCTACTTGTTATTTAGCAGAGAAGGTAAGTACATATAAGGCTGGAAGTTTACAATCGAATTGAATCTAAAATGGAAGCTACTAGCAAGCAATTTTCTAAGGACTACTCTTGCAATGACTTGGCCACTGTTTCGATGGAAGCAGGATGTCAGTCCAAAGTCACATTGCGCACAGACTAAATTGGCAATAACAAATCAAATTATATAGTTCCTAGGAAACAAAAGAGCATATTTTGTTGAAAAAATGTTATTCCAACTATAAAATATAAAATAGTCACATTAAGTAGCCAAATCCGAAGAAAATGTGTAATTTCGGAGGCATCTGCAAGACCGGAGTAAATTAGGTGTTTGTTAGATGTAGGATTGGAGGCAATATGAAAATCTTTGAATAATGTAGATTACTATGCATATTAAGCTTTCCAACTATACCTGTCCCGTGTAATTTGTTGATGTGAAACGAAGCGAGCGTGATCACATACAGAACAAGGCCAAGCTTTCTGAACCAGAAATGGACATCGCTGAGTTTCACCAGAAGCATTCATTGGATGACCGTGTGTGTACCTTTAATCTCCACGACGATGTTTGCAACGATAGACTGCAACTTTATCACGATTAGTAAAACCACCTACACATGAAAATAAACTAGATAATTATTCCCTTCGTTCCGAATTATAATATTATTTGCATCGTACAAAAAATAATGCCCAGTAACCAACTCAAAATAATGCTCATGGGCGCCATGTCACTCCCCCGAGAAGTGAAGAACACTTTATATTGTATCTCTAACACTAGCTGTTAAATACTTCCCTCCGGTTTCTATTGTTTTATGTGTTTTACATGTTGACTTAGTTGCGGACCTAAATCTTGCACTAACAAGTTTTTCTACACATCTAGTCATGTTTTAGTGCATGAATCTTACACTAAAACATATCTAGATACATGTTTGCAGAAAAAGGCTAGAATGTTTAGAGTAGTATATATCTCTAACACTCCCTTCAGCAAACTTCAATCCAGTGTATTGAAATGATCGTCACCCATACATTGTATACTAGTGAAAATATCGATTGATATATTTTTGTTTTGCTTGGGTTGCCTAGTATAGATTGCAAGTATTAGTAATGACTTTGATTAGTAATTAGCGCAGTTAGTTGTATAGCTAACTGGACTTGCAGAGGGAATTAAAATGCAGCGTTTTTCTCAGTGTATCTGCAATGCAAAATATTGTCCTTAACGGGTAGCACAGTGTTTCAGAAAGGTTGTACATAGCAACATAGATACATCGATACATAGAGTAGCAAGAGAATATTTCTCCATCCAAAAGCAATAGAGAATATTACCACTTAAAGCTTTCTTCCAGTACACATGGAACTTTTCGAGCTGAGAAAAATATTGTTGTTGAGAAAGATGAGATATTGAAATTGGAAAGCATTGCACTGGCTAGTGTATAGATGTTTGAGATAGCACGGTCAAATGTACCAACAGTCCATGGTATCCAGCTGCACATTAAAATATTTTTCATTATGTTCGAATAAATAAGAAAATGGTGCACGATCTTGAGGAATTACTTGTGAATAAATTCAAAAATCATATGAAAGAATCAGCTATAAAGATGGCAGAGAGAATATGAGCTTGCACTTCGATACATACAGAGATGTATGGTGTTGTAGAACAAATATGAACTCCCAAGATCTGCAGCTTGATATTGAGAAAGAGATGCATCGGTGAAGAAAATTTCCAGAAGACAATGGTACATGCAATATATTAGAATTATACATGATGAATTAGATAGTGTCTTTCCCGGGTCATTTCTATCTTTCTAGATGTGCCAGAGTAAGATAGAAAGAGTACTCAATTGCTGAATAGTCGTGAGATCGAGAAAACATAAAATGCATAATTCATCAATTAGGGAATTTATGTATGTACGCCTATGTTTGGTCTGCCTCTCTCTCTCGCTTCTTCATGAGGTACAATGGACTGCTAATTAACTTTGTGTTCATCAGAAAAACCAAAGATTGAGTTACACACATGTTCAGTAAAGGAACTAAATTATTTAGAATAAAATGCTAACCCGTGAATTTTCAACTGGAAAAAAATGTACCTAAGGGCTGCTGAGCAGTATAGTAGCAAGAACTAGCAGTGAGTCTGAAAATTCTAAAAAACAATGGAGAGACCTGCTCATAGTTTCTCTGAAGCTACGGAAATTGTACCGACCATGTTATATAGTGATTAAGGTTAGCAACCATAAATTCTTAAAATGGTGTGCATTTTTGTATAGGACGGTACATTTAGTTAGAGCAATACAGCTTAAAACCTTGAGGGCGATATAGGAGGAAAATGAATATACCTTTGTACAATGAAGACACGCGCCTTTGTAACACCGCTACAACTTGGGTGCTCCCAGAACATGAAAAGGATTGAAAAACTAAGTTGAAAACAATTGCATACTGCTTTGCAACCACACAGTAATGTTAAATAACCTGTGAGTAAAAGATATACAACTAAATCACTCCAAGCAGCTAACTTGTTTTTTCATTAGTAGGTCTAGAATCTGACTATCAGATAAAACAAAATAAAGATTATATAACATATTAGGCATGATTTTCAGAAATCTAAAGTCAAACGTCAAATGAATTGGAAGATATCTAGAGAAAATGCATCATACCTCCACTTGCCGATACACAAAATACTAACATATACAATGCAGACAAAAGAGTAGATGCAGCCTGTATTAAGAAGAACCAAGATAGAACATCCAAATCATCTGCGGGAGAGAGCAAGTAACTACACTGGCTAATGCATGACGTGAAAAAACATCTGTTTATTGAACCTCGTATTCACATAAAAGTTTTAATTGGGTGGACCTGTGTATGGAGGTGCCGTGGCTGTAGGGATGAACACCACCCATGCCGGGGCTCTACTCCGTATAGGAATAGTCACGTCAAGAGCAGCCCACGTTATGGATTAGGAGCACTTTGGTAAATTCAATGAGTTCAGAAACAGAGCTAAAGATTGAAAAAAATATTGTGATTTTGTGTGTAGTTGATCAACTCGGCATCCTAACTTGCCAATGATGGTGGACGCCCAATTATCTCTGAGATGCGATTGGAACACCACCTCTTGCGCTGCACCAATAATTCTGAGATTAATTCGTTGATTTGCATACAAAAAGATGCTGTATTGGTAAGAATAACCTGGGAAGAATATTCTAGTTATGAAAGCATGGTAAAAATAAAAATCAGTCCAGAAACATAGATAAGAGCATTATTCATTTGTCAGAGAAACCACACATTTTCATTGATTTGCAGAAATAATAATTTAAATTTTGGAGACGAAATAGAAATTCAGAGAGCTAGAAACATATGAAGTGGTGAATAAATTCGTTACCTGCGGAAGCCAAGCTGAAGTCTTGATCCTCCAATAACATATAAGCAGTTTCAGTGCGATCAATAATGTGACCATAATGGACTTGGTGGTAGCTAAATACTTTGTCAGTTCTATATAAGATTATAAATTCATTTTTCTATCTGCATAAGAATATGAGATTGTTGGATAGGTTTGATCAGAGGTTTTTAGGGTGCTTTTTCAGAGTACAATTCGACGAAATAGATTCAGTGGCATGCATATACTATATTCTCCTGCGTACAATGGAGCGCATAAATCTGGTGAAAGTAGATTTAGCCAATAGTATTTGGTATCAATTAAAACTCAGTGCCATAAAGTTTGAAGCTACTAAAAGGTAACTCTAACATCGTACGTTCAAATGCTTTACCATATTTTATATTAGCGAGAGCTATAAAATCTAAATGATGGATCTACGAAGAGAAGAGCATCAGATCTTACTAAAATAAACCAAGGAAATATGGGCTCAGTATATATAATTGCAGGGAAAATCAACTGAACATATATTGGAAAATCATCGCTCTAGTTAAACATAACAATTATCCATATCAGTACAAACTTGTGTAACTCAAGTACACCATAATCTAGCTTAATTTTTGCACCGACAACAGATGCTAAAATCTCATTACAAATCAAAAATTGCATACTTTATTACACATGATCTTTAGAAATATGGTTCATAAAAACATCAAAATGAACTGGTTGGTTATATTGCAGATGTAGAAAACACAAGTTTACTTTAGGGTGGCATTAAATCCCATGCGGACTGCCCCAGCTTGTTCTCCTTGCTCCCTAATGCGTATATTCTAGCCAATATATATGAGAGCTGAAATACATGTACAAAATCAATTTGTCTAGAAGGGGCGTTGCTGCAGAGATTTGTTGGGGGATCTCTGATTACATGCTGGAAAACAGAAAAGAGATTTACCAATACGGGGTTACCTGTATGTAGAAAAGGGGCAGAGGGGATGAGCTTGAATAGGATTTGGGGCGTGAGCATCCATGCTGCCAATTAATCATAGTTCCTCCATTCGGCTATCCCACTCCTCACACCATCCGGCCTCCCTAGAAATTTTCTCTCTCAGTTCTTGCAATTTCTTGTGTACACCAACCATGGCAGAGAAGGGCTGAATCCCCGCAGCGCGAAACCTCCACTTCCTTAGAGACATTATCGCAAGCACCATGACTGCACCGAGAAACACGATGAGCATAGGAATGCCCAGCCCCAGCGCGAGCCTCCTGCGGCGCCCATCCTTACAGCCTGCGACACCGCCCAATAGGGGAGCGCTACGGACGCTATCGGAGACGCTGTGCGAGGATCCGGACGCGAGGTCGACGACGCGCAACCCGCTGGTCTGGAAACTCCAGCTGTGGATGACGAAGCCTCCTCGACCAGATCTTCGTATCCGTCGTGGAGGGTCGCGGCCTCGTCTTCGTGGCTGTCATGGAGGGTGGCCGCAGCTCCCTCCGGTGACATCTCCACCTTGAGCTCCACCGAGATGGAGAGGCGAGGAAGAGGGGAAGGAGGGGTGCCGCGGCCTCCTCGTCGTGACCGTCGTGGAGAGCCGCTGCAGCTCCTCCCTCAGACGCCATCTCCAGCACGGCTCCACCGCAGAGGATGAAGAAGGCGAGGAGGAGGAGAAGGAGGCGGAAGGGGCAGCGGTGAGGCGGGATCCGGGCGGCCTTGGCCTCGTCGGCCTCCTCTCCATGCCGCCGGAGGAGAGGCGGCTCAGGCAGGAGGCAGGAGAGCTCGAGGCGGCGGCGACGACGTCGAAGTGGTGGTGGGGCGGCGCCCGTCCCTGTCTGCTCGGGAGAGGAAGACGGGTGGAGAAACGAGAGCAATTTGCGATCTAGGGTTAGGGTTCAGTTTACATGTAGGAATGACTGATTCCGAAATTTCGTAAAACGCAGGGGCCGTTTGCACAAATGCCACCGACGGCCGTGCACTGTTCATCACTGTAGATGCTACAGTGGCACGATCGCTGAGAGCTCGCTAAAGGGACTGTCTTTCATATACTCCCTCTGATCCTATTTAAGTGTCGTGATCATTTAAGAAATTTGTACGTACATAGTTCAGTTTCTGTCGCTCTTTCCGGATCGAGGGAGTAGTTAGTATATATACTCATCCGTCGCACCTCAAGAAAGATGTATAGAAGAGGTTCATAGTATACTTTGAGCAAGGAAAATGGATATAATGGAAGTCAACCAATACTTTGCAGAGACCTACTCCGTGTGCTCGAGGATACGATACGAGCTGGGTTGACGCTGTGAGTCATGCATGGATCGAGACTCCGTAGATTAATCTTGGAAGCTCATTGCTTGCCCCCCGGGCTGTACGTACGTATCCGCCCTTGCTTTCCTCGCGAGCTGCGTCACAACCGGATGAAAGCTCTCTCGATTCCTCAATGTTCGCGGTTCGTCTACCTCGGAAACTCCTGGTTCACACGCAACAGCCCCCCCAGCGCCCGGCACGGGCTCACGGCACGACGCCTTTGAAATAATGTAGCCGTTGCGCCCGCCGTTGGCGGTTACGATGTAGACGAACGCGAACTGTGGGCGCGCAATTGACCACGCAGAACGCAACACGCCAACACGTAGTACGTCGGAATACGCGCGCAGGACGCGTGCCGCGCGGTGCGCCGGGAGTTTCCGAGTTTTCTATCCCTCTCACTTGCTCGGGCCGGCCTCGGGGAGCGACGACGGCAGTACACACAATTTCTGCCCTCGCTTGCCGATTCAGTCGTGGTGAACCACTCTGCATTCCCCTTTCCAACATTACCCGTGTTTATACGCTGGCGCAATGCTGCTCTCGATTGTGGACGTCTCGATCCATCGATCGATCATGGGCGGGCGTCCGTTGTCCGCGTCGCCCACGGCCGAGACGGCGCGCACCGCCCGTGTCCCCCGCCGCCGTTCTCGACACAGCCAAAACAGCTGGTGTCCGTCCCATGGAGTTCGGTTTAGTTGTCCTCCCACAGTGCCAGTGCCCGGCCGGCGGCAAACCTCGCAATCATCGCCGGAGCTGCGCCATGGGAGTACGTCCGTCCATCCGTCCGTCCTACAGGGCGCAATCATAGGCGCCGATCGGGCTCGTCCGTCCTTTTTTCACCTCCAGTGCCCCCGTGAGCGAATGATCGATGCAACTGCAGTGCACGACCACACTCACGCCAACTCGAGCCAAGACGCACCATCGGACCTGCGCCCCTCCTCGCTCCACGCGCGTGAGTCCGCCTAGTAAGTTTATTGCACGGCCCAGCCGATACTTGCGCTGCGCCCGCATCGACGCCGGTGGGTGAAGCTTGCCGTGCCCGTCGCGGCGCGCTCGGCCCGAGCAGATGGGAGTGAGTATCCGTAAACAGAGCCGCTCGTACTGTACTTCCGTAGATCTGAGATACGCAGGCGAGATCGTGTTAAGTGCACTCGAGCACGTGATCCAAATCTCACTCATTATAGTATATCTGCATCGATTCGATGAGGATAACACCACCAATAGTTTTTTTTTGCTAAGAGAGAACCACACGAAGCTGACCAAGCTTCACAGAAAAGTCCAGGAAACAAAAAAAATTACAACGAGGCCCTTCTGAACCCTAGCTTCGTCTTTGTCACGCACGACGACACGCCGGTGAAACCCGCCGCTACTCCACCACGCTTTGCTCGGACTGGACGGAGCCCCCTTGCAGCAAGGAAGTCGACGCTCCTCGGTGCCGAAGCACCTCCACCCTGCGCTCCGGACGACGACGCTGGCTTGGTCAACTCGAACAGCACCCTCGAGATCTTGAAAAGCCGGATCCACCGCCACATGGACTCCGGCGCGGGGGCGAGACGCAACACGCCTCTGAGGAGACGCGAGCGCCGCGCAGACGGCAGATCCGTAGCTGGCCTCCACCGGAGAACCATCCACGGAGGAGAGGACCGCCGCCTCCAAAAGCCACTCCGGCCACGCCACCAACTCCCCAGCGCCGCCGGCTAGCATCCTACTGCTACCTACACTATGTACACGCCGAGATCCGGCGATTCCCCAGCCTCCCGCCACCGGAGCGGCCGCCGGAGGTGGGGAATCACACGAATCGCCGGCGGCGAGGTGGAAGCAGAAGGAGAGCAGAAATTCGCCTCTCTCTACTGTAGCGGGAGGAGGGGAACAGTCCGGGCTCGTTCTATAAGGGTGTGTTCTATAAGGGTGGGCTCGTTCCATCAGAATAGAACCATTCCATCATGGTGTTCGGTTGATTTGGGAATCGGTGGAATGGAACGGAATCAGTTTAATCTAAACATGCAATTAATTATACCCTAATTTAATCTAAACATCCAATTAACCTAAACATTCTGAAAACTGGACTCAAATCACCGAAGGAGCTCGGACGGCAGCGACCTCGGGGAGATTGGGCCGACGAGCCTGGCCGTCGCCGCGTCTCTGCTCTGCCCGGCCCCGCTCCCGTCGCGCATGGCCGCCGCAGCCCCTGCCCCGCCGCCGCCTGGCCGCCGACGGAGGAGAGGGCCGTCCTGGTCGCCGCGCCGTCCTGGTCGCCGACGGAGGAGGGCGGGCGGCGAGCACGGAGGAGAGGGACGGAGGAGGGCCGACGGCGAGCGGAGGAGAGGGACGGAGGAGGACCGACGGAGGAGGGCGGCGAGCGGAGGAGAGGGACGGAGGAGGGCCGTCGCGCCTCAGGCCGGCCGCTGGCCGCCGGGCCGCGCCGCTGGCCGTTGCGCCTCCGGCTGCTGGCCGTGGCCGTCGCGCCTCTGCGGGTCGCCGCGGGGAACAGACTCCTGCTGGCCGCCGCCGCATCGGCCGGCGCCGCCGCGCCTGCTCGCCGGCTCTGCTCCACCGGTGCGGCCGCCGCGCCTGCTCGTCGCCTCTGCTCCACCGGTGCGGCCGCCCCTCGCTCCGCCGATTTGCTCCAGAGAGTGGTTAGCGAGGGAGAGAGAGGGGTTAGGGAGAGAGAGCAGCCCGTTCCACTCGGTCCGGCCGATTTGGCCGGACGAGTGCGTCCTGAATCTACACAGAATATTCGTTTTTGGGGAACGACCCAGTTCCATTCCTTGGTACAACCAACACGAGAATCGTCGATTGAAATGGAACGGTGCCATTCCGTTCCACATGATTCTCGAACCGAACTCATCCTAACACCACCAATAGTTAGCTTAATGTCAGCTCAACTGGTGCGAGATATCAAAAGCTGTGACGAGATACGGGTATCATCGATCTATTCAGAGTCAGCCTCGATGGGGTTAATTAACCAGCTAGCTAGCCACCCTGTGATCCACGCTCCTAATCTCCGGCCGGTGCACCGCTTGCCTTCCCTCGTTGGGATCGATAGTCACGAGAGCTAGCCGGCCTCGCACCCAAAAAAGGGTTGATTTCAACTGCCACTGATACAAGAGCACCACCGCCGCAACTGAAATTCATGAGGTTTGAGAACTTGCCTAGCAGGGTGGTTGTACTCCTAGTCTACCAAAGTTCAAACCCTAGGTTTAACGCTGGTGTTTCTCATTTAAGGGGGAATATTCTTCAGTGGGAGGCGACGTTCCTGTCGACTGCGAGACGCCCGTGGTGACTTCGACAATCTCAAGACCCAATCCGCCGGCTCAGTCTCTCGAAGGTGTTCATAGGGGTAGGATGTGCGTGTGTGCGTTCATAGGGGTGAATGTATGCGCGTGTATGTGAGCGTCTGCGTTGTACTGTGTTTAGAAAAAAAAAATTCATGAGGTTTAGAGAGAGGTTGGGGCGAAAACTTCTGAATTCGTTAAGCAAAACTTATACTACCAAAAAGGAAACAAGTGTTCTTTTTAGGATGCATCCTTTCGGAAGGAAAGCCAACGATGGCATGATGCATCCACGACCACGAGAGTCCCTTTGACCGGAGAGCCCAAAATGCAATTTACTGTGTGTAGATCTATGCTACTCACTCCGTTCACTTTTATAAGATATTCTAACTTTTCTTTTTTGAAAATACACATATTTAGTGTGTAGTTTCACTCATTTTGATCCGTATCTACGAGAGCGGGCAAATGGAGCTCGGGCTCCATGTAGCCCTTAATTTCAAAATTTTAAAACAACATTTTAGAATTACAAAAACATTTGTGAAAATTCCTAGATGTGGACAATGTTGTATTCTATAAACGTGTAAAATCTTAACTCGAAATAGTTTATATTTTTGGCTGTATAAAAGGACAAAATCTGACATTTGAAATAGTAAAACGTTATTAATATTCTGAAAAAAAATCAGTGATGAACATATACAAAATGTATACACACGTGCCAAGTTTGATGGTGAAATGACAATCGTAGTGCTCCGAAAAAAAAAGACAAAATCAGTGATCTAAAAAATATTTTTTGAAATCTCATTTTGGCCACTGGTTTTGTCATTTTTGCACAGAGCAGTCATTTCATCACGAAACTTGCCATGCTTGTAGAAAATTTATATATGTTCATCAATGATTTTTTCAGAATTTTTGGAAATGTTCTACTATTTTTTCCAAAATTTTTATTCAGGAGCCAATTTGAATTTCTGTATTAATATTACTTCCATCTATTACACTTAAATGAAATACTTGTGTAATTTAAACTCCGATGGTCATGAAAATTTTACTTCACATATGCAAACAAAAAACCAACATCTGATATGATGCAGGTCAAAATTACCTAAGTGCCAGCAGATCATCTCATGGGCTTTTTTTTCGCCTTTTGGCTCATGCAGTCGCGCTCTGCTATTTTGTAGGGAACTTTTGGCAAACCCTATGCGGCGCCCGTTAGCACCGCATAGGGCTGGCGCCGCCTGAAGAGCTGTTTTCTAGGCCAGGCCCAATTAGGTACGCACTCTTTCCTTTTTCTTTTCTTCTCTTTTCTTTTTTTCATTTTCATTTTCGTTTTTCTTTATTTTCTTTTTTCGTTTTTCGTTTTCGTTTTCTTTTTCGTTTCTTTTTCTTTTTTTGTTTTTTGTTTCCGTTTTTTATTTTCTGTTTTGTTTTCGTTTCTTTTAAAATTGGAACTATTTTAAAATTTGAAAATGGTTCCATTTTTAAATGGATCCAAATTTAAGATGGTCCCCAATTTTAAAATTGTTCCAAATTTAAAAATGGTTCCATTTTGAAAATGGTTTCAAATTTAAAATGGTTCTGAATTTAAAATGGTTCCAAATTTAAAAACGGTTCCAAATTTTAAAATGGTTCCATTTTGAAAATATTTCCAAATTTAAAAATGGTTCCATTTTGAAAATGGTTCCAAATTTAAAATGGTTCAAATTTAAAAATGGTTCAAAATTTGAAAATGGTTCATTTTTGAAAATGGTTCCATTTTGAAAATGGTTTCAAATTTAAAAATGGTTCCAAATTTTAAAATGGTTCTTTTGAAAACCGTTCCAAATTTAAAAATGGATCCGAATTTAAAATGGTTCCAAATTTGAAAATTGTTCATTTTTGAAAATGGTTCCATTCTGAAAATGGTTCCAAATTTGAAAATTGTTCATTTTTGAAAATGGTTCCATTTTGAAACTGGTTCCAAATTTAAAACTGGTTGCATTTTGAAAATGGTTCCAAATTTTAAAATGGTTCCATTTTTGAAAATGGTTCCAAATTTAAAAATGGTTCCATTTTTGAAAATGGTTCCAAATTTAAAAATGGTTCCGAATTTAAAATGGTTCCAAATTTGAAAATGGTTTATTTTTGAAAATGGTTCCATTTTGAAAATGGTTCCAAAGTTTCAAATGGTTCCATTTTAAAAATGGTTCCAAATTTGAAAATTGTTCTAAATTTAAAAATGGTTCCAAACTAAAAAATTATTCATTTTGAAAAAATTTCCAAATTTAAAAATGGTTCCGAATTTAAAATGGTTCCAATTTTTAAAAATAGTTCTAAATTTGAAAATGGTTCCAAATTTTCAAATTTATGGATCAAGAAAGTACTCCGTTCTAAATTAGATGACTTGCATTATGCAAGTCATCTAATTTGGAACGGAAGGGGTATTGGCCAAAAAAAAGTAAACAAAACAAAGCAGGACAGAAAAGAAAGGAAATAGATGAGAGAGAATAAGGAGGAAAGGTTTGCATGTGGGTGGGTCCCGCCCCATTTTGTCTCATGTGCATGTGCATTTGGCGGATAGAAAAAGGAAATGATTTCACCTTCCCACGTGAAGGAGCGCAGAAGTCGTTTGTTTTTTCGGACGGATTGTCACTTCCTGACCGATCGGGGGCTAATGGGCCGGCCCGCTTGGCCTTTTCTTCAGGCGGCACGAGGCGCCAGCGCCGCTAACGGCGCTGTATATCAGCTCCCGGAACTTTTTGGCAGGGATTTCTGATGGGCCATCTTCAAGTGGGCCTGAACCCCATCCTTCGGAGACCTTTACAAGCCTGGTCCAGTTTCAGAACACACGGCCCTTGTACTTGCGGTGGATGCTGCTGCACGAGAAAATTGCATTCATGTTCTCAAAAAAGAAGAAGAGAAAATTGCATTCATGTTTCTTCCACTAAAAAAATGCACCTAGTTTCAGACAAAAAACATGTTACAGTACTAACATTGACACACAAAAAAAATTACTAAGATATCCCAAGGTACTTAATTCAAAACGTCTGTTGTATTGACATAATTAAAAAACATACAGTCTGTAGTATCGAGGCTGATAGAACAAATCTGAGTGTGAACTCGCCGAGTAGTACGGGAGTGCGTCACAAAGCTCAAAAGTGGGTGTGCCGACCTCTATACTCGCGAGACGGCCGGGAGACGCACTCACAAAATTGATGGTTATAGTTTTGTCATCAGGACTCGATAGATCCAAGTCGTCTCACTCTTGTTCAATCTGAGGAAACGATCAACAGGTTAGCGGAACCCAACTTGACAGGGCATGTTGATCCGGTCTGCACCGAGCATGCATGCGTACGTACGTGCTTTTGATTTTGTCAATACACGTTTACGATGACGCCATGCAATCTGCGGCGAGCTAGCAGCCGAGCAGGTAATGGTAACATCGTTTTCTTGACGCGGTCTGTGGTTGTTAGTTACTCCGACGAAACTTCATTACCCAGTTTCCAAAGCCGAAAACGACCGTACGCATGATCGAAATGATTTTTACGGGTTTTTTGCTTGTCCTTTGATAGCAATGCGACCAATTTTCTATGGCACAAACCCAAATGATAGCCTTGGTCGCGACTCAAGACCTGGGAAGCGGTCCAAGTCAAAACAACTCCAGAGGAGTGAGGAAATTGCACAAACCAGCACCTATTAATTGGTGTTGTTTTTTTATATATAAAATACTCACTTTAGGGGTTTGTTGCGCAGAACACACACTATTGGGGTAATATGTTGCATCTAGGTCTAATTTATCATTTAACAAACTACAAGTGGGTCCCGCTTGTAAGTGTCCATGTGGTAAAGCGAGCGACGCCAGCCACCTAGTTAATATCAAAGAAAACGGTGAAAAAAAGACATGCCCCGATTCATTGGCGACCACTTCGCCAACGTCGGAACGCTCGAGTGTGACGCGAGAGAGGAGAGTTAACTAGGCCTACAAAAACTTGCGAACAGACAACACGATCCCTCTTACTTGCCACATGTGCACCGCTTGTAAGCAATCAGATGAACAAAGATAGACGATAAATTAGATCTAGCTGCAACAGAATACCCCAATAGTGATTGTTCTGCAAACAAACGCCTAAATTGAGAGTTTTGTGCAAAAGCATCGCCAATAGGTGGTGGTTCTGTGATTTCCTCTAGAGGAGGCAGGCTCTGGGTGAGTGCGTGTGCTGATGTCAGCGGGCCCATCCGGCCACGTAAGCCGCTGAATTGGTCAGGCCCCACCAGCTCCCTGCTTCCCCCAGCTCCGCGCCACGCTTTTAAGCCCGCCTCCTCTTTTCACGCCGTTCCAACTCACTCGCCCCGACCTCCGACCCCAACACGCGAGACGAGCCGGCGGCGGGCGAGCGGAGCGTAGAGATGTGGGTCTTCTACCTGATATCGCTGCCCCTGACGGTGGGGCTGGTGGCGGCCACGCTGCGCTACTTCGCCGGCCCCGCCGTGCCGCTCTACGTCCTCGCCACCGTCGGCTACGCTTGGCTCTGCTCCCTCTCCTTCGTCATCCTCGTCCCCGCAGACATCTACACGGTGCGATCCCCTCCCCCGGCACCACGCTGCTGCTATTCGCTGCTCCTTGCTTGATTAGTGTTGCCGTGCAATTTAGCTGGTAATTAGTTCCATTTCGGCGATTCAAGAAACGCGGTTGTTCGTGCGCGTGTGGATTTGATGTCTACTGGGATTCTGGGAAGCGCACCTGTAGAATCTCTAGAGATTATAATGAATTCGCCACGCGAATCCATTGCTCGTGGCCGCGGGTGGGGGCTCCGGCCTCCAGGATATACAAGTGAGAATGTGGTCGCGTATGCGATTTCATCTATGTATTTGTTTGTAATGTTGGTAACCAGCCACGGGAGCGTGAGAAAAATCAACGCAATATTACGGCAATGGGACGATTTTATTTTAATGGTGGAATTAGTCGCCCCATGGGCATGCATGACATGAGGAGTTTGCCTGTTCCGGCAACTTGAGAAATGATCTAAGACAAGGTTTAGTCGTCAAAGTTGGTACAGATGTAGTATCATTTTATTATTTTTTGAGATGGGTACAGATTCATATACATTGTACTCATGCATTGTCACTGAAGGTGGCCTCTTCTATTCTGTTGTTCTGAATTCTGACCACCTGTTCCATTATCTGGCTGTCCTGCAGACAATTACCGGCAATCAGAAGGGTGACGTTGGGTTCTTTTGGAGCTGGTCTTACTGGAGCTCGTTTATCCTGGCATGGTATGTGGCTCATCACAATAACTTGCGTGTGTGGTAACGGGGGCCAATGATACGGTGAAAACTTGAAATGTCCTTTTCATACCATGCAAGTAGTCGATCTGAAACTGTTGCCTTAAAACAAAAATTGCACACTTGGTCAATGGCACATGTAATTACCACTCTTGACAAATGCTGCTCCGTCAATCTGAATAGTTTAATCATTTGACCAAATCGTTTCTGTCAACTTAACTGAATTACATACTTATCTGAATGTGACTGCCTTTTTTTTATTGACTACTTAGCATCCCTCAAACTATATATTATATCGTAGGCAGCATGAGAAAATCCTGTGGTTTTTTTATATTGCTATTTGTTTAATTAACTTGCACAATTCCTATCAGAAGTACTTACCTCATTTGGTTAAATGCACAATGTTTTCTGGGTTGAACCACTTTTTCTTGTGGAACTCTCTTTCAGTTTTCAGTAGTTAGGTTGTTTGTCTAAATACAACATTTCACCCTATTCTCATTTCAAATTATGTTGATCTGAACAGGATTATCGTTCCTATCATCCGTGGCTATGAGGATGCTGGAGATTTCACTGTTAAAGAAAGGCTGAAAACCAGTATCCGAGCGAACTTGCTCTATTATGAAATTGTGGGAGCTATCGGCTTTTTCGGAGTCATTCTTATCATGATCATCCGTCACGATTGGTATGTACTCGTGCTTCGAATGTCTACTGAGCTTACACATTGCACGAACCATCTAATATGCGTGTGTAGTTCAATTGTTTGTTGTGATTTGATTTGATCTGTTCGGGTATTCTCTAGATAGCCACTGTATTACAGCTTTAATTAACTTCTCTTATAACTTTTATCAATTTGTCAGGTTGAAATTTATCAAGTTTGAACTATTTAAATCCTTTTCACTAATTTTTCTTGTCTTCGATCCACTTTGCGATTGCTGGATAATAGGTTCAACTTGAAAACAATGCTATTATTTGCAGGGGTGGCGCTATATTGGGCTTTGCCATGGCATGTTCAAATACCTTTGGACTAGTGACAGGTGCCTTTCTTCTTGGTTTTGGTTTGAGCGAAATTCCAAAGAATATATGGAAAAATGCTGACTGGACTCGCCGCCAAAAAGTTCTCTCTCACATAGTTGCAAACATGGATGTAAAACTTGTCAATGCTCAAGAAGAATATTGCAACGCAATCGTGGTATGTACTTCTCTGGTTTCTTAAACGGTCATCTCATGATTTATGGGATTCTGCTAAAGGCCTGTTCCTTTCCTTGTCTAAGGTTGTTCAAGCCACATCGAAACAAATGTCCAAGCGTGACCCAGTGAGACCTTATATGGATATTATTGATAATATGCTGGCTCAAATGGTATGGATACCCAGGTACCACTACAAATTGACATTTACATGTTGTGGTTATTCATAATAACCCTTAGTCTCAAATCTATTCTCAGCTGAGAGATGACCCACTGTTCAATAATTCTGGAGGAAAATTAGAAGAAAATGATATGGATTATGACACTGACGAAAAAACAATGGCTGCACTTCGACGTCGACTTAGGAAAGCACATGAGGAGTACTGTAGGTGTAAAAGGTACAATATGATAAACCAGTACATTTGCTAACTGTTACAGCATTTATGAGTAAATTGTTGTAAACAACTACTGCAGTTCGAAAACAAAACTTTCACATTGCTGTAGAATTTTGATAGACACAGAACCATATTTTTCTGCAATTAGTTATAACTATTTAACTGTATTGGTTGTTTTGCAGCAAATATACGACTTCTGTCATGGAAGCCCTTGAACTGGAAGACACAATTACAAACTATGAGCAACATGATGCAGATGGATGGTGCGTATTGACTTTTGTTTTTACAGATAATTCGTTGTATCAGACTGTCAGTTTGTGCAGCAAATTGATAGTCAATGTCTAAATACGACTCCATGGGAAATCTATGGAGCATTTTGATATACGTTATGTTCTGTTTACTGCGATAACTTACGTTGGAAAGATATTTTGTGTATTTGCACCGCCACAAAATGCTCACTTGATTCGATCCATTGGTGCACTGAGGATGATAGTGGCTGTTGCATTACTGCATATACATGAATCATTTTTTTTGCGGGTATACATGAATCAATTTTTGTTGGTTTTGTTATCATGTACGTAGTAGGAGAAATCAGTGAATAACATAACAACAGATACATTTATGCTAGAACATGCACTCAAATGCTTGTCGTTTTGTAAACATTTTAAAATGAGCCTGATTTATCCATTAGATGTACTTGCTTGAAAAGTGCTAACATGAGTATTTAAGTAGATCTAATTCCTGGTATTTAGAACTGTGTTTGTCCATATAAAGACTTTGTAGCTGATAAATCACACCTCTCTGAGCAAAATATACGTGTTAATATTAACCTGCACAACAGTAATCAGCAGGCATTGCAGGCTGATTATGAGTTATCTTCATGCCAAATCTTCGAGAGATCAGTTTGAAGCACTGGTAATTTACATTATGTTTGTTCTTACAGGAAATATGTATCAGGTATAAGGGAAAATCGATCAGGCACCCTAGGGTCCTTCCTTGACCATATAGGTATGCTTACAGCCCTTTCCTGATTTCATAATATACACACCAACAGTTTTAAGTTAATATACCTTACATGTCTATAATTTACGGAACTGACGTGCGGACACCTTCACATTTTCAGATTTCATTTGGCGTTGTATACTAAGAAAGCAACTTCTAAAAGTTCTTGCTGTTCTCCTTGGCTGCATCTCAGCTGCCATACTGTTGGCTGAGGCCACTTTGCTGTCAACTGGTGTTCATTTGTCACTTTTTTCCATTCTTATAAATGCTGCAGGAAAGCAAGAAGTTTTAGTCCAGGTAAGAAATCAGCCAATTCAAGTGTGTAGCATTGACTTGTTATGTTTGAAGTAGAATCTGAAATATTTTCTCCAGCTTGCAGTCAAATTACAGGAAGTTTGTTATCTACGATCACCACTTTCTTTCTACTGTTAGCCTGTTATAGCTGTAAGTATGCAACAAAATGACACACATTTGGGTGCATGTTTGAGAAAAAAAGGGTACCTATGCACAAAATAATCAATTCTGTAGAATACTTGCCACTAATTTGGAAAATAATATGCACAATAACTACATGGCTACATTGAAAAAGTCTGTGCTTTTATGTGAATTGTGAACAGAAGTTTCTTTGCAGGAATGTTTAGTCACATGCATCTCCGTTTTACTTGCTTGCATATTCATCATCAGAGAATTGACCTTTGAAATATTAGTTTTAATGGTTTGCCTTCTAATATCACTTAACAGGTTGTTGCATTTGCTCCGTTGCTGTATATGTGCATTTGCACATATTATCCGCTC
Source organism: Poa pratensis (assembly GCA_947311845.1). NCBI lineage: Eukaryota > Viridiplantae > Streptophyta > Magnoliopsida > Poales > Poaceae > Poa > Poa pratensis. Next base: position 3,423,607 of record CAMZMU010000105.1, read on the forward strand.
TTCAGGATAGGGATGATGGTGGTCTATTCACTGACTCCAAGACAAACCAGCTCTGTCAGCCTGCTTATGATCTGCTCGTAAGTGTTCCAGTTTCCTACCATTTAGGGGTTTCAAGTACATCAATCCAAGATTTTTCGCAATCTATCATAACTCTTGCATCAATTATGTTTTTCCAGAATGGTTGCAAGATATGCTCCTGCTATCTCTTACAATTTTCTGAATCTCGTTCATCTTGGTGGGGATGTTAGAACTACTTTTGAGAAGGTAATAGTCCTGATATGTTCCTTTGCTGTATTTTTTTACCACTCTTTTGTCCTAACTATAATTCGATGATGTTAATTTTAACGAATCCTCCTCACTCCTCATGAATAGTTTTTTTATTCACAAGGGATACAAAAACAACAATAGTCTTTTATTATTTCCCATTTTTATGGAGAAAAAAAAGGAAATTCTAACTTAGAAAATTATGGGGACATGGCAGCTGTTTCTGACAAATTCATTTTATGGCACAAGTCTGAGTTCAGTACCACTGAATAGCACAACATTTTCCCACCTACTATAGCTCAACTCGTACCCAGACTTCCATTAGCAACTTTCGTTTTATTAAAAACTGCACAAGGAAAAAACAGATTGGTTACTGTTTATATTAATATGCAGTGATTATTTCTGATATTCTTGTATCAGTGTGCTAAGATGGTACTCCCTCTGTCCCAAAATATGATGCCTATAAGTTTTTTTCAAAGTCAAACTTTTTAAAATTTGAATAACTATATTGACAAAAATATCAATATCTATAATATCAAATGCACACGATATGAAAGTATATTTCATGATGGTTCTAACAATATTATTTGGGATTGTAAATTTCGACATTTGTTTCTCTATAATTGGTCAAAATTCGAAACATTTGACTTTGACCAAAAACTATAGGCATCTTATACTGGGAAGGAGGGAGTATTAGTTCATATGGTTGGAAAAGTTACGCTGCTTATTTTGTCAAGCTTACTGTTTACCTGATAAATAAGTTAACGGCTGGATAAATAATCACTTGGTACTATTCTGTAGAGGATGGGGAGCATCGACGATGCAGTTCCTTTCTTTGGGAGAAACTTCAACAGAATTTATCCACTTATTATGGTTGTTTATACCATACTAGTCGCTGGTAATTTCTTTGGATATCTGTTTGAAATTTTTGGAAGCTGGAAAAGGTTCAAATTCTGGACTGAGGAAGAAGAAGATATGGACGGATTTGATCTATCCGGGGTGTTTATTCTGCAGAAAGGTAAGAATCATCATGTATCTAAACGGGTATCTTTTCTTGCTACTCCAAACACGCCTGTTTTTACCTCTTGCTCTTATGGGATTTCAGTATAGTATTTGTTTGCGAATAATTGTTTAACTTAACTGGCAGAAACACAAATAATCTGGTGTTTCTAACTTTACTCAAGCTACGATTTACCTTACAGTTTACATACTGCTAAAACCGTTTTACAAAAGAATAAAATAAAATAAGAGCTGTACTTTTCCTGAGATAATTTAAATACGATAAGATTTTGGTGGAAGAGATTTATTTCCTCCCATCATTTGCATTGAAATGATGCACATACTTCTCCCATTTACAGAGTGTAGTCTGTAGTTCGACGTCGGCTGATCTAATATGTTTGATTTATCCTTTTTTCAGTCAAGCCTGTTGGTCAGTCACTAGCTTTTCGTATCAATATTGCCTGAACATGCTTCGTTTCATCTGCAGAAAGATCTTGGATTGAGCAAGCCCGTAAACTCGGCGAGCAGGTTACCCCATTGGCAAGAAACTTCAGTTCTGTAAGCAAAGACGTCGAATCTGGAAACGTGCTACAGGTGCAAATTTATTTGCCTGCATGATTGGCCCTTCTCCAGTGGTGGCTTTATTAATACTCTTGTTTTAATCCGCTAGGGTCTGCTTGTCTGTCATGAATGTTTAGAGCTCAAAGTTTGGTGCTTGGACTTAGAGGCCTCACTCTTATTTCATTCTTCTACTATTTGTTTTGTACAGGATGCAGAGAAGGTGGGGATGAAAGTAACAGTACATCCTTCCAAAAGGGAAGGGGGAGCCCAGTCGAAATATGGTGTCAACCTTGACCATAAATATTCTTCCATTGGAGAAAACCCCAGCAGTGATCAGTCAGTTAAGCAAGTGCAAAAAGAAAGTCATTCAACTTCTGTTCTGCTCGAAGCTGGGAACTCTGAAAACCCATCTCCTGCTAGTGTAGCACCAGAGTTACCAGCTGCAGGAGTCAAGCCCACATGGACCTCGAGTTTCAAGAAGTTGCTTTCTTTGAACCTGTCGCGTACGAACTCATCTACTTCTTCAGAGTCACTAGACGAGATATTCCAGGGATTAAAACGGCACTCAAGCAAAAACAACGCACAAGTAGATTGCATCGATGACGATGACAGCACCCTTGATACAAATCTAACAATTCGATGATCGACGAGGTAGTCTGACATATCCAAAGTTAGAACAGGAAACCTCTGCTTTTAAAGAGTTGGAGAGTTGTAGATGGCTAGATGCAGACAGGGAGATGAGGAATGTATAGTCCCTCGTAAATGCCACAGGAGGTATACAAAAACTAGAGTACGGTACATGAGCGGATGAGCCCCAAAAAGAAAACAGAGGAGTAGAATGTATAGGTCAGAGATTCGCCTCAAATGGTGAAGCATATAAAGATGAACTTAAAGCAGTTCTGTGATGGTTTCGAGAAAAGAAAAAAACACAGGAACAAGAGATCCTAGGACTCTGAGGCACAGCGTCAGAAAACAGTTGCACCGGCAGGGAGAAGACGCTGCCGCATGGGGCAGCGTCGGTGGCGGCGGGGTTCTTTTGTTCACGGGGGGCAGGTCGGCGTACCTCGGTTGGAGATCGCGATCTTCATCTCCAGCGGAACTCGTGCGGGGGCGGCGTGGCATTGATCTAATCCCGCATGGACGGAGTCCTACTCGCTATGGTGTCCCGGTGGCGGCAATTGCATGACATCGGCGTCTGGGCGGCGTGGCATGGCGACAGTCGCCCTGATCCGTGGTCGTGTGGACGTCTAGCTGTCAGATCTTGAGAGGGTGATGGCCTTTAACTCCGTATTGTTGAGGTTGGTGGTATGGGTCACCCCTTTTCTTGGACTGTGAATATTCCGAGGCCGGCGAGGGTATGGGGACGTCCCCTCCACCTGCACATCGGTGAGCTGAGCAGTTCGAACGTGTTTTGGCTCAAAATACAAACAAGCTCGAGCCGAGCCTAACACTATATGCTCGAGCTCGGCTCGCTATAGCCCTAGCGGTAATGATGTTCCATTATCTCCTCTAGTGGTATCCGGTTAGCGAAGTGTTGTGAGCCGGCCAAGTGATGATGGTAGAGACGACTTTGACAATGAGTATGCACACTACGCTGAAAACACAAGATTCCTAATCAGGCAATGTGGACGCGCCCCTACGTCGTGCCATTCAAGAATGTAGTGGGTCAAAACTTGGCTTTTGGGATGAAATTCCGAGATTGACCTATGGTTGGACTCATCATCGTTTCACGTGGCGTGATCCCTTCTTAAAACCTTAGCTAGGAGTTGTGTACATTTTGTTTGTTTCGGTATATTATCATATAGTTTGTGGTAGGTTGGTGAAAGGGCAATACCTTTCCTAAATGGTTTTGTTATTAATGACAACATGACTAGCTTAATAATATTGTGCTTGAGTCATATGACAGTGTAGACACATCCGGAACATAGCAGTGTTGGTTGGAGACCTCTCAAGACAGATAGAGATAATAACTTATAGGGTCGAATAGTTCTACAAATTTTACTTTTTCACAAGTTTTGTATATTAGGAACCTATGAGAAATCACTTGGTTTGCGACCATCTCCAATTTCCTTGCTAACTAAAGAGTTATATAATCAGGCAATGTGGACGCGCCCCTACGTCGTGCCATTCAAGAATGTAGTGGGTCAAAACTTGGCTTTTGGGATGAAATTCCGAGATTGACCTATGGTTGGACTCATCATCGTTTCACGTGGCGTGATCCTTCTTAAAACCTTAGCTAGGAGTTGTGTACATTTTGTTTGTTTCGGTATATTATCATATAGTTTGTGGTAGGTTGGTGAAAGGGCAATACCTTTCCTAAATGGTTTTGTTATTAATGACAACATGACTAGCTTTAATATTGTGCTTGAGTCATGTGACAGTGTAGACACATCCGGAACATAGCAGTGTTGGTTGGAGACCTCTCAAGACAGATAGAGATAATAACTTATAGGGTCGAATAGTTCTACAAATTTTACTTTTTCACAAGTTTTGTATATTAGGAACCTCTGAGAAATCACTTGGTTTGCGACCATCTCCAATTTCCTTGCTTACTAAAGAGTTATATATCAGGCAATGTGGACGCGCCCCTACGTCGTGCCATTCAAGAATGTAGTGGGTCAAAACTTGGCTTTTGGGATGAAATTCCGAGATTGACCTATGGTTGGACTCATCATCGTTTCACGTGGCGTGATCCCTTCTTAAAACCTTAGCTAGGAGTTGTGTACATTTTGTTTGTTTCGGTATATTATCATATAGTTTGTGGTAGGTTGGTGAAAGGGCAATACCTTTCCTAAATGGTTTTGTTATTAATGACAACATGACTAGCTTAATAATATTGTGCTTGAGTCATATGACAGTGTAGACACATCCGGAACATAGCAGTGTTGGTTGGAGACCTCTCAAGACAGATAGAGATAATAACTTATAGGGTCGAATAGTTCTACAAATTTTACTTTTTCACAAGTTTTGTATATTAGGAACCTCTGAGAAATCACTTGGTTTGCGACCATCTCCAATTTCCTTGCTAACTAAAGAGTTATATATACATTAGGAACCCTGTCCAATGGAGTGCCCTTTTTGGTAATGGAGCAATAGGAGACATTTTTTTTTGATAGTGGATCTTCCCGGCGTGGGATCAACAAAGATTACAACGAACACACCCGACGCACACCGAAGAACAAAGAAGAAGGAAACCCAGTACAACAGCTACAAGGCCAAGAGAACACAGAAACTGGAACCTTGTCCGCCGATCCGCCGCATCACCTGCTGTCAACCTCTTCGCGGAGCCGGAGAGGAAGCAGCGAGGCTGCCGCCACACCCAGGAGAGAGAGAGCACCTCCAACCTTGTAGAAGACCGCATGAGCCGTCCGCCGCAGGCGACAAAACCGAGCACGTTGAACACGCACGGCCATAGTGCTTCCTTCCCGCTTCCGCCCATCTTCCATCAACCCTGCACTGAGCACGACCTTCTCTTTGCCGGAGCCACCGCCGAGAAACCAAGCACGCCATGGACTTCCCTCCTCGCCACCACGGCAGGCCAGGGCACGACGAAGCAGGCCACCAGAAACCAGAGCAAGATGCACCAAACACTTCCCCCCTCGCCGCCACGGCCGGCCGGAGAAGGCAGAGCAGCGCTCGAAAATCCGGCGAGCACCTCCGAGAACCACGAGTTGAAGCTCCTGTACACGCGACCAGGACGGCCGCACCACCCCTAGAACCTCCACAGCAGGAGCAGAGCCCATCCTACCGCGGCGAAGAGAGGAACAGGGGACAAAAGCTCCTCACGCCGGTTGATGACGTGGGACACACGTTCGTTGGGAGACCCCAAGAGGAAGGTATGAAGCAGTGCAGCAGCAAGTTTCCCTCAGTAAGATACCAAGGTTATCAGATCTAGTAGGAGCAAGAAGCACTTCTGAAGGTTGTCAACGGTGCCAGAAAAGTACTTGCGTGTGGAAAGGAGTTCGGCTGTTGACGTGGAACCTGCACACAACACAATCAAACTACTTTGCCCCAACGAAGCAGGAAGGGTGTCAATCTTCCTGGCTTGCTGAAAACAAAGGATTAAACGTATGGTGTGGAAAATAGTGTTTAATTGCAGAGAATGAAAAGGAACAATGATTGCAGTTGGTTGTATTATCAGTGTAAAAGAATGGACCGGGGTCCACAGTTCACTAGTGGTGTCTCTCCATAAAAGATAACTAACATGCTGGGTGAACAAATTACAGCTGGGCAATTGACAAAATATTGAGCGCATGACAATGCATATATATGACATGATGATTACTATGATATTCATGTGGGCATTACGACAAAATACATAGACCATTATCCAACAGCGTCTATGACTAATAATCCACCTCCAGGTTGTCATACCGAGTTTCCCGTTGGTATTAAGTTGCAAGCAACGGATAATCGCATTAAGTAATGTGCGTAATGTAAACAAATGCATTAGACCTAACGGTGCACCCTTAAGCTAAGCATCGGTTATTTATCCCTAGTGGCAACAGCACATCCACAATCTTAGAAGTTGATGTCACTCTCCCAGATTACCGGAGGCATGAACCCACTATCTAGCATAAATACTAACTCTTGGAGTTACAAGCATCTACTTGGCCAAAGCATCTACTAGTAACGGAAAACATGCAAGATCATAAATAACATATAAGATAGATTGATAATCAACTTGACATAGTATTCAATATTCATCGGATCCCAACAAACACAACATGTAGCATTACAATAAGATGATCTTGATCATTATAGGCAGCTCACAAGATCTAAACATGATAGCATAAAGTGGAGAGACAACCATCTAGCTACGGCTATGGACACGTAGTCCAAAGATGAACTACTCACGCATCACTCCGGAGGCAGGCATGGTGATGTAGAGCCCTCCGGTGATGATTCCCCTCTCCGGCAGGGTGCCGGGATGAGATTCAAACCCTCCCGAGCTAGGGTTGACGACGGCGGCGGCTACGGAACTTTTCGTGGATGGAGGCTCGGGTGTCTAGGGTTTTCCCGTGAAGATGAATAAATAGGCGAAAGAGCGGCGGCTGGAGCAACCCGGGGGGCCCACACCCCACCACGGCGCGGTTGGAGGGGGGCCGCGCCGCCCTAGGGTGTGGCGCCCTCCTCGGTCGCATCCGTCTCTCCTTCGGACTTCGTGTACGTGTTGGAAAAAATAGGAGGTCCTGTCCAGGTTTCGTCCAATTCCGAGAATATTTCCAGAACAACTTTTCTGAAATAGAAAAACAGCAGAAAACAGGAACTGTCACTGTGGCATCTTGTTAATAGGTTAGTCCCAGAAAGTGCATAAAAATGCTATGAAGTGTATGTAAAACATGTAACAATTGGTATAATATCAACATGGAACATCAGAAATTATAGATACGTTTGAGACGTATCAAGCATCCCCAAGCTTAGTTCTACTCGTCCTCGAGTAGGTAAAACAATAAAACAAAATAATTTCTGAGGTGACATACCATCATAATCTTGATCAAATAGTATTGTAAAGCACATGTTATGCATAAAATGATCCAGATCAATGGTCTATAGTTTGCAAGCAAGTAGATAATGAGCAAACAACTGAATCATATAAGCAAAAACTTTTCATGAATAGTACTTTCGAGACAAGCATCAAAGAGTTTTGCATAAGAGTTAACTCATAAAGCAATAGATTCTAAGTAAAAGGTATTTAACCAACACAAAGGAAGATTTAAGCTTCAGCAATTGCTTTCAACTTTCAACATATATATCTCATGGATATTTGTCAACACAAAGCAATATAATAAGTGCAATATACAAGCATATAAAAATTGTTGCACCAAAGTTGACACTAGTGTTTGCTTCTGAGATAGAAAGAAGTAGGAAAACTGACTCAACATAAAAGTAAAAGAAAAGCCCTTCGCAGAGGGAAGCAGGGATTAAATCATGTGCTAGAGCTTTTAAGTTTTTGAAATCATATAGAGAGTAAAAATAAGTTTTGGGAGGTGTTTGTTAATTGTCAACGAATCAGAAAATGGAAAAGTACAATATGACCCCTGCCAACCAGACTTTTAAGAGCGGCTCCCATGAAAGACGTTATTCTACCAGCAAGGCAGATCATCCCTCTTCTCTTTTGTTTACACATGCATGTATTTCACTGTTTGTCATTGCTTGACTGATAAATCAGGGCAAAAATGTGAAGAGAATTAAGCGGTTAAAGTTGTAATTAATTGGGACTGGGCACCCCATTTGCCAGCTCTTTTTGCAAAATTAATGGATAAGCGGATGTATATGCCGCTAGTCCGGTGGTAAAGTCTGTTTGACAGTTGACATAAAGACATCCACCCCGTCCTCATGAGCTTGGTAAACATTGACACAAAATAGGAGTAATAATTTTTGAATAGTTTAAAGGTAGCACATGAAAAATTACTTGGAGTGGCTAGGAAATACCACATATAGGTAGCTATGGTGGACACAATGGCATGGATTTTGGCTCAAGGTTTTGGATGCACGAGAAGCATTCCCTCTCAGTACAGAGTTTAGGCTAGCAAGGTTATTTGAAGCAAACACAGGATATCAACCGACACAGCAAGACTTATATGAAAACATATTGCAAGCATTATAAGACTCTATACTGTCTTCCTTGTTAACCAAACCCTTTTACTAGAAAATATCTAGACCTTAGAGATACCAATTATGCAAACCAAATTTCAACGAGCTTTACGGTAGTTCTTCATTAATAGGTTTTAACTACATGATACAAAAGCTTAAACATGAACTACTGATAACTCAAAACAATTGACAAGTATCAAATTATCCAATACAGTGATCTACAAGAATATGTAAGCTTTTTCCATTATACCATCTACCACATGCAGCATTTTCTGTTCCAACCAAACACCAATCAACTTATTTCAACATAAACTCTCCAAACAATTATAAGTGAAGCAAGAGAGTACTTTCTTTAAAAGAACTAACAGCTCTGAATAAGAGATGTATGCAAAACAGGAGCTAAAAGCATAGCAATAGCTAGATAAGAATACTCAACAAGTATAAGTGAAGAATAGGAGTATTCATATGAAAAAGCGGAGCGTGTCTCTCTCCCAATCAAGAATGCTAGGGTCCAATCAAGTTGACCATAAGAAAAATAAAATACTGAAAATAAAAGCGCACAGACGCTCCAAGTAAAGCACATATGATGTGAAAGAATTAAAATATAGTTTCACTAGAGATGACCTGATAAGTTGCTGATGAAGAAGGGGATGCCCAAGGCATCCCCAAGCTTAGACGCTTGATTCTTCTTGAAATATGCTGGGGTGATCCATGGGAGCATCCCCAAGCTTAAGCTCTTCACTCTTCTTGATCACATTATATCATCCTTCTCTCTTGACCCTTGAAAAACTTCCGCCACACCAAACTCAGAGTAATTCTCATTAGAGGGTTAGTGCACAATCAAAAACTCACATGTTCTATAAGGACACAAACATGACCGTTACTTTTAACATTAACTACTGCCACTGATGTTATGTGAAGCTCTTCACCTAAAAAAGAATTCCACTCAACACTAGTAAAAGAGAGAATGCGAAAAATAAAAGACAGAATCTGTCTAAACGGAACAGTCTGTAAAGACGAATTTTTTCGAGTCACTTACGTTGCTCAGATCAAAAAACTCAAAACTAACGAAAGATGCGTACATATCTGAGGATCACGCACAAAAATTTGCAGATTTAAATAATTTTTCTGTAATTTTACAGAAGTAAAACGGTGAACAGCAGAAATCTGTCCCTGCGCAGAAATCCAAATCTAGCATCATCTTCCTATTAGAGGCTCCACTTGGCACAACAATGCGATAAAATAAAGATACAAAGGAATTGTTGCAGAATTAAACAATGTTTTCAATTTCTCTAAATTTGCTAAAGCACCTTATGAAACTGAATTGCCTAGTGAGGATTTTGAAATTGCTCAACTTGCATCTATTGTTCTTGCTCCTAACAATGCTTTGCAGCAACATATGGAGAATCATGAAAGTGAGAACTTCAGGGAAGAAAGGAATGAGCTTGATGAAGTATTCCTTCGTCAACCTATGCTCAAACACAATTTACCTGTGGAAGATTTGGGTACCACAATGCCACCCAAGGAGGATCCTGTTTTTGATTTGAAACCTCTGCCTGATAATCTTAAATATGCTTATATTGATGATAAGAAAATATATCCTGTTATTATCAGCTCTAAACTTTCAGGTACAGAGGAGGAAAGGTTATTGGGAGTGTTGAGGAAACACCGCGGAGCTATGGGATATACTCTTGATGACCTGAAGGGAATTTCTCCTACTATATGTCAGCACGCCATCAACATGGAACCTGATGCAAAGCCTGTTGTTGAGCATCAGCGTCGTTTAATACCCAAGATGAAAGAAGTGGTAAGAAATGAGGTATTAAAACTTCTTGAAGCTGGTATTATTTATCCTATTGCTGATAGTAGATGGGTAAGTCCTGTGCATTGTGTTCCTAAGAAAGGAGGAATTACCGTTGTTCCTAATGAAAATGATGAACTAATTCCTCAAAGAGTAGTAGTTGGTTATAGATGTGCATTGATTTTAGAAAGGTTAACAAAGTAACTAAGAAAGATCATTATCCTTTGCCTTTTATTGATCAAATGCTTGAGAGGTTGTCCAAGAAAACTCACTTTTGTTTCCTTGATGGGTATTCTGGGTTTTCTCAAATTGCTGTGAGAGCGCAAGATCAAGAGAAAACTACTTTTACTTGTCCTTATGGAACTTATGCTTATAGACGTATGCCTTTTGGTTTATGTAATGCTCCTGCTACTTTTCAAAGATGCATGTCTGCTATTTTTCATGGCTTTTGTGAGGAAATTGTGGAAGTCTTCATGGACGATTTCTCCGTCTATGGAACTTCCTTTGATAATTGTTTGCACAACCTTGACAAAGTTTTGCAGAGATGTGAAGAAACTAGCCTTGTTCTTAATTGGGAGAAATGCCACTTTATGGTTAATGAAGGAATTGTTCTTGGACATAAAATTTCTGAAAGAGGTATTGAAGTTGATCGAGCTAAAGTGGAGGCAATTGAAAAGATGCCTTGTCCCAAAGATGTTAAAGGTATTCGTAGTATTCTTGGTCATGCTGGTTTTTATAGGAGGTTTATTAAAGATTTCTCTAAAATTTCCAAGCCTCTTACTAATCTTCTTCAAAAAGATGTACCTTTGTTTTTGATGATGATTGTAAGGAAGCTTTTGAAACTTTGAAAAAGGCTTTAATCACCGCTCCTGTAGTTGAACCACCTGATTGGAATTTACCTTTTGAAATTATGTGTGATGCTAGTGATTATGCTGTAGGCGCTGTTCTTGGGCAGCGAGTAGATAAAAAGTTAAATGTTATTCATTATGCTAGTAAAACTCTTGATTCTGCTCAAAAGAATTATGCCACTACTGAAAAAGAATTTCTAGCTGTAGTTTTTGCTTGTGACAAATTTCGACCCTACATAGTTGATTCGAAAGTCACTATTCATACTGATCATGCTGCAATTAGATACCTTATGGAAAAGAAAGATGCTAAGCCAAGGCTTATTAGATGGGTACTTCTTTTGCAAGAATTTGATTTGCATATCATAGATAGAAAAGGTGCTGAAAATCCTGTTGCTGATAATTTGTCTAGATTGGAAAGCATTCCTTATGATCCTATTCCTGTTAATGATAGCTTTCCAAATGAACAATTGGCTGCAATAAGTGTAAGTTCGCGAGATAGTCCTTGGTATGCTGATTATGCTAACTTTATTGTTTCCAAGTACTTGCCTCCAACCTTTTCAGCTCAGCAAAGAAGGAAATTCTTTTATGACTTGCGGCATTACTTTTGGGATGACCCACACTTATATAAAGAAGGAGTCGATGGTATTATGCGAAGATGTGTTCCTGAATATGAACAACAGGAAATACTGAGGAAATGCCATGGAAGTGCTTATGGAGGGCATCACGCTGGAGATAGAACTGCGCAGAAAGTTCTACAATCAGGTTTTTATTGGCCTACCCTCTTTAAGGATGCAAGAAAGTTTATTTTATCTTGTGATGAATGTCAAAGGGTTGGTAATATCTCTAGACGCAATGAAATGCCTATGAGTTATTCTCTTGTTATTGAACCATTTGATTGTTGGGGATTCGACTTCATGGGTCCTTTTCCTTCTTCACAAGGTAATACTCATATACTTGTTGCTGTTGATTATGTCACTAAATGGGTAGAAGCTATACCTACTAAAAGTGCTGATGGTGAGACCTCTTTAAAAATGCTTCAAGATGTCATTTTTCCTAGGTTTGGTGTACCTAGATATCTTATGACTGATGGAGGTTCTCATTTTATCCATGGTGGTTTTAGAAAGACTCTTGCTAAATATGGTGTTAATCATAGAATTGCTTCAGCCTATCATCCTCAAACTAGTGGACAAGTAGAATTGTCAAATAGGGAGATTAAATCTATCTTGCAAAAGACTGTTAATAAATCTAGAAAAAATTGGGCTAGTAAGTTAAATGATGCTTTATGGGCTTATAGAACTGCTTATAAGAACCCCATGGGCATGTCTCCTTATAAAATGGTTTATGGTAAAGCTTGTCACTTGCCTTTAGAATTAGAACACAAAGCTTATTGGGCAGTGAGAGAACTTAATAGAGATTTTAAACTTGCCGGTGAGAAAAGGTTGTTGCACTTAAGTTCTTTAGATGAATGGAGAAGTGAGGCTTATGAAAATGCTAGACTCTTTAAAGAAAAAGTTAAGAGATGGCATGATAGGAGAATTCTTAAAAGAGAATTTAATGTTGGTGAGAAAGTTCTATTGTATAGGTCTCGTCTCAGATTTTTTGCAGGAAAGTTACTCTCAAAATGGGAAGGACCATTTGTTATTGTGGAGGTGTATCGTTCAGGTGCAATAAAAATTGCTTCATTGAAAGATAACTCTACACAAGTGGTAAATGGTCAAAGACTCAAGCATTATATTTCTGGAGATTCTATTAATGAAGAGGTTGATACAATTAAAGTGGTGACTCCGGAAACTTTCATTGAAGAACATTTTTCTGGGACTGCAGAATTCGATTCGAATAGGTAACAGTTTCGGTAAGAAAAGTTTCGCGAATAACTTTCTAGAAGATATTTTCGTCGTTTTTATTAAATATGGAAAAATAAGAGACCGAACCGGATGGGAGACGGCACCCGTGGTGCCCAAACCATAGGTCGGCGCGGTGGGCCCCCCAGCCGCGCCGCCTGGTGGTTTGAGCACCCCGGAGCTCGTCTCCGATCAGGTTTCCTCCTGTACCTTCCTTATGTTGTAAAACTTTTTGCTATATAACTCACCCGAACCCCCGAGGTTCGTATCTCGCCTTTTCATCGTGTTTCGTTTCGAGCTGTTTCTGTCCAGATATTGTTTTCAGATTTAGAAGCGCCATGGTCTCCAACAACAACAACAAGGGCAAGGAGCCTTTGGAAGACGAGACTCAAGACCCCAAGCTGAAGGAGGAAGTCAAGAGCGAAGATGAAGGAGAAGTGGAGGAAGACCCGCGCGAATACCCGCGCGCTACCGTTGCAAGCATCGGAGTGGTGGCAAATCCATTCAAGCCCAGGCAAGGGCGCGGATGAGCACCGGAGGGAAGGTTCCACGACACTTCTTGGCTCCCAGGACATCTTCCCCAGGCAAAATAACCCCTTCCATACTCTTATCCATAAGCATCAAATTGAGAGGATCCCGGAGGCTGAGTTGCCTAGTGGTTGGAATATAGATCGTTCTAACAATACAGGAAAGAGGGATTCTGCTGCTGAGGAGTGGGGAAACAACTCCAAGAGTTGGGACTCGCAGTCTGACAAGTTTATGAATCGCATCGAACACAACTCTGAGCTGATTCGCGCCCTCACCTACAAGATTGATGAACTGAAGGAGCTGGTTGATAAGCTTATCAACAATCCACCACCACCGAAGGAGTAATTCATCATAAGTATTGGCATCCCCTTGGTTTGTTCCAAGCTTGGGGGAGTGCCGCGGTATCACATCATTATCTTTACCTTTTACTTTTCCATAAAGTCATATCGTGAGTAGGGAAGTTATCTTATATGATGGTTTGCAATGTGGAAGTATCTCTCTTTTAGTTGGTTATCTATGTATCCCTTGGTGTGAGTTGCCGTTATGAAATATTAATGAGAAGTTTTATCATTTACTTTCTGCATACTTTATTTTAGCTTGCAATTCTCTTTCATATTGATAACCTTGTTGTTAGTATAGGGATCACTTTTTAGAGCACCAAGTTAATCTTTTTGGTTTTGGCAAACTTAGCATTGGTCAGTAGTAGACAATACTTTGAGACTTAAGTAGAGAGGGAGTGCATGCAAATATATTATTCCATGATCTTTCTTTCTTTGTGGCTCATAAGCTTAGTATTCTTAAGTTAAACTATTTGTGCTTCTAAGGAAGATTGCATGATTATTCTTATCACTTGTATAATTGTTTGTATCCCTCAACTCTTATGCTTGCTACATAACCTTGCTAGCCAAAGACCTGTATCGAGAGGGAATGCTTCTCATACATCCAAACCTTGAGCCAAACCATTGCCATTCGAGTCCACCATAACTTCCTACTATATGGTATTTTGCGCCATTCCAAGTAAATACTTCATGTGCTACCTTTAAATTATTCAAAACTTATTACTCCTAGTTTTGTGTCACTGTTTATTAGCTCATGAGGGTTCTGTAGAGTTTCTCTAGCACTTTTGTCAAACAGACTTTCACCAATGGACTAGTGGCATATACACCGCTTATCCAACAATTTGCAAAAAGAGCTGGCAAATGGGGTGCCCAGTCCCAATTAACTACAACTTTCATTAATAATTCTCTTCACATGTTTTGCCCTGATTTATCAGTAAGCAACTTAATTTGCAAATAGACACTCCTCCATGGTATGTGAATGTTGGAAGGCACCCGAGGATTCGGTTAGCCATGGCTTGTGTAAGCAAAAGGTTGGGAGGAGTGTCAACTATAAAGAAACTAAAATACATGTGTAAACAAAAGAGAAGAGGGATGATCTACCTTGCTGGTAGAGATAACGTCCTTCATGGGAGCCGCTCTTGAAAGTCTGGTTGACAAGGGGTTAGTGTTCACTTTACTACGATTCGTTGACAACGACATACATAGCTCAAACAACTATTTTCATACTCTCTATATGCTTTGCAAAACTTAAAAGCTCTAGCACATGATTTAATCCCTGCTTCCCTCTGCGAAGGGCCTATCTTTTACATTATTGTTGAGTCAGTAAACCCATTCCTCTCTATCTCAAGCAAGCATTTGAGTTGTTGAGATCCAATTAGTTATATGTGTTGATACTTCTAATCATATCTCTCATTTCCTTGTTTCGCACAATAGCTTTTATCCGAATGAATATAACTTTGAAAGTTATCAATGACTGTAAGGAGACTGTTATGATTAAGGCATGTAAGTTCTGCTATATAAGCTCTGATATAAAGACTCTTCTCGAAAGATAAGTATGATCTGTTAATTGTTCTCTGACCAAGAGTTTAAGTTTGCCTTCACCAATCATGGTTCTCTTTATGCACTTCATCGTGGTTCCCTTTACTTATTTCAAGTTAGATTATATGAAGGGAAGTTGCTGTCTAGAATGACTTGTGTATCAATGAATGTGATGCTTCTTGTCCGTATTTTATTTATCGACACTTTGCTCCATAAACTTGTGGTCATGTTTACTGAGCTCAGTTTTCGCTTGGGGACAAGCGAGGTCTAAGCTTGGGGGGGTTGATACGTCCATTTTGCATCACTATTTTATATCATAATTTACTGCTATTCATCGATATATTTCATATTTAGAAGTGTTACTTATGTTATTTTACCTATTTTGCATGTTTGATGAATAATGGAGAATTGGACACCGGAGTCAGGATTCTGCTGGAAAAAGCACCGTCGAGATGCACTATTTCTGAAGATCAATAAATCGAAGGAGACATATGGAAGTTCCTATTTTACCAGAAGATGGAGGAGGCCAAAAGGGGAGCTGAGATGGGCCATGGTGGGCCCTCCTCACCCCTTGGCGCGGTGGGCCCCCTGCCGCGCCGACAGGTGGTTTGGGGGCCCTGGCCCACCTCAGCCGTTCCCCCTTCGCGTACTTGACCCCCTCGGAACCCTAACACACGGAGGACGGCCATCGAAATATTCCGCCGCCTCCACGAGGCGGAAAACACCAGAGAGCGAAAAGCTCCCCTGCAGGAAGAAATCTGCCGGGGGAAATTCCCTCCCGGAGGGGGAAATCGTCGCCATCATCACCGTCATCGAGCTGGACTTCATCGGGATCATCATCATCATCATCTCCACCGCCAACACCATCATCACCGCCGCTGCACCGTCTCTATAACATCTAGGGCTGAATCTTGTCTATTTCATAGGGGAAACTCTCCCGGTGTTGATTACTCTTGTTATTGATGCTATTGGGTGAAACCATTGGACTAAGGTTTATGTTCAGATTGTTATTCATCATCATATCACCTCTGATCATGTTCCGTATGATGTCTTGTGAGTAGTTCGTTTAGTTCTTGAGGACATGGGAGAAGTCTTGATGTTAGTAGTGAACTATGTTGAGTAATATTTAATGGTTTGATGCTTAAGTTGTGGTGTTATTCTTCTAGTGGTGTCATGTGAACGTCGACTACATGATACTTCACCTTTATGGGCCTAGGGGAATGCATTGTGTATTCGTTTGCCAATTGTGGGGTTGCCGGAGTGACAGAAACCTGAACACCCGTTGGTATATCGATGCATGAGGGATAGCAGGATCTCAAAGTTTAAGGCTGTGGTTAGTTTATCTTAATTACTTTCTTGTATTTGCGGATGCTTGCAAGGGGTATAATCACAAGTATGTATTAGTCCTAGGAAGGGCGGTGCATTAGCATAGGTTCACCCACACAACACTTATCAAAACAATGAAGATTAATCAACTATATGAAGCGAAAGCACTTGACAATATTCCCGTGTGTCCTCAAGAACGTTTGGTCATTATAAGTACAACAACCGGCTTGTCCTTTGCTGTAGAAAGGATTGGGCCACTCGCTGCAACTATTACTACTGCATTTTATTTACTTGTACTTTATTTATCTGTCATATCAAAAACTCCTAAAAACTTGTCTGAGAGCATTTACAGTGAATCCTTCATCAAAACCGCTTGTCAACACCTTCTGCTCCTCGTTGGGTTCGACACTCTAGGTTGTCATACCGTTATCCAACAGCATCTATGACTAATAATCCACCTCCAGGTTGTCATACCGAGTTCCCCGTTGGTATTAAGTTGCAAGCAACGGATAATCGCATTAAGTAATGTGCGTAATGTAAACAAATGCATTAGACCTAACGGCGCACCCTTAAGCTAAGCATCGGTTATTTTATCCCTAGTGGCAACAACACATCCACAATCTTAGAAGTTGCTGTCACTCTCCCAGATTACCGGAGGCATGAACCCACTATCTAGCATAAATACTAACTCTTGGAGTTACAAGCATCTACTTGGGCAAAGCATCTACTAGTAACGGAAAGCATGCAAGATCATAAATAACATATAAGATAGATTGATAATCAACTTGGCATAGTATTCAATATTCATCGGATCCCAGCAAACACAACATGTAGCATTACAATAAGATGATCTTGATCATGATAGGCAGCTCACAAGATCTAAACATGATAGCATAAAGTGGAGAGACAACCATCTAGCTACTGCTATGGACCCGTAGTCCAAAGATGAACTACTCACGCATCACTCCGGAGGCAGGCATGGTGATGTAGAGCCCTCCGGTGATGATTCCCCTCTTCGGCAGGGTGTCGGGAAGAGGTTCAGAACCCTCCCGAGCTAGGGTTGATGACGGCGGTGGCTACGGAACTTTTCGTGAATGGAGGCTCAGGTGTCTAGGGTTTTCCCGTGAAGATGAATAAATAGGCGAAAGGGCGGCGGCTGGAGCGACCCAGGGGCCCACACCCCACCACGGCGCGGTTGGAGGGGGCCCACGCCGCCCAAGGGTGTGGCGCCCTCCTCGGTCGCCTCCGTCTCTCCTTCGGACTTCGTGTACGTGTTCGATAAAATAGGAGGTCCTGTCCAGGTTTCGTCCAATTCCGAGAATATTTCCAGAACAGCTTTTATGAAATACAAAAAAACAGAAAACAGGAACTGGCACTGTGGCATCTTGTTAATAGGTTAGTCCCAGAAAATGCATAAAAATGCTATGAAGTGTATGTAAAACATGTAACAATTGGTATAATATCAACATGGAACATCAGAAATTATAGATACGTTTGAGACGTATCACCGGTCGCAGTCTTCGCGCCGTCGACCAAGGCCGGAGCACAAACTCTCAACGGATCGAGGGATCCGAGAGCACCTACCAGCCGCAGCTCGCCGACTCCGCCGAAGGCATCGCCGGGAAGGGGATCGAGCTCCGGCACCACAACTCCACAGCCGTGCCGCCACACCCCTCACGACAGTGCCACCAGGAACCCTACTACTTACAAACCTACACCTACCTACTCGCACGGACAAGATCCGGAGCTTCCCCCCGCCTCGCCGGAGACAGAGGGAGCTATAGGAGACATTGTGATACAACTAAGCTACTTTTCACCTTTAAACTAGGGCTGATAAGATCGTGGCCGTATGTCCACCTTGCAGAGCACTCAAAGAACAAATGATGGATATAACTGACATTTGTATTTCTCGCGCACTTCCTTCTAGTTATATTGTCTTTAGTAGCAATTGCATTGTGCCTGATCAACCACAAACATGTCTTGATCTTAAGCGGAACTTTTGCTTCATACGCAGATTTCACTTGACTTAGTTAATTTCCATTTTTCAAAATCTATTTCATCATTTAGAGTTACACATGTCACCATGTTTTGCAAATCTCTGATTCTACATGTCCACCTTCTCCTAACCATGAAATGAGCATAAACAATTTTTTTATTACAAATGTCAAACACCGCAGAGAGCATCTCTCTAGAAGTCAGTTTCCTTACCATTTTCCAATGGGTCAATTATTTTTGTGCCCTGCTTTGCTTAGTTTTCCTCGTTTGTGCCCTACTAGCTTAACTTTCCTCGGTTTTGCCCTACTTGCATCTTTCGAGGCGCGCAGGCGGCCAAGCGGCCGTTTCCGCCTGGTCAACCTCCTTTGACCGTTACTTGGCCTGTCAGGTGGGACTGGTTCCTTTTTCTGCCGCCCGCCGCGGCTAGAATAAAAAGGGGCCTACCATGGAAGAAAACGCCCATTCTTTCTCTCTCTCCCTCCCTCCCTCGAAAATGTGGTGGAGCCCACCCATGCCGGAGAGCCCCTTCTCGCTGCTGAAGAGAAAGAGGAACCCTACGAAGTGTCTCATGGAGATCTTCCGCCGCAGTCCCAGTCTACGAGTACGGGGCGTCGGAGTCCTCGGACAAGCCCTACTCCGATGAGGAGCGTGGGCCTGCTGTCGTGACCAACCGCCCCCGGCCATCGTCATCGAGCCCATTGCGCCCATTGCCAAGGCCAATGTTGTCATCGAGGACGTCTCTGGCGACGAGAACTCCGACGACATGGAATCGTACGAGGAGGAGGAGGACGAGGACGACGAGGATGACTCCGACGCCTCTGAAGTAACCGTCAGTCCCTTGCACCACCCATGAAGAAGAAGAAGTAGTAGTAGCTGAAGTTTTAGTTAATGTTTAGGTTATCGAGTGAGTAATTTTTTGTTTCTATGGAGCAAATTTTTTATTATGATCGCCTATCTTCTTTAACTAATGCATTTACACCGTAATTGGACGTGACGGCTAGGCTAGGCCAGGCTAGCAGTGAGGCAGAAGTTCTGTGACGCGTTCAATGGCCATGTCCATCCGTCCACGCTACATACACGCAGGGTGGACTACGGTGTGCTACGCATGCAATCAATGTGCACACAGTGCCACACACTGGAAGGCTCTTAGATGTGTCTCATCCTCATCGTACTACTCGTAAAGAGAAATATATCAAAAATTGATCTGCTTCAGATTCTGAATCTACTTCTTTCCTTTCACACAAGAAGAACGGATAAACATGAACGGATACATGCCGCTCGTTCTTCCCTCTGCCATATGGTCAATGTAGACATAAATGAACAAGAAATTACGCCGACTGGCGCCTGGCGCGAGCGACCGAGCTGTAACGCAACTACGCCCTTGGAACGCGACCGACATCGCTCTAGTATGCATAGTTTTCCAGCTACTGAAAATCGCATTCGAATGATTCTGATCTTAGTTCAACAAACATTCAAACATTCGACAAACAGTAGTTGATACATATCTTAGTTCAACAAACAGTAGTTGATACATATTTTTAGGATAAATCTAACCCCTAATCTGCTCACTATCGTAGAAGGCGAAGGCCTGATTGAGACGCTGGCGGCGCCGCACCTCCTCACACTCCCGCGCGCGAGCGGTGTGCTCGGCGTCCTGTCGGAGACCCTGCTCCAGACGCACTTCGTTCATCACCTCCTCAAACTCGGCATCCGCACGGTGCCCGCTTCGCCGCGCGGCGCTTCGGCGCACGGACTTGGCGACAACGCGCGCCTCCAGCTCGACGGGGTCGACGATCTTGACGAGCTCCTCGCCGTCGTCGGTGGAGGCCGTATCGACGCTTGAGTAGGACTCGTCGTCGCTGGGCTCGGTTGAGTGTGTCGGCAGGAGCGGTGGGGCACGCGGCGCCGCCTGCGAGGACTCAGCATCGTGGCGTCGAGGCTGTGGGGTAGGGGAACCGGGCCTGAGGGTGCGTAGACCATCCCAGTTCGTTAAGCGGCGGCGACTGCGCCTGCGGCCCACATCCAAATGACGGCAGCGGCGCTCCTCGCCGTCGTCGCTGGCGCCAGGAGAAGAACGTCCACTGCCGCTCCCACGAAGGCCGCCACGGCCATGCCCGAATGCGGATGACATGGAGCGGGGAGGCGAGAACGGAGAGGAACTGGGTGGAGGAGACGATAACGCCACGGCCGATGGGGGAGGGGGTATAAATTCGGGAGGAGGAGAGAGGACGACGCAGCAGGAAATGCTACGCTAGTGGCGCGCAACGCGAATCTGACTATCAAATATCAATCTAGATCTGACGGCCGCTGTAGGGCGCTAGGGTATGATCGACGGTGACAGATTGGCGCTAGGGTATAAAAGAACGGCCCCAGATCGGCGCTAGGGTTAGGAGAGGGACTGCGGGGTTTCGCGGGGTTTTGAGGTGGTCAACGGGGTTTCCTGAAGTTTGACCAACTTTCAGATGAGCATAACTAATTTTAAAAAATCAAAAAAATAGAAAACCTGCGCACATTGTCGTTTTACGTGACAAGGTTTGGATAAAAAATTATAAACTTGGTCTACAGACATTTTCATGAAAAAGCCTGACACAAGCGAGCTTCTCCGAACGGGTTCAAATGAGCACAACTAATTCAAAAAAAATAAAAAGGAGAAAACATGCGCACATTGTCGTCTTATGTGATATAGTTACGATAAAATTAATAAACTTGGTCTATCTATATTTCCATGAAAAAGGTTCACACAAATGAGCTATCACGTATGAAGCTACAAAGAGTTCGTGGAGAAGGAGGTAGGGGTTTAGGTTTTTGAATTTTTTAAAAAAAATCAAAAACTTGACAGAAGCTTCATTTTAGTGTGACTAAGAAGGATCTTAACTTAGATTTTCAATCTTAATATTTTAAAAGTGTTTTTAATGTGTTTCTATTAAAGCTTGTTTTTGCAAAAGAAATGTAATAATATGAAGATTAATTCAATAAATAGTGAGACTTAATATTGAAACCATATAGATGGAATTGGTGTGAAGAAAAAAAATATTTGACCCATTTGGACAAGGTCAGAAAAAACTTGCTTACAAATGGGGCTGTTTACCCTAACTTTGGAGCTCATTTGGAGCACAATTTTCATGACTATGAGTTTTACTACGCAAAAGAGGTCGGGAGTGATCACGTAACGTGTATAATAGTTTAGAAAACATTGCAGCATCATACCACAAAGCAATGGACTTAAAATTCTGGCCCAAATTTGAATTACATCTCAAATTTGAATTTCTGCCTCAAATTTGAATTCTGCCTTATATTTGAATTCTGACTCAACTTTGACATCAAAGTACAAATAGCCTTTTCTACTCGACGAACGAAACAATGTTCAAAGTAGAAATAACCTTGGAAATTAAATTTCTTACTCAAATTTGAATTTGACTGAAATATAAATTCTAGAAGCAAGATTACAAAAGAGTTGAACAGTTTTTCTAAACAATGTTCAAACTTATAAATACTAAATTGCAATAAAATGCAAAGTACAAATGAAAGGTTCTATTACAATATTACAAGGTTGAAATTCAAATACTATATTTTGCATTCAAATATTAATACCGCTGCGCATTCTCCACTTCGAAGCTTCTCCATAGGGATCAGCCACCGACAATTTGTGTATTTTTTTAAGGTATTTATTATGTTGACGCATGTATCTTCAAAAATAATCTCAGCTTCAGCAGAAGCTTTGGCATTCAGCTTTAGTTTCTTTCGCTGAACTTCATACCATTTGTCGTAGTGTCCCCAATGGACGCCAAACCTCATAATTTTGAGAACACTTGTGTTCAGAACAAAGAACTTGCCGAAATTAATCTCGGGTGTTGTGCCTCGGTAGTCGTTGAAAGTAATTTCCGTGAGATTGAGATCTAGGCATTCGATTGGATCGTTCATGTCATATTGCCGCACATTATTCACTTTTGGGGCTCTCTTTATCTGCAGTTTTTAAACACTAAATTAGTTACCCTGACATAATAACAGGAAAACTTGAATTCTGACTCAAATTTGAATTCTGATTCAAATTTGACATCAAAGTAGAAAGTACAAATAAAAGGTTCACCTCGATGTATAGCTTCTCCGTGCACGGAAAGCATCTAAGGAATGGAAGAACTTCATCCAGTTTGGGGCCGACTGATTGTAATGCCAAGACCTTCACTGTGTGCAGAGACGAGGTCAAGCTTGTGGGAATCATATTCTGGAGATTTATTAGCAATAATGTGAGAATTAGGCAGACGAGCTGCAAGAAAAGAAGAAGAAAATGATTGTTTTACCTAAACGGTTATGGATCCAATAACAAGTTGGGAGAATTCGGCAGCGAGTAGCCCAACAGTGTCAATTTCGGCGCCTGAATTACCCTGACCGTTGTTGTACCATCTGGATCAACTACAGACAATCTCTCCAGGAGAGGTGCATCAATGACCAAATCGTGACAAGGTTCTGTTGATTTGTAGTCAAGTGTTCTCTTATCCCTCCAGCAACACATAGTAATCGTCCGGATAGATGGAGAGACAATGCGCAGCGCACTGCACCCGTGGATTGACATAATCTGAAGCGCCTCGAGCGCAGTACAGCCGCCGAGCAGGAGCTCCATGGCTTCCTTCGAGATGAAAAAGCTGCAGAGAACAAGCCGCTTGAGTAGAGGGAGAAGAAGCGCGGGCTCGAGATCTATCTGAGGGAATTGGCAGTGGACGAAAGTGGCGGACTGCAACGTGGGGGCGAGGTGGAGCGCGGAAGACGGCAGCGAGCGCAGTGGACTGTGTCCACCTTGGAAGCTCAGTACCTCGAGGTGGTTTAGGACGGAGGGTTGGAACCACTCGTCGAGCTTGGCATCGAGCTTGCAGTTTGAACGGAACTCACCGATGTCCAGGGATCTGAGTGGCCCAATGTGCTCGGCGAGGATCTTAGAGACTGCGCGGATACGTTTTACATCTGTATCGCAGAGCTGGCTATCGACAGCGAGGTGGAGGGGGCAGAGAGCCAGAGGGGGCGCCACCGCTGGGAGAGCACGGTTGTCTAAGCACCAGATTTGCAGGGGAGGAGGGAGATGATAACGTACAACAACTCGTTAGGGAGGATGCTGATGCGGTCGATGCTCGCCGAAGGGTCCATCCCAGCCGGCAGCGACTAGCTAATTTTATTTAAATAATACATTTTTTAATTATATTCGATAAATAATACGCGTTTTCAAAGTTTTTCAACAATAGTACACCCTCGTATGTGCCGTAGACGATAGGCCTTAGACGATTAGCTGGTCGTCCGTCGGCTGCGTGTCTGACATGATCGTATCATCTGTGGCGTAGACGACAGGACCATATCGTCCACGCCGTGGATGCCGGGTGCATGCATGCATGCGTTGCTCACATTAGCAAACCAAAACCAGACGATCAGCTCGAGCGTGCGCGCAAAAGGATCGAGGCACGCCTCTGGTTTTGCTTTGCTCGAGCGAACCTATTGATCAGCTCACGTCCGTGCCGTGCCGTGCGTGCTGGCCGCCGTGCCTGCCGTGCGTGCTGACCGTGGGCGCGTGCTAGCTAGCCAGAACGGATTGCTAGCTAGCCTGGAACGGATGGATCCCGAACGGATCGGTAGGCATATCGTCTAGGCCGTGGACGATCGGTAGGCATATCGTCTAGGCCGTTGTCGGGGATGTAACCCCAGGTACCCCATAGATGATGGTCTTGTTGGGTCATCAGGAGAAAGGAACAGGAAATAAATAGGTAAAGGATAAAGAAAAAGGAATAAATGACAGACTGGACCGACATTGGGTCAGCGTATCTGTTTTGGGCCGACATAGACGTATGTCGGTTTTTTCCTAGCTCAGCTGGACCGAATCACCCAGCAAGTACCCCGGATTGAGCCGAGCTCTCCTTGGCTCAGTCGACCGGATTCCCAGCGTTGGCTGACCGAGGTCTGTTACCTCGGGCGGGCCGGCATCTCTCTGGCGGGCCAGCGTTGGCTGACCGTTGCTTGTTTACCTTGGGCGGGCCGACATTGGCTGACCGCTGCTGGGCCAACATTTCGTTAACTTGGACAGACCGAAGACTTTTTACCTGGGTTGGGCCGAGGTTCGGTTAACTCGGATGGGCCGAGGTTGCTCACCCGGCTGAACCGAAGTGGGCCAGCCTTTCCTCCCCTCGGATGGACCTGCACCTATCTCGGCAGGCCGACATATCCCCAGACCCGGCTGGGCTCGGGCCGCTTCTACGACCGAGGTCTCCTCCCGG
Source organism: Poa pratensis (assembly GCA_947311845.1). NCBI lineage: Eukaryota > Viridiplantae > Streptophyta > Magnoliopsida > Poales > Poaceae > Poa > Poa pratensis. Next base: position 3,448,495 of record CAMZMU010000105.1, read on the forward strand.
TCGCTGCTTCGACCAGGCCCAAGTCGCCCGGAGCCTCTCCTTCGCTCGATTGTTGCCGACGTATATGGGCCGAGTTGTCAGTGATACGACGCCACGCCCGACGCTCCTTCGATCAAGATCGACCGGCTTCATCGACCGATGTACAGCATCCCGAGCGGTTGATACGTCCATTTTGCATCACTATTTTATAGCATAATTTACTGTTATTCAATGATATATTTCATATTAAGATGTGTTACTTATGTTATTTTCTTTTTTTGCATGTTTGATGATATTGGAAATTAACTGCCGGAGTCAGATTTCAGCTGGAAAAAGCACCGTCAAGACACTATATTTCTGGAGCTCTGAAAATCTCGTGAACAATACAGATGTTCCTATTTTATCAGAAGATGGACAGCCAAAAGGGGAGGCTGAGATGGGCCAGGAGGGGCCCACACCACCCCTGGGCGCGGGCCCACCTTGGCCGCGCCCTGGCCAGGTGTGGTGCCCCTGGCCCACCTCAGGCGCTCCCCCTTCGCGTACTTCATCCCCAGAAACCCTAAGACACGGGGAGCCAGAGAAAATATTCCGCCGCCTCCACGAGGCGGAAACAACAGAGAGAAAAAGCTCTCCGGCAGGGAGAAATCTGCCGGGGAAATTCCTCCCGGAGGGGGGAGATCATCGCCATCCTCATCGTCATCGCGCTGGACTTCATCGGGATCATCATCATCATCTCCACCGCCATCACCACCATCACCGCTGCACCATCTCGTTCCGCTGTAACATCTAGGGCTATACTTTGTTTAGTTCATAGGGGAAACTCTCCCGGTGTTAATTACTCCTTGTGGTTGATGCTATTGAGTTTTATCGGTGAATTAAAGTATATGTTCAGATCGTTATCCATCATTATATCACCTCTGATCATGATCCATATGATGTCTGTGAGTAGTTTGTTTAGTTCTTGAGGACATGGGAGAAGTCACGCTGTTAGTAGTGGAATTATGTTGAGTAATATTTAATGGTTTGATATTTAAGTTGTGGTGCTATTCTTCTAGTGGTGTCGTGTGAACGTCGACTACATGACACTTCACCTTTATGGGCCTAGAGGAATGCATTGTGTATTTGGTTGCTAATTGTGGGGTTGCCGGAGTGACAGAAACCTAAACCCCCGTTAGTATACCGGTGCACAAGGGAGCGTAGGATCTCAGATGTGGTTAGATTTATCTTAATTACTTTCTTGTAACTGCGGATGCTTGCAAGGGTATAATCACAAGTATGTATTAGTCCAAGTAAGGGCGGTGCATTAGCATAGGTTCACCCACACAACACTTATCAAAACAATGAAGATTAATCAACTATGTGAAGCGAAAGCACTTGACTAGAATCCCGTGTGTCCTCAAGAACATTTTGTCATCATAAGTAAACCAACCGGCTTGTCCTTTGCTCTAAAAAGGATTGGGCCACTCGCTGCAATTATTATTACTGTCTTTTACTTACTCGCATTTTATTTACCTGCTATATCAAAAACCCCTAAAAACTTGTCTGCTAGCATTTACAGTGAAACCTTTACCGAAACTCCTTGTCAGCACCTTCTGCTCCTCGTTGGGTTCGACACTCTTATTTATCGAAAGTACTACGATACACCCCCTATACTTGTGGGTCATCAAGACTATTTTCTGGCGCCGTTGCCGGGGAGTGAAGCGCTATTGGTGAGTGGAATTGGTAAGGGAAACTTTTACTGTAGGTGCTATTTTTATTTCTGCTTGCTACTTTATTTTATCATGGAGAGATCTCCATTTGAATCCCTGTTTGGAAATACTACTACCACTGCTACGGTAGTAGAAGAGGAACCACCTGATCAAGTAATTCCATTTAAAATACCTATGAAAATTGTTGAACGAGTTACGAATAACCGCTATGCAGGAGATGGAACTGTCCCTCCTGGGGATCATTTGCTATTTATTCATGAATTATGCGAGTTGTTCAAGTGTGCAGGTATTTCAATGGAAGAGGTCAAGAAGAAATTGTTTCTATATCGTTGACTGGTAAAGCTGCAAAATGGTATAGGATGCTGAAAATGGGCGTTCTATTGGCTGGGAGGAGATTGTGCCTCTCTTTTATTCTAAATTTTATCCTCCTAGTGAAATTCATCAAGATCGGAATCATATATATAATTTTTGGCCTCATGATGGAGAAAGTATTGCCCAAGCGTGGGGGAGATTGAAATCATTAATGCTCAAATGCCCCATTCATGAGCTTCCTGGTAATGTGTTATTGATAACTTCTATGCAAGGCTTTCTCTTCAAGATAAAACTCTATTGGATACCTCTTGTGCTGGATCATTTACGCGTAATAAAGAGGAAGTTAAATGGGACCTTCTTGATCGGATTGAGGAAAATACTGAAGGATGGGAGAACGACAAAGGTAGAGAATCAGGTATAAAGTATGATTACGAATGCATTAAACTTTTATGAATACTGATAATTTTCGTAATCTCTATGATATGTATGGTCTTGATTCTCAAGTTATTGCAAACTGTTACAAGGCTTTTGCCTCTTATCTTGATGTTCCTAAAGAAAGTTGCAATAAGTATCATTTGCCTTACAAAGATAATACTAATTCTGCCAATATTAAAAACATTGAAGTTCATACAGTTGATCGTATCTTGCCAGAACCTTATATTGAGAAACCACCTTTTCCTGTTAAAATTAGGAACATTCTATCATAGCTAGTGTGGTTAATAAAAGTGCAAAGAAAGCTTTAGAACCTGCTGAACAAATAGCGGTTGAACCCACAATAGCAATAGTAAAGGATTTGGTAACTGAAAATGTAGAAGGAGGACATATTATCTTTTGTGAAGATGCCTCTAATATTGTTTCACATCCCAGTAGAGCTAGGAAAACAAGTGTTCCTGTGCTTTCAGTCAAAATAGGAGAACATTGCTATTATGGTTTATGTGATATTGGTGCAAGTTCTAGTGCTATTCCTTTTGATCTTTATAAAGAAATTATGCATGAAATTGGTCCTTGCGAACTTGAGGAGATTGATGTGGTTATTCAGCTTGCTAATAGAGAAACTATCTCTCCAATTGGTATTGTGAGAGATGTTGAAGTTTTATGTGGTAAGACTAAATACCCTGCTGATTTTCTAGTACTTGGTTCTGTTGCTAGTAAACTTGTCCCATTATTTTTGGTAGGCCTTTCTTGAATACATGTGGTGCATTATAGATTGTAAGAAAGAGAAAATTTACACTAAATTTAATGGAGAATCTTATGAGTTTAATTTCTCTAAGTTTGGTAAACAACTTTATGAAACTGATTGCCTAATGAGACTCGAAAATCGAACAACTTGCTGCTATTGCTGTTGCTCCTAACAATGCCTTGCAGCAATTCATGGAGGAACACGAAAGTGAAGTATTTATGGAGGAGAGGAATGAGATTGACAATGCCTTTCTTCGTCAACCACCAATACTTAAGCATAATTTGCCTGTGGAAGATTTGGGTACCTCAGCGCCTCCTAAGGAAGATCCTGTCTTCGATTTAAAACCTTACCTGATAATCTTAAGTATGTTTATCTTGATGAAAGGAAAGTATATCCTGTTATTATTAGTTCTAAACTTTCAGGTAATGAAGAAGCAAGGCTATTAGAAGTACTAAAGAAACATCGAGGAGCTATGGGATACACTTTGGATGATTTAAAGGGGATTTCTCCTACTATATGTCAACATGCCATCAACATTGAACCCGATGCAAAACCTGTTGTTGAGCATCAGCGTCGCTTGATCCCTAAATGAAAGAAGTGGTAAGAAATGAGGTATTAAAACTTCTTGATGCTGGTATAATTTATCCTATTGCTGATAGTAGATGGGTAAGTCCTGTGCATTGTGTCCCTAAGAAAGGAGGAGTTACTGTTGTACCAAATGAAAATGATGAACTTATTCCTCAAAGAGTAGTAGTTGGGTATAGGATGTGCATTGATTTTAGAAAGGTCAATAAAGTAACTAAGAAAGATCATTATCCTTTGCCTTTTATTGATCAAATGTTAGAAAGGTTGTCTAAGAAAACTCATTTTTGTTTCCTTGATGGTTATTCTGGATTCTCACAAATTGCTGTTAAAGCACAAGATCAAGAGAAAACTACTTTTACTTGTCCTTATGGAACTTATGCTTATAGACGTATGCCTTTTGGTTTGTGTAATGCTCCTGCTACGTTCCAAAGATGCATGTCTGCTATTTTTCATGGTTTTTGTGAAGAAATTGTGGAAGTATTCATGGACGATTTTTCCGTCTACGGAACTTCCTTTGATAATTGCTTGCACAATCTTGATAAAGTTTTGCAGAGATGTGAGGAGACTAATCTTGTTCTTAATTGGGAGAAATGTCATTTCATGGTTAATGAAGGAATTGTCCTAGGGCACAAAATTTCTGAAAGAGGTATTGAAGTGGACAGAGCTAAAGTTGAAGCAATCGAGAAAATGCCCTGTCCAAGGGATGTGAAAGGTATCCGTAGTATTCTGGTCATGCCGGTTTTTATAGGAGGTTTATTAAAGATTTCTCTAAAATTTCAAAACCCCTCACTAATCTTCTTCAAAAAGATGTACCTTTTGTTTTTGATGATGATTGCAAGGAAGCTTTTGAAACTCTAAAAAAGGCTTTAATCACAGCTCCTGTTGTTCAACCTCCTGATTGGACTTTACCTTTTGAAATAATGTGTGATGCTAGTGATTTTGCTGTAGGAGCTGTTCTTGGACAGCGGGTAGACAAGAAGTTAAATGTTATTCATTATGCTAGTAAAACACTTGATGCCGCTCAAAAGAATTATGCTACTACTGAAAAGGAATTTTTAGCAGTTGTTTTTGCTTGTGATAAATTTAGACCTTATATTGTTGATTCAAAAGTTACTATTCACACTGATCATGCTGCTATTAGATACCTTATGGAAAAGAAAGATGCTAAGCCTAGGCTCATAAGATGGGTACTTTTACTGCAAGAATTTGATTTACATATTGTAGATAGGAAAGGTGCTGAAAATCCTGTTGCTGATAATTTGTCTAGATTAGAAAACATTTCAGATGATCCTATACCTGTTAATGATAGTTTTCCAAATGAACAATTGGCTGCGATAAAGGTAAGCTCACGCGAAAGTCCTTGGTATGCTGATTATGCTAATTTATTGTTGCCAAGTATTTGCCTCCGACCTTTACAGCTCAGCAAAGAAGAAAGTTCTTTTATGATTTGAGGCATTATTTTTGGGATGACCCACATTTGTATAAAGAAGGAGTAGATGGCATTATGCGAAGATGTGTTCCTGAGTATGAACAGAAAGAAATATTGAGCAAATGCCATGGAAGTGCTTATGGAGGACATCACGCTGGAGATAGAACTGCGCAAAAGGTTCTACAATCAGGTTTTTATTGGCCTACCCTTTTTAGAGATGCTAGAAAATTTGTTTTATCATGTGATGAATGTCAAAGAGTAGGTAACATTAGTAGACGTAATGAAATGCCTATGAATTATTCTCTTGTTATTGAACCTTTGACTGTTGGGGATTTGACTTTATGGGTCCTTTTCCTCCTCAAATGGTTATACTCATATACTTGTTGCTGTTGATTATGTTACTAAATGGGTAGAAGCTATACCAACTTCTAGTGCTGATGGTGAGACATCATTAAAAATGCTTAAAGATATTATCTTCCAAGGTTTGGTGTGCCTAGATATCTCATGACTGATGGTGGTTCTCATTTTATTCATGGTGCTTTTAGAAAAACTCTAGCTAAGTATGATGTTAATCATAGAATTGCTTCACCATATCATCCCAAACAAGTGGTCAAGTAGAATTATCAAATAGAGAGATTAAGTCTATTTTGCAAAAGACTGTTAATAAATCTAGAAAAAATTGGTCTAAAAAGCTTAACGATGCTTTGTGGGCTTATAGAACTGCTTATAAAAATCCTATGGGAATGTCTCCTTACAAAATGGTTTATGGAAAAGCTTGTCATTTGCCTCTAGAATTAGAACATAAAGCCTATTGGGCGGTGAAAGAACTTAATAGAGATTTTAAACTTGCCGGTAAAAAGAGATTGCTTAATTTGAATTCTTTAGATGAATGGAGAAATGCAGCTTATGAAAATGCTAGGCTCTTTAAAGAGAAAGTTAAGCAATGGCATGATAGAAGAATTCTTAAGAGAGAATTTAACGTAGGTGAAAAAGTTTTATTGTATAGGTCTCGTCTCAGATTTTTTGCAGGAAAATTACTTTCAAAATGGGAAGGACCTTATATCATCGAGGAGGTCTATCGCTCAGGTGCGATTAAAATCAATTCACTAGATGGGGACAGACCACAAGTGGTTAATGGTCAAAGACTCAAGCATTACATTTCTGGAGATTCTTATAATGAAGATGTTGATTTATCAAAGTGGTAACTCCAGAGGATTTTATAAAAAGTCAAATTCAGACAACTGCAAAGCTGATTTGGAATAGGTAACAGTTTCGGTAAGAAAAAGTTCGCGATTTACTTTCCAACTTAAATATTTGTTGTTTTTACATAATATGGAAAATTATGAGTCGGAAAAGGGTAGGAAACGGTGCCCGAGGGCACCACACCACCCCAGGGCGCGGGCCCACCCTGGCCGCGCCGTGGGGCGTGTGGGCTCCTCGGAGCCCGTCTCCGACCCCGTTTCGTCCTGTACCTTCCTTTTGTCGTAAAACTTTTTGCTATATAATCACCCGGATCTCCCGAGGTCCGTATATCGTGTTTTCGTCGAGTTTTGTTTTCGAGCTGTTTCTGCCAGGTTTAGCTCCAAGATTAGAAGATGTCTTCATCCGGGGCTCCGAAGGATACCTTCTTCAAGAACGTCGTCAACCCATACATCAATGAGCTAAAGCAGCACCCTCAAGAGATGCGGCTTGTGGATGGAGTCCTTGTTCGAGAAGATGTCAAGGGACCCAAGGTTGAAGGGGACATGAAGGCTAGGCTAGAAGAAGTAGAGCATGAAGTTTTCCGGTACCAGAAGATGATAGAGCGCGGAGTGGAGATCAACCACAAGATCATTGATGAGCTTATTGATGAACACAAGAAGGAGACTGATAAGCTGTGGGATAACATCTTCGCACTTAGTGAAACTACATCCAAGTTACAAGGGCAAATTTACGATCTTCAAAACCAAAACTGTGAGTATGAAGCTAGGTTCAAACGCATAAGCTCAGCTGCTAGTTTCAGGTTCTTGGAAACCAAATCCTCTTTCGTTGATGGGGAGCCTCTGCCTTGGAAATTTGATGACGAGGAGTCTTCTTCACCGCCAAGAGATCAAGCCTAAATCGTCAAGGGGTAATGGCACTCCCTTGGCTTGTTCCAAGCTTGGGGGATGATACGTCTCAAACGTATCTATAATTTTTGATGTTCCATGCTGATATTATACCAATTGTTACATGTTTTATATACACTTTATATCATTTTTATACATTTTCTGGGACTAACCTATTAACAAGATGCCACAGTGCCAGTTCCTGTTTTCTGCTGTTTTTGTATTCCAGAAAAGCTAGTCTGGAAATATTCTCGGAATTGGACGAAAATTTACGGAGGCCCCTATTTTATCAGAAGACACCTGGAGTCCGAAGGAGAGACAAAGTGGAGCCACGAGGGCTCCACACGTGGGCTCGGCGCGGCCAAGGGCCCACCGGCGCCCAGGGGTGGTGTCGCCTCCTCGTGCACCGCCTCGCGACGCCCTTTGGACTATATATTGCCCCTGACCTAAAACTCACAGAGGATCGACGATTTTCCCAGAAAAGTTCCAGAGCTCCGCCGCCATCTGAAATCCTAATTCGGGGGACAGAAGTCTCTGTTTCGGCACCTTGCCGGGACGGGGAATTGCCCCCGGAGCCATCTCCATCGACGCCACCGCCTCCATCATCGTCGTTGCTGACTCCCATGATGAGGAGGGCGTAGTTCTTCATCGGGGCTGAGGGCTCTACCGGTAGCTATGTGGTTTATCTCTCTCTCCCATGGTGTGATCTTTATGTGATCATGAGCTTTGTAATCTAGTTGAATCCATAGATGTTACTCTTCATTATCTTATATGCTACTCAAGTGGTTTTATTAATGTAATCTCCGGAGTCACCTTTGTCCCACGGTGCGAAGTTGACAGTGTGCGCCCCGTGTGTGGCTCTTAGGCTAAAGATAACAGAAATACTTATCATGAGTTATTATTTGCGTTGGATGTCTATATGAAATTGCGGTGTTTGTCTAGTACTATTTAGGGCGCTCAAGTTGACAGTGTGGGGTTCCCTAGATGTGGAATGCGACTTTAAGGTGTGCTGTTATAGCCCTACGCAGTGGATTGGTGTTCGTTATCCAACGAGAGAATAATTCGGAGTAGCATAGTGAAGAGAAAATATCTATGTATTCAATTATATTATTATTGTTGAGAGTGTCCACTAGTGAAAGTATGATCCCTAGGCCTTGTTTCCAAGCATTGAAACACCGTTTACAACCAATTCTGCTACATGTTTGCTTGCTGCCATTTTTATTTCAGATTGCAATTACCACTTATAATCATCCATATTACTTGTATTTTAATATCTTTTCGCCGAACTAGTGCACCTATACACCTGACAAGTGTATTGGGTGTGTTGGGGACACAAGAGACTTCTTGTATCTTAATTGCAGGTTGCTTGAGAGGGATATCTTTGACCTCTACCTCCCTGAGTTTGATAAACCTTGGGTGATTCACTTAAGGGAAACTTGCTGCTGTTCTACAAACCTCTGCACTTGGAGGCCCAACACTGTCTACAAGAATAGAAGCATGCGTAGACATCAAGCTATTTTCTGACGCCGTTGCCGGGGAGGTAAGGTAAAAGGTACTCACATCCTCCAGCTACTTAGCTATTTTCTAGCACTGTTGCTGACGTGTGAGTGCTCGAAGGTATTTCCTTTAGATTCTGCAATTATATCTTTTTGTTTCTTGTTTTTATTTCACGAGTTAGGCTTAATGGAAAACAACAAAAAAAAATTAGAGAGCTCTATGAAATTTATCTTGAGTTAGGACATGATGCTTTTGAAGAGAAAATTAAAAAACCTATGGAAAATTATTTGCATGATGGTAGCAATGTTATTACTATAAATGCTTTGAACACCATTATTACTAATGCTATGCAAAGCTCTAAGCTTGGGGAAACTGGTTTTGATGAATATGATATTTTTAGTCCCCCAAGTTTTCAGGAGAAAATTTTCTTTGATGATACTTTGCCTCCAATTTATGATGATTATAATGATAGTGGTATTTTGGTGCCACCTACTATGGAGGATAAAGTTTATTATAATTATACTATGCCTGCAATTTATGATGAATACAATGATGGTTGTGATAGTTTTACTCTCACTATTACTAATAAAATTGATTATGCTTATGTGGAGAGTAATGAAACTTTTGTGCATGTGGATCATGATAAGAATGTTTTATGTGATAGCTATATTGTTAATTTTGTTCATGATGCTACTGAAAATTTTTATGAGAGAGGAAAATATGGTTGTAGAAATTTTCATGTTACTAAAACACCTCTCTTTATGACGAAGGTTTTGAGCTTTCTGTTGATTTATTTTTATTTGATGGGTACTTTAAGACATACTGGTCCTTATGAGAGAGGGAGACACGGTTTCATATATCTCAATAATATTAAGTCTTCTCTCTTTATGTTGAAAGTTTTGATGTTGCACTTGTTTTGTCTTCCTATGCTAGTCACTTTGTGCTTTATTGATTTATTTTCTTACAAGATTCCTTTGCATAGGAAGTGGGTTAGACTTAAATGTGTTTGATATTTGCTTCTTGATGCTCTTTCATATTCACCTCTTATACATATGAGAGCATCATCAAAATTATCATGCCTAGCTAAAAGGCTTTAAAGAAAAGCGCATGTGGGAGACAACCCATTGTTTTTATTTTCTGCTATTTTTATTTTATTTGAGTCAAGGTGCTGTTTACTTCTGTAGCAATGCCTTTGTATCTTTATTTTCTTCCATTGTTGTGCCAAGTAAGGCCTCTAATAGGAAGATGATGCTAGATTTGGATTTCTGCGCAGGAACAGATTTCTGCTGTTCATCGTTTTGCTTCTGTAAAATCACAGAAAAATTATTTAAATCTGAAATTTTTTGTGCGTGATCCTCAGATATGTATGCATCTTTCGTTAGTTCAAAGTGTTTCGATCTGAGCGTCGTAAGTGCCTCGAAAAAATTCGTCTTTGCGGACTGTTCTGTTTTAGACAGATTATGCCTTTTTATTTTGCATTCTCTCTTTTACTAGTGTTGAGTGAAATTCTTTTTTGGGTGGAAGAGCTTCACATAACATCAGTGGCAGTAGCTAATGTTTAAAGTAACAAGTTATATTGCGTCTTTATAGAACATCTGAGTTTTTGATTGTGCACTAACCCTCTAATGAGATTTGCTTTGAGTTTGGTGTGACAGAAGTTTTCAAGGGTCAAGAGGGAAGAGTGATATAATAGGATGGAGAAGAGTGAAGAGCTTAAGCTTGGGGAGGCTCCCATGGATCTCCCCAGCATATTTCAAGAAGACTCAAGCGTCTAAGCTTGGGGATGCCCAAGGCGTCCCCTTCTTCATCGGCAAAATTATCAGGTCATCTCTAGTGAAACTATATTTTAATTCTTTCACATCATATGTGCTGTTCTTGGAGCGTCTGTGTGCTTTTATTTTTAGTATTGTACTTTTATTTTCAATAAAGCTTGACTGGACCCTAGCATTCTTGATTGGGAGAGAGACACGCTCCGCTTTTTCATGAGAATACTCCTATTCTTCACTTATATTTGTTGAGTATTCATATCTAGCGCTGTTCAGCTTTTAGCTCTTGTTTTCATGTATCTCTTGTCAGAGCTATTAGTTTTCTTTTGTAGAAAGTACTCTCTTGCTTCACTTATATCTGTTTGGAGATTTGTTGAGATGAATTGATTGGTGTTTGGTTGGTTCAGAAAATGTTGCATGTGGTAATTGGTATAAGAAAAAACCTGCATAATCTTGTAGATCACTAACTTGGATAACTTGATGCTTGTAAATTGTTTGAGTTAACAAGTAGATCATGATTAAATTTGTGCATCACATGAGTTAAGCCTATTAGTGAAGAATTACCGTAAAGCTTGTTGAAAATTTGGTTTGCATCGGTGGTATCTCTAAGGTCTAGATATTTTCTAATAACAGGGTTTGGTTAACAAGGAAGACGGTATGAAGTCTTATAACGTTTGCAATATGTTTGTCATATAAAACTTGGTGTACGGGTTGATATTCTTGTTTGCTTACATAAACCTTGCTAGCCTAAACTCTGTACTGAGAGGGAATGCTTCTCGTGCATCCAAATCCTTGAGCCAAAATCCATGCCATTTGTGTCCACCATAACTACCTATATGTGGTATTTCCTTGCCACTCCAAGTAAATTTTTCATGTGCTACCTTTAAATTATTCAAAATGTTATTATTCCCTTTTTGTGTCAATGTTTACTAGCTCATGAGGAATTAGTGTGGTTATGCTTTATTCTATTTGTCAAATGGACTTTTACACCTGGACTAGCGGCATATACATCCGCTTATCCTCTAATTTTGCAAAAAGAGCTGGCAACGGGGTGCTCAGTCCCAATTAATTACAACTTTAACCATTAATTCTCTTCACACTTTTGCCCTGATTCATCAGTAAGCAATGACAAACAGTGAAATACCTGCATGTGTGTAAACCAAAGAGAAAGAGAGATGATCTGCCTTGCTGGTAGAAATAACGTCCTTCATGGGAGCCACTCTTAAAAGTCCGTTTGACATGTAGAATACTGTTCTCACCCACTACCATTCGTTGACAATTAACAAACACCTCTCAAAAATAGATACTCCTCCATGGTATGTGATTGATGGAAGGCACCCGAGGATTCGGTTAGCCATGGCTTGTGTTAGCAAGGTTGGGAGGAGTGTCAAATATTTTATGCAATCTCTATATGTTTTTCAAAACCTAAAAGCTCTAGCACACGACTTAATCCCTGCTTCCCTCTGCGAAGGGCCTTTCTTTTACTTTTATGTTGAGTCAGTTTTCCTATTCTTTCTGTCTTCCACAAGCAAACACTAGTGTCAACTTTGTTACAACATTTGTTATATGCAACGTATTGGACTTGTTATACTACTTTGTGTTGACGATATCCATGAGATAAATATGTTGAAAGTTGAAGCAAATGCTGAAACTTAATTCTTCCTTTGTGTTGATTAAATACCTTTTATTAGAGACTATTGCCTTATGAGTTAACACTTATGCAAAACTGTTTGATGCTTGTCTCGAAAGTACTATTCATGAAAAAGTTTAGCTTGTGTGATTCATTGTTTACTCATTATGTCGGGGATGTAATCCCCGGTACCCCAAAGTGGCTGGTTTAACCGAGATATTAAAGGAGATAAAAGCGGGAGAACACATGTAAAAGATAAAGAGAAAGGCAAAAGATGCAGCATGGGCCGAGACTGACTTGACTCTGCCGGCGTATGCCCATTTGGGCCGACATATACTCACCTCGGGTGGACCAGTCGGTCCCCAAACTCAGAGCAGGCCGAAACTTGCATGATGGGCCGAATCAGATGATGTCTCGGTGGACCGAGGTGTCCAGCCTCGGACTGGGCCAGGATGTCCAGGAGGCCGGGCTCCCTCCAACTCCGGAGCAAGCCAAGCTCCGCCCAGCTTCGGTGGGCCGAGGCCCGCTTACCTCGGCTAAGGTCGAGATGGGCTCACCTCGGCTGCCTCCTCGAAGTCAACGAGCGCTTCGCCCCGGATCCCGTCGTGCTCCACGTCGCGCCGGCCGCCTCCGACTTCACCAACGTCGCCCCCGACCTCGTCGGAGCTCCCGCACACCAGACCGGCACAGGCGCCCCGCGCCCACAACTCCTCTGCGCCATCCACAAGCTCCGCTCCCAGCAGCAGCCTCGGCCGCACCCCTGCGCCGACCTCGGCTCATCCCGGAGCCCGCCGACCTCGGCAGCACAGCCTCGGAGGCCGTCGTCCTCAACCTCCCGCGCCCAAAGGTCCCCAGCACCGCTCCGCCCCGGTGCATCCGCGTTTGGTCACCCGAGTCCCTTCGCCTCGGGCCGGCCCCACTCTGCCTCGCCTGGCTCCGCTCCGAGCTCGCCGGAGCCGTCTGCTTCCCGCCCCGTCCTCCTATGACCGGCGCCTCGGCCTACTCTCCGTCGCTCGACGGGCCGCTGCCTGTAGCCTCGGTAGGCGAGGCTCCCAGCAGGTCAACGCCCAATTTACCTCAGGGTGGACCGAGGTTCGTCACCTCCAGGTTGGGCCGAAGCCACTCCAGCGCCCCGGACAGCCGGACATCTCTTCTCGCTCCAGATTGGACCGAGGCTACCAGGCGAGGCGAGACGTTGACATGCATCTCCACATACCCCGGCATCTTCATCATCTCTACTTCAACCGAGGCATCTTCATCCAAGTCATCCCAGCAGCAACCTCGTCCCGTACAAGATGCCCCTGCCATCCCCAGAATATCCGGAAGACAGGAGCTAGAAGACAAGGACAAGGGACGTGGCTACAGTGCCACTGATGTGACAACAGTACAACTACAGTGACGTGTGAACAGTGTGACAAGACCCCATTGGTCAAGTCAGCTACAGTGAACAGTGTACAATGATATTTGTCCCCTTGTCCCCTGCATGTCCCCTGGCTCTCTCTATATAAAGTGCACCAGGGGAGGAGGAGGGGGAGACGGCCACAGACGGAGACACAAGGCCCCTGGGCTCATTTTCCCCCGTGGGAGCTCTCCTCTCTGGAGATTAGCAGTGTTTAGCAGCTTAATTAGCAGTGATTAGAGGCACACTTAGAGGCATTGAGAGGTAACCAGCTCGAGGAGCATTTGTACACACTGCATATACAGAGGGAAATACACCAAAGTAGGATAGATGCTGCAGTAGGGGTTTTACCTCCTCACGAGGGCCCCGAAGTAGGGTAGATCTTTGTGTTTGCAGTGTTCTTCGTGTGCGACTCCATCGCGCAATCCCTCCCCGAATCCTCAAGCGTACGTTCGGCCCCAGACTAAGCCTACCCCTAGGCATCTGCGTGTTCCCACCACGACAGTTGGCGCCCACCGTGGGGCTGATAGTGGCGCTTGCTGGATTAATTCGGTGGGACCTTCGTCATCAACGCGGGGACTCAACTTCGACATCGCCCCGTGTGTTGACTCATTTTCGAGTTAGCTACAGTGCGAATCCGAGGTGTTCTGGAATCCGAGCTGTTCTGGAATCTGAGCTGTTCTGGAATCCGAGGTGTTCTGGAATCCGAGGTGTTCTGGAATCCGAGCTGTTCTGGAATCCGAGCTGTTCTGGAATCCGGGGTGTTCTGGAATCCGAGCTGTTCTGTAATCCGAGCTGTTCTGAAGTCTGAGGTGTTCTGAAGTCCGAGGTATCTTGGGAGAATCCGAGTTAAGACTTGGAAATCCGAGTTAAGACTTCTCCTACAACCTGACCGTGTAAGTATCATTTATATGTCTGCCCATGCATCTAGATAGTCTCAAACAGTACTCGGGGACTGGCCCCTTATTTCTACCTTGCTTTGGTTAGTTGTTCTACCCGGGACAAGATGTCTTGACCCGGGACTGGATAGCCAGTCTGTTTTACACCTTTCTCCTAGATAAGAAAAGTAACTCGAGGACTCGGTTGAAACCGAGTCTAGTTTTTTGTGCATAGTATCTGCTGTTAGATTTGTTTCTATTAAGTGCTATAGCTGGTTTGCCTCGGTTAGTATAATGGTTGTTTCCGTCAAATATTCTTCATGATATGTATGTTGGACTAACGTTCAAAAGTGGCATCGGTTTTGTTGAGAATGTTCGTTACTGAGGTATCCTGGAAAATCCGAGGTATATGGAAATCCGGGTCATATTGGTAATCCGAGGTACATTGGAAATCCGGGTCATATTGGTAATCCGAGGTATATTGGAAATCCGGGTCATATTGGTAATCCGGGTCATAATGGAAATCCGGGTCATAATGGAAATCCGGGTTATAACTGAATTCCGAAGTATAATGGAATTCCGAGGTATAATGGAATTCCGAGGTATGGTGGAAATCCGAGGTATGGTGGAAATCCGAGGTATAAGGGAAATCCGAGGTATAATGGAAATCCGAGGTATAATGGTTATATTGGTTATCTCAATTTACCCAAGGTACCCTGGCATTACCGGTATTCTCTAGATCGCCGTTTGTTTCGGTTTGCCATAGTATCACGGCATCATTTCATATCCCAAATCACTGTTTATTCCGGTTTGTCACAGTATCCTGGCATCATTCCATATCCCAAATCATCGTTTATTCTGTTTGCCAGTGTATCATGGCATTACCTGTGTACCAGATCAGTGTCTATGTTGGTTAATCAGAGGCAACCTTTGAGATATGTTTTTGCAGGTTATATGTCAAACCAGCAGTGGCTGGAGACATCTATGTCGGTATACGCCCGGCGTGGCTAAAACCGGCATTCGAGACATGGTTATGTCAAACCAGCAGTGGCTGGAGACATCTATGTCGGTATACGCCCGGGGTGGCTAAAACCGGCATTCGAGACATGGTTATGTCAAACCAGCAGTGGCTGGAGACATATATGTCGGTATACGTCCGGAGTGGCTAAGACCGGCATTCGAGATATGCTTATGTCACACCAGCAGAGGCTGGAGACATTGATGTCGGTAAGCGCCCAAAGTGGCTACCGGACATCCGAGGTACCAAGACAGATGTAATATGCCTAGAGAGGCCGAGATACCGAGACATATGTGATATGCCTAGAGAGGCCGAGATACCGAGACATATGTGATATGCCTAGAGAGGCCGAGATACTGAGACATATGAGATACATACTTGCAGGTTTATGTCGGTCTAGCCGACGCTGGCGGCATCCCAATTCGGTAAAAGCCAGGAGGGCTAACCGACGCTGGCGGCATCCCAATTCGGTAAAAGCCAGGAGGGCTAACCGACGCTGGCGGCATCCCAATTCGGTAAAAGCCAGGAGGGCTAACCGACGCTGGCGGCATCCCAGTTCGGTAAAAGCCAGGAGGGCTAAGAACCGACACTGGCGGCATCCGAGTTCGGTAAAAGCCAGGAGGGCTAAGAACCGACATATAATGATGCCATGCAGGCAGGGGGTTGTGCGTATGGAGGTTCCTAGTATGGTTTATTGTTTTTGTAAGTCTGCGCGCGACTCTGCGAGTCCCCCGCAGCCTCGGGACTAATGTCGGGGATGTAATCCCCGGTACCCCAAAGTGGCTGGTTTAACCGAGATATTAAAGGAGATAAAAGCGGGAGAACACATGTAAAAGATAAAGAGAAAGGCAAAAGATGCAGCATGGGCCGAGACTGACTTGACTCTGGCCAGCGTATGCCCATTTGGGCCGACATATACTCACCTCGGGTGGACCAGTCGGTCCCCAAACTCAGAGCAGGCCGAAACTTGCATGATGGGCCGAATCAGATGATGTCTCGGTGGACCGAGGTGTCCAGCCTCGGACTGGGCCAGGATGTCCAGGAGGCCGGGCTCCCTCCAACTCCAGAGCAAGCCAAGCTCCGCCCAGCTTCGGTGGGCCGAGGCCCGCTTACCTCGGCTAAGGTCGAGATGGGCTCACCTCGGCTGCCTCCTCGAAGTCAACGAGCGCTTCGCCCCGGATCCCGTCGTGCTCCACGTCGCGCCGGCCGCCTCCGACTTCACCAACGTCGCCCCCGACCTCGTCGGAGCTCCCGCACTCCAGACCGGCACAGGCGCCCCGCGCCCACAGCTCCTCTGCGCCATCCACGAGCTCCGCTCCCAGCAGCAGCCTCGGCCGCACCCCTGCGCCGACCTCGGCTCATCCCGGAGCCCGCCGACCTCGGCAGCACAGCCTCGGAGGCCGTCGTACTCAACCTCCCGCGCCCAAAGGTCCCCAGCGCCGCTCCGCCCCAGTGGATCTGCGTTTGGTCACCCGAGTCCCTTCGCCTCGGGCCGGCCCCACTCCGCCTTGCCTAGCTCCGCTCCGAGCTCGCCGGAGCCGTCTGCTTCCCGCCCCGTCCTCCTATGACCGGCGCCTCGGCCTACTCTCCGTCGCTCGACGGGCCGCTGCTTGTAGCCTCGGGTAGGCGAGGCTCCCAGCAGGTCAACGCCCAATTTACCTCAGGGTGGACCGAGGTTCGTCACCTCCAGGTTGGAGCCGAAGCCACTCCAGCGCCCCGGACAGCCGGACATCTCTTCTCGCTCCAGATCGGACCGAGGCTACCAGGCGAGGCGAGACGTTGACAGGCATCTCCACATACCCCGGCATCTTCATCATCTCTACTTCAACCGAGGCATCTTCATCCAAGTCATCCCAGCAGCAACCTCGTCCCGTACAAGATGCCCCTGCCATCCCCAGAATATCCGGAAGACAGGAGCTAGAAGACAAGGACAAGGGACGTGGCTACAGTGCCACTGATGTGACAACAGTACAACTACAGTGACGCGTGAATAGTGTGACAAGACCCCATTGGTCAAGTCAGCTACAGTGAACAGTGTACAGTGATGTTTGTCCCCTTGTCCCCTGCATGTCCCCTGGGCTCTCTCTATATAAAGAGCACCAGGGGAGGAGGAGGGGGAGACGGCCACAGACGGAGACACAAGGCCCCTGGGCTCATTTTCCCCCGCGGGAGCTCTCCTCTCTGGAGATTAGCAGTGTTTAGCAGCTTAATTAGCAGTGATTAGAGGCACACTTAGAGGCATTGAGAGGTAACCAACTCGAGGAGCATTTGTACACACTGCATATACAGAGGGAATTACACCAAAGTAGGATAGATGCTGCAGTAGGGGTTTTACCTCCTCACGAGGGCCCCGAAGCAGGGTAGATCTTTGTGTTTGCAGTGTTCTTCGTGTGCGACTCCATCGCGCAATCCCTCCCCGAATCCTCAAGCGTACGTTCGGCCCCAGACTAAGCCTACCCCTAGGCATCTGCGTGTTCCCACCACGACACATTATCTATTTGGTAGCAAACTATAGACCATTGACTTGGATCACTTCATTCATTTACATGTGCCTTACAATATTATTTGATCAAGATTATGATGGTAGCATGCCACCTCAAAAATTATTTTGTTTTTATCGTTTACCTACTCGAGGACGAGCAGGAACTAAGCTTGGGGATGCTGATACGTCTCAAACGTATCTATAATTTTTGATGTTCCATGCTGATATTATACCAATTGTTACATGTTTTATATACACTTTATATCATTTTTATACATTTTCTGGGACTAACCTATTAACAAGATGCCACAGTGCCAGTTCCTGTTTTCTGCTGTTTTTGTATTCTAGAAAAGCTAGTCTGGAAATATTCTCGGAATTGGACGAAAATTTATGGAGGCCCCTATTTTATCAGAAGACACCTGGAGTCCGAAGGAGAGACGAAGTGGAGCCACGAGGGCTCCACACGTGGGCTCGGCGCGGCAAGGGCCCACCGGCGCCCAGGGGTGGTGTCGCCTCCTCGTGCACCGCCTCGCGACGCCATTTGGACTATATATTGCCCCTGACCTAAAACTCACAGAGGATCGACGATTTCCCCAGAAAAGTTCCAGAGCTCCGCCGCCATCCGAAACCCTAATTCGGGGGATAGAAGTCTCTATTTCGGCACCTTGCCGGGATGGGGAATTGCCCCGGGAGCCATCTCCATCGACGCCACCGCCTCCATCATCGCCGTTGCTGACTCCCATGATGAGGAGGGAGTAGTTCTTCATCGGGGCTGAGGGCTCTACCGGTAGCTATGTGGTTTATCTCTCTCTCCCATGGTGTGATCTTTATGTGATCATGAGCTTTGTAATCTAGTTGAATCCATAGATGTTACTCTTCATTATCTTATATGCTACTCAAGTGGTTTTATTAATGTAATCTCCGGAGTCACCTTTGTCCCACGGTGCGAAGTTGACAGTGTGCGCCCCGTGTGTGGCTCTTAGGCTAAAGATAACAGGAATACTTATCATGAGTTATTATTTGCGTTGGATGTCTCTATGAAATTGCGGTGTTTGTCTAGTACTATTTAGGGCGCTCAAGTTGACAGTGTGGGGTTCCCTAGATGTGGAATGCGACTTTAAGGTGTGTTGTTATAGCCCTACGCAGTGGATTGGTGTTCGTTATCCAACGAGAGAATAATTCAGAGTAGCATAGTGAAGAGGAAATATCTATGTATTCAATTATATTATTATTGTTGAGAGTGTCCACTAGTGAAAGTATGATCCCTAGGCCTTGTTTCCAAGCATTGAAACACCGTTTACAACCAGTTCTGCTACATGTTTGCTTGCTGCCATTTTTATTTCAGATTGCAATTACCACTTATAATCATCCATATTACTTGTATTTTAATATCTCTTCGCCGAACTAGTGCACCTATACACCTGACAAGTGTATTGGGTGTGTTGGGGACACAAGAGACTTCTTGTATCTTAATTGCAGGGTTGCTTGAGAGGGATATCTTTGACCTCTACCTCCCTGAGTTCGATAAACCTTGGGTGATTCACTTAAGGAAAACTTGTTGCTGTTCTATAAACCTCTGCACTTGGAGGCCCAACACTGTCTACAAGAATAGAAGCGTGCGTAGACATCAGGGGAGTGCCCAGTATCATCTTTATCTTTTCGTTTTTACAATTTCGTGGTCATATCATGAGTAGAGAAGTTATCTTATAAGATGGTTTGTGATGTGGAGTGTCACCCTTTTAGTTATCCATGTATCCGTTGGGTTGAGTGTGTTTTTGTTCAGAATATCAATGAGAAGTTCCACCTTTACTTTCGGTACACTTTATTTTAGTCTGCAATCCCCTTTATGTGCTGATCTTGCCATTGGTATTGGCGCCACTTTTGGGTACACCAAGTAGATTATATTAGTTGTGGTAAACTTAGTATTGGTCATTAGCAACAATACCATGAAAACTTAAGTAGAAGGAGGGAATTACATGCAAAAATATCATCCCTTTATCTTTCTTTCTTGCTAGCCAATAAGATTAGTATTCTTTGAGTTAAAACATTTGTGCTTACAGGGAAGATAGCATGGTTGCTTCTATTACATGTATATTTGTGTGTATCCCCCAACTTTTATGCTTGCCACATAACCTTGCTAGCCTTAACCACCGTACTGAGAGGGAATGCTTCTCGTGCATCCAAATCCTTGAGCCAAACCCATGTCATTTGTGTCCACCATAACTACCTATATGTGGTATTTCCTTGCCACTCCAAGTAAATTTTTCATGTGCTACCTTTAAATTATTCAAAATAATTAATATCCCTTTTTGTGTCAATGTTTACTAGCTCATGAGGAAGTAGTGTGGTTATTCTTTATTCTACTTGTCAAATGGACTTTTACCCCTGGACTAGCGGCATATACATCCGCTTATCCTTTAATTTTGCAAAAAGAGCTGGCAACGGGATGCCCAGTTCCAATTAATTATAACTTTAACCATTTAATTCTCTTCACACTTTTACCCTGATTTATCAGTAAGCAATGACAAATAGTGAAATATTTGCGTGTGCAAACCAAAGAGAAAGAGGGATGATCTGCCTTGCTGGTAGAAATAACGTCCTTCATGGGAGCCGCTCTTAAAAGTCTGTTTGACAGGGAGAATACTGTTCTCACCCATTACCATTCGTTGACAATTAACAAACACCTCTCAAAGCTTAATTTTGTACTCTCTATATGATTTCAAAAACTAAAAAGCTCTAGCACATGACTTAATCCCTGCTTCCCTCTGCGAAGGGCCTTTCTTTTACTTTTCATGTTGAGTCAGTACACCTATTTCCTTCTTCCTTGAGCAAGCATTTGAATTGTTGTGATTCAACCATATATATCATTAATATTGTCAATCATGTCTTTTATCCTTCCTTGTCTTAGCACAAAGACTTTTGCTTCTAAGAATATAGCTTTGCAAGTTATCAATGACTGTAAAGAGGGTGTGATAATTGAGGATGGAAGTTCTGCAATATAAGCTCTAATATAAAGACTCCTTTCGAAAGATAAGTATTGATTGCTTATTGTTCTATGACCAAGAATGAAGTGTGCCATTACTAATCTATAATTTACTTCGTGTATTTTTTTATTGTGGTTGTTTCATTACTCATGTTCAAGTTAGGTTATATGAAGAGTAGTTGATGTTTAAAATGAGTTGTGTTGTTTAGTAAATACTGATGCTTCTTGTCCGTATTCTTTATTATCGACGCTTCACTCCATAAACTTTTGTTCTAGTTTACTGAGCTCAGCTTTCGCTTGGGGACAAGCGAGGTCTAAGCTTGGGGGGGTTGATACGTCCATTTTGCATCACTATTTTATAGCATAATTTACTGTTATTCAATGATATATTTCATATTAAGAGTGTTACTTATGTTATTTTGTCTTGTTTTGCATGTTTGATGAATATTGGAAAATTAACTGCCGGAGTCAGATCTCAGCTGGAAAAAGCACCGTCAAGACACTATATTTCTGGAGCTCTGAAAATCTCGTGAACAATACAGATGTTCCTATTTTATCAGAAGATGGAGGCAGCCAAAAGGGGAGGCTGAGATGGGCCAGGAGGGGCCCACACCACCCCTGGGCGCGGCCCCACCTTGACCGCGCCCTGGCCAGGTGTGGTGCCTCTGGCCAAACTCAGGCGCTCCCCCTTCGCGTACTTCATCCCCCAGAAACCCTAAGACACGGGAGAGCCAGAGAAATATTCCGCCTCCTCCACGAGGCGGAAACAACAGAGAGAGAAAAAGCTCTCCGGCAGGGAGAAATCTGCCGGGGAAATTCCCTCCCGGAGGGGGGAGATCATCGCCATCCTCATCGTCATCGCGCTGGACTTCATCGGGATCATCATCATCATCTCCACCGCCATCACCACCATCGCCGCTGCACCATCTCGTTCCGCTGTAACATCTAGGGCTATACTTTGTTTAGTTCATAGGGGAAACTCTCCCGGTGTTAATTACTCCTTGTGGTTGATGCTATTGAGTTTTATCGGTGAATTAAAGTATATGTTCAGATCGCTATCCATCATTATATCACCTCTGATCATGATCCATATGATGTCTTGTGAGTAGTTTGTTTAGTTCTTGAGGACATGGGAGAAGTCACGCTGTTAGTAGTGGAATTATGTTGAGTAATATTTAATGGTTTGATATTTGAGTTGTGGTGCTATTCTTCTAGTGGTGTCGTGTGAATGTCGACTACATGACACTTCACCTTTATGGGCCTAGAGGAATGCATTGTGTATTTGGTTGCTAATTGTGGGGTTGCCGGAGTGACAGAAACCTAAACCCCCGTTAGTATACCGGTGCACAAGGGAGCGTAGGATCTCAGAGTTTAAGGCTGTGGTTAGATTTATCTTAATTATTTTCTTGTAACTGCGGATGCTTGCAAGGGTATAATCACAAGTATGTATTAGTCCAAGTAAGGACGGTGCATTAGCATATATTCACCCACACAACACTTATCAAAACAATGAAGATTAATCAACTATGTGAAGCGAAAGCACTTGACTAGAATCTCGTGTGTCCTCAAGAACATTTTGTCATCATAAGTAAACCAACCGGCTTGTCCTTTGCTCTAAAAAGGATTGGGCCACTCGCTGCAATTATTATTACTGTCTTTTACTTACTCGCATTTTATTTACCTGCTATATCAAAAACCCCTAAAAACTTGTCTGCTAGCATTTACAGTGAAACCTTTACCGAAACTCCTTGTCAGCACCTTCTGCTCCTCGTTGGGTTCGACACTCTTATTTATCGAAAGTACTACGATACACCCCCTATACTTGTGGGTCATCAGCGGTTCCTCGACGAGTACCAGATACCCACCACCACCTCTAGAAGATAAGGAGAAGAAGACGAGAAGATCCAGAGGACAAACGCTAGAAGACAAGACGAAGGACAGGCAGGACGTGACAAGCCCATTCCCATGATGCAGGCACAGTGCAAAGGACGGTACAGCTCCATGACGCATGTATAGTGTGACAAGACCCCAGTAGTCAAATCAGCTACATTGCGTGTATAGTGTTTCTGTGGGCCACCTCTTGTCCCCTGGGCTCCCTGTATAAGGGGCACCAGGGGAACGCTCACAGCAGCCCCACGCGGGCTCATTTTCCCCCGGTGCTCTCTGCTAGCTCCCTTCTCCATAAGAACCTAGTGCTGCCTAGCTCAGGCGTAGAGATACAGCTCAAGGAGCAATCTTGTAGCTCACATATGCAGCTCCATATAGTCAGACATGCAGTAGTAGGGGCTTTACCTCCTCACGAGGGCCCTGAACCTGGGTAGATCGTGTGTGCTTTTGTGTCTTCCGTGTGTGCTCCTTAGCGCGCTATCCCTCCCCGAATCCTCTAGCGTCCATCGGCCCCAAACTTAAGCCTACCCCTAGGCATCTGTTGTTCCATATGACGACAGCCGTGGACGAAAGGGGCCATGGCCTAGTCGTCTGCAGCGCAGACGATAGGGCCTGCTCGTCCTCGGCACTGACGAGGCTGTATTATTTTTAAAAAACTTTGAAAACGTGCACTTTTTCTCGATTTTAATTAAAAAATGTATTATTTAAAAAAAATTAGCCAGCGAGGACGGCAGAGCTGGGTGTCGTCGGCGGGGCTTTGTCTGCGACGGGGTTTTTCTCTGGCTAGTGGTGGAATGGGGGCTGGAGCAGATTAACGGTCAACTGAGCAGAGTATTTTTGTTTTATTAGACGGGGCTGGAGCAGAGTAATAACGGTCAAAAAAATTAAATATATTTAGATGTGACCCATCCGTCCCCACCTGTAAGATTTAACCGGCTCCACTGGAGATGCCCCATGCCGGCCCCACTACTTCTACCGGGGCCACTCATGGGGTCAGATGGTGAGCGATTCAAAATTAGATGCCGCTAGAGATGCCCCATGCCGGCCCCACTAGTCAGGCCAAGTAACGTTCAAAGAGGTTGACTAGACGAAAATGGCCGTTTGGCCGCCTGCGAGCCTCGAAAGATGCAAGTGGGGCAAAACCAAGAAAAGTTAAGCGAGTAGGACACAAACGAGAAAAACTAAGTGAAGTATGGCACAGAAATAAAAAAACCCTTTTCCAATCATCGTCAATATTCCTTGTTTACAAATTTCTTTCACATGCAGAAGATCAGGTAAAAAATATGTTCCTTCATGTTTGGCTCCCCCCCCCCCCCCCCCCCCCCCCCCCCAGTTCTTCCAAATTTTTGTAAGTTGTTGCCATGGACCATGAACATGCTCTAGTTTCAGTCACCAATTACATATCAAGCTGATATTTTATTTGGACAAATCCTTGCTTCGGAGCTTCCGCTTTCTTTTCTGGCTACAGACCAGATGGTTTCTTTTCTTTGTTGCATTTTCCTTCCATTGTAAGGACTTTACAGTTTTGTTAAAAAGAATTGGATTGGTCTTGTGCCGAAGTGAATAGATATGTGATACAACTTTACTATAGAGGCTCGCAATAATTTTTGTTACTCTTCCTCCAATATAGACATAGCTCCATCACCCAGCTATCAAATTCCTTTTTCATTTGTCTCCCGAAAAATCTGAACACTCCGAGATGCATATTTTTCTGGCACACACACAACCCTGCCAAGGATATGATGGGCTAATTTCCATTTTGTGATAGTTAAAACAAAGTAGCATACTATTCGCACATAATTTTGTTTTTTTTTAGTTTCTCGAGCTTCGTTTGAAATTCAGATTTGAAATATCATAAGAAGATAGATATATGTCGTGTCCATATTTATGACTTTTTAAAATATTTTTTAATACTTCTAGTCATTAAGTTGTAAAGATGGTAACCAAGGTTGGGTGAGCGGGTAAATACAGTACATCCTAACTAAGCTCAGAGCTAGTCTTACCGATCAAAAGATATTACAACGGGAGTATATGATGTCAAAGGCCCCATATCTAGAAACGGATAGAAGACATTAATGAACGGATCAATGATACGGAGAGTCCGGCTTACATGCTGATGTGGTCAAACCTACTTCGAACGCCAATCAACTACTATACATAATGTGACACCCGGCCAGTAGATAGGCTCAGTCCTGATGTAAACGTTAACCATCTAGATTAACTGTTCCGGACAGCATCAGGACTTTGCTAGTACGCTGGGATAAGCGGCTGATGACAGTGGTTTGCTTGGAGGACGGATCGATGGAGGGATCATGGCAGATGGGGTAGTTCGACGTCGCCGCCTCGCCGGTGCCCTTCAATCCTTATCCCTGCCGGCACGGACTTCCAGAATCAACTGTACACTACCGGGCGGTTGGCCTTAAACGGCAACATGGATAACTCACCCGCCAACCCGCTTGCACGCGCACCCGCAATCCTGGACCGTCGGTTTCAGCCATCCGACGGTCAGGATTGAGCGTTGTCTTTCAACGCTCAATCCTGACCGTCGGATGGCTGAAACCTACGGTCCAGGCAAAACACATCAGCCCGTATACGGAACATGTGGGACATGTGAGAGCATGGTGACAGCAGCAGCTATAAATCCCACAGGAGCATGCAGCAGCCACCGGAACACATCAGATTGCAAATCACCTTGAGCTATACTTGGAACAGTGACGGAGGACCTCCACGCATCGACCATGGAAGCCGACAGCCTCATCGTCGACAACTTCCCGCCGTTCATCCGCACGTACAAGGACGGGCGCGTCGAGCGGCTCCTCACCAGCTCCTTCGTGCCGGCGTCCGAGGACCCGGCCTCGGGCCGCGGGTGGCGACGCGGGACGTCGTCATCAGAGGCACCGGCGTGTCCGCGCGCCTGTTCCTCCCCCTCCGCGCCGCCGCAGCCGGGAGGCGGCTCCCCCTCGTCGTCTACTTCCACGGCGGCTCCTTCTGCACCGAAAGCGCCTTCTGCCGGACGTACCACCGCTACGCCACCTCCCTGGCCGCCAGCGCCGGCGCGCTCGTCGTGTCCGTGGAGTACCGCCTCGCCCCCGAGCACCCCATCCCGGCTGCCTACGATGACGCGTGGGACGCGCTGCGCTGGGCGTCCTCGCCCTTCTCCGACCCGTGGATCGCCGCCCACGCGGACCCGCAGCGCGCGTTCCTCGCCGCGACAGTGCCGGCGGCAACATCGTGTACCACACGGCGGCGCGCGCTGCACGCGAGAGCGCCGGCGTGCTGGACGTGCTGGGGCTCATCATGGTGAAGCCATACTTCTGGGGGCCCCAGTGGCTGCCGCAGGAGGCGGTCTGGGACGGCGTGGCCGTGTTCCCGGCGACGCTCGTGGACGAGCTCTGGCCGTTCGTGACGCGCTCCCAGGCCGGCAACGACGACCCCCGCATCAACCCACCCAACGAGGAGATCGCAACACTGAGGTGCCGCCGCGTGCTCATGGCCGTGGCCGAGAAGGACACGCTGGTGCACCGCGGGCGCGCGCTGGCGGCGCGCATGCGCGAGAACCGTGGATCGGCGACAACGTGACGCTGGTGGAGTCGGAGGACGAGGACCACGGCTTCCACCTGTACAGCCCGTTGCGCGCGACCAGCAAGAGACTCATGAACGCCGTGGTGGAGTTCATAAACAAGCCCGCCGAGACGATCTCGACGCCGCCTACCGCCGCCGCGCTCCAGGACCAGCACCGGCGCTACACGTTGCACCAACTTGAAGGTACGGCTAAGAAGTCGTCGTACCATCGGGGGCTCAGCGTGCCTACCAGGCCGTTTCACTCCATAATGGCCAGTGGGGCGGACATGAAAGTTGGCATAAGCTCCATGGCGTCGTCAACTTCACTGAAAATTACCGGGACTGGGAGAGCGACCAAGACGATGTATGGAGCGAGAATTGATAGGGGCAGCGTGAACCCCTTGTCAGCAACAGCTCCGGGGGGTTTTGCGATGAAAAGTTTCTTCTAAAGCATACTGCTATAGTTTACGTCGCGGTGAGAAATCCATAATCATGCACAAAATCGTCATGAGGTCAGGATGGTCACGTACGTGTGGTTTCTACAAAATGTTTGTTTACTCTCTTGTTGTATACCTTTTTTTTATTATATGTAAGTAAATTAAGAACAGGGTGCGGAGATGAGTGTTGTACTTGTACATATGTATTGTTGTATATATTTGATAAACTATGCAACTTACTTTTTTTTGTACATACATATTTTTCACTATCAAATTTTATAGATGTCATAAGAATGGATATCGATATCGCCTACCTGAAAAGGAACCCCTGTGTCCATGCCTATTGAGCGCGTGGACAAAAGTCAAGTAAGGTCAAACAAAGACTAGTCAACAACATACCACGGTCATGCCAGGGTCAACAAGTTAAAGGTCAAGACAATAGATAAAAAGACAAAGTCAAACATGAAGCTCATGAAGCAAGAAACTCATTAGGTGGAAGCCTAGTTGCGTTAGTTCACCATAGACCATGGCCCATCTCCTCTCTCATCCTATCCCTCATAAACTACTGGACCAACTTTTATCAATGTACCACTCTCACCTACCACCATGAAGGGGGTAGCCTTAGTCATTTGTCAAGAACCCATTCCCTATATAAACGCCCCAAGGGGGTGGAGGGATCATTCACTCATCATTCAGTACAAAAGGCCGAGAAGGTAGAGCTCCACGCCTCAAGGTGCTCTAGTCTCGGATCCGAGTATTCACCGACGACTCGGACGGAGGTCATGGGATCGATTGCTTTCGCCCTTGGGAAGTTGCCGACGGCCCAAGGTCCATTCTCAAGTCCCTCAACGCTCTCATAACTTACGATTAAGCCGCGCTCCAACGAGACAACCCAACCTACTAAAAAAACATCGTTTTTTCACCTCTCGCATAGTGTACGACGACCTTTGTCATAAGGCCGACGTACACCCACTACCAACCGTTATTTAATCACGTCACTCGAGACACCCCCAAATCATCAATTGCTCAATTTAACAACAATAGATAGGTATGAACAAATTTATAAGGTTGACCGACAAACTGAGGTGATAGTAATTTTTTGGGCATTGGATGTGAATTGTTACAACATGGGTATTTTTTAGATGCATGTTAATTAATTGTACCAAGACATAGACGCACGATGTTTGTAAGTTCACATCGGGCAGCTCATGTTCCACCATCATCGAAGACAAGAGGAAGAAGGCAATGAAGGGTTGGTCTGAAGACTGCACAATCACTACAAGAAATATGCTATCCTATGACCCTCAATATTGGTCACTGAATGGTCACATATTTTAATTTGTGACCTTTTTGTGACTAAAAACACTTGGTCACGTTATGAGCGTCACTAACGATCCAATATGACCTTTTTTTGTGGATTGGTCATAGACCCCTATGACCAAAAGAAAAGGTCACAGATGTTATGACCATTTTTTTGGTAACTGGCAATCTGACCACGCCACGTCAAATCCACGTGGCAAAACTGACGTGGCAATTTTGTGACCAAATGAAATGGTCGTAGACCAGAATCAGCCCAGTCCAGTTTGGTGCTTTACATGGGCCAAGCCCAACAATTCAGCCTATTTATATTATTTTTCCAGTCAATTTTAATGAGCTACATGGGCCAAGCCCAACATTTTAGTCTTTTTATTTTTGGGCCATGGCCTTTGTCAGTTTCTGTCACGTGGGTCCCAAGTGTCAGACTCTGAGAAGTGGGCCCCGAGTGTCAGGTTCTGGGAGGTGGCCCCGAGTGTCAGGTTCTGAGAGGTGGGCCCCGAGTGTCAGGTTCTGGGAGGTGGGTCCCGAGTGACAGGTTCTGGAAGATGGGCCCCGAGTGTCAGGTTGTGTTTGTGGACCCCAAATGTCAGGTTATGGATGTGGGTCCCATGTGTCAGGTTCGTTCTTCAGATTTCAAAACGCAGGTAGATCAATAACCAATATATAAATCGAAATAGACAAAAAAATAGTAATATTTCAAATAACACCATAAGTCAATCTGTTACATCACATAACACATACAATTGCGATCACAGTACAACAAGTTTTACAAGCCTATTCATTCTTCAGTTTGATCCTCAGACCCTGGGAGTTTATGTTGTCCCAGAAATCAACACATGTGACTCGTCACATGGTAATGGAGTCTTCCCAGCCCATT
This sequence comes from Poa pratensis, assembly GCA_947311845.1. Taxonomy (NCBI): domain Eukaryota; kingdom Viridiplantae; phylum Streptophyta; class Magnoliopsida; order Poales; family Poaceae; genus Poa; species Poa pratensis. The sequence continues at coordinate 3,477,508 of CAMZMU010000105.1, forward strand.
CTGAAACATCTACTAGACCACTCAGCAGTCTGCATGCAAAAAACAAGGAACAATAGGTCAAATAATGTAAAAATGATAGATTCAGAGTTCAGGAAATTCATTTTAAGTTATCTCAGTGATTGTATGAGTGGTCCCTAATTAGAATAGAGAAATTTAGGCAGCCAAATAAACTAGGAGAGATTTACTCCATAAGCTATATACCATTGTCAATGAGATTAGACAGGAAAAAAGAAGAGAAGGTGCATAATTTGAATATTCCTCAGCCATCCTATTTCTGCACCTAAAACATAAACAAAGAGTAACAGTCCAGTTAATCTTACTAACTATGTAATGAAACCATGATTTCCTTCATATAAATATAGCGAATGCATAATTCGTGTTCATGCTGACAACATTAACATGAAGAAACCAATATTCTACTACCATCCATTCAACTAACATGACCTAATAATACTAGCCAGTGCACCCAAACAAACATCACTCGCTCAGGTAGTACCTGCTGAAGATGCCGAGTGCAGCAGGAAGTTGTAGGCGGCCTGGTTGAACAACGCTGCAATTTCACCTTCTTTTGCTTCCCCTTGCTCTTGTTCTGAAACACACCACAAAATTCCATGAGAAGCAGTTACAGAGAGAAGGAGCAATGATATACAATCAAAACAAAGAGAGTATCGAATTGTACGCAGCAGAGTATTATTGTATAGCTTTTCATCAAGTGCATCAAACTTAGCAAAAGGAACCAGTGCATCAAACCTTTTTCAGTTTTGCATCTATTTGATTAAGCTGAAGGAGACATAATGATACACATAAACCTAGAGAATCATGGACCCTAAAAGTACACTAATTCTAGTAAACAGACCTAATGTATAGTCGCAACAGGCAATTAAAAGATGCTATATACTAATGTCTGTTTCAAGCACACGTTTGTTTATTTACTACAACAAGTTGCTTGTAATCTTAAGTTGCTCAGATCCCATGTTCTAATTAGATTGTATGTTCAGCACTCTATCCTATACAACACCACCATTTCCTGGTCCGACGCAATACTTAGTTGCAAGAGCCCTTTGCAAAAATGTGATACCTATAAGCATGTTGGCAGAAATCAATGGAGATTCATAAATCAAAAAATGACCAATCTAACCGTCCCCTTATTCCTATCGTTGCAAGGATGGACAAATGAAGCATACTCTTGAACCAATTGGTATAATAAACATGGGTACTTAGATGGATCTGGTAGGTAGGTACGTACTTACAGAGTGGATACGGAGGGGTTTCTGTCGGAGAGGAGGGGTCAGGCGGCGGACTTGTCGGAGAGGTCCGGCGGCGGCCTTGTCGGAGAGGAGCGGCGGCGGCCTGTCAGAGAGGAGCGGCGGCGCGTGAAGCATGGCGACCTAGGGCCTGTCGGCGCCGCTCCAAGCTCCGTGCAGGGCTCCACGTCCCGCCCAAGCTCGCGTCTGGGGGTACCTGCAAGATAGAGATAGTGAGAGAAAAACCTAGAAAATGGTTCGGTATGGGAGATGAGGGAAATAGAAAGAGGCGGGCGGATTCGGCGACCCCGGCGCACATTCGGCGACCCCGACGCCACATCGAGAGGCGCTGTTCATCTCGGCCGTGACCCCGGCCGCCACGGCGAGAGAAGGTGGAGGGCCTAGTGGACAGGGGAGGAGGGGCTCCGGGTAGCTGGGAGAGAGGCAGTGAAGGGTGCGTGCTGGCGCGGTCGGTTATGCCGGTGGGTGCTGGCGTCGTCGCGAGAGAGAAGGGGGCGAGCTCGAGAGGATGTAGGGTTTTGACCCGAGGGCGGCGGGGACTCGCTAGTTATATGGGGGACGTGGGCGCTCGTGGCCGTCGGATGGCATCGGACGGTGGTGGTGCTCCAGCACCTGTCCAACGGGCCAAAAGCCTGGAAGAGGATCATAGGCTGGACCAGATTCGGCCTAGTTGGGCAGAATATTAATGATAGAAAAAAAACTTTGAGCTACCAAATATTTGTCAATAACCTAACAAATATTTGTTTAAAAATTGTAGAATGATATTTAAAAAAATATTAGACCATATTTATGTACAATAAAACAAATGGTTTCCTCTCAAAAGGTTTGCATCCACCTCTCGTCAAAAAGACAAATTTCTGCCGAATCGACAGGAAGCGGGTCAAATTTGAACTACAGGTGCTTCGTAGTTTGCTCATGATTTTTTGAAAAAATCATTTCTAGATACAGAATTATCTATTTCATCAGAGATACACCAAAAATTTCGCTAGATTCAGTCCCTAGCTACGAACGGTCATGTTCGCCGTTTTGACCGTATATTGAAATCAATGTAAAGAATTTAAAAAATTCAAACCAATGGAAATCCTTGGCAATGTGTCAATTTATGTGACCTAGTTTCGAGCAAAAATAAAAAAACTTGGAATATGGAGAATATTTTAAAAAAATGTTCTCGGAAATGACCTATCATATACGAAGATTCATGTCTTTCAAGCCAAATGGCGAGTGTTATGGTGAAAGTCATGGCATAGTTTGTTGAAATATGTCCATATTGTGCACAAGCATGCATATTGGAATGGGGAACAATGTTGCCGACTAAAGTTTTCCTTTTCTTTGCACAAAAAAATCATTTTTCATTTTCCGATTGCCAAAAATGGGTTTTTTTGTGAATAACTGATACGTCTCCAACGTATCCATAATTTCTGCTGTTCCATGCTTATATTATACCATTTGCTACATGTTTTATATACACTTCGTATCACTTTTATGCATTTTCTGGGACTAACCTATTAACAAGATGCCACAGTGCCAGTTCCCTGTTTTCTGCTGTTTTTGGTTTCAGAAAGTTACTTCTGGAAATATTCTCGGAATTGCACGAAACAAAAGGCCAAGTCCCTATTTTTCCAACACGTACACGGAGTCCGAAGGAGAGACGAAGGGAGCCACGAGGTGGCCAAACCACCTGGGCGGGCCCCACCTGCCGCGCCAGCCTGTGGTTTGGGCCCCTCGGGGGTCCGCCGACATCGCCCCTTCGCCTATTTATTCCCCGAGACGTGAAAACCCTAAAACACCGAGCCTTTCATCCAGAACATATTCGCTGCCGCCGCCGTCGTCAACCCTAACTCGGGGGGTTCTGAAGCTCTTCCCGGCACCCTGCCGGAGAGGGGAATCATCACCGGAGGGCTCTACATCGCCATGCCCGCCTCCGGAGTGATGCGTGAGTAGTTCATCCTTGGACTATGGGTCCATAGCAGTAGCTAGATGGTTGTCTTCTCCACTTGTGCCATCATGTTTAGATCTTGTGAGCTGCCTATCATGATCAAGATCATCTTATTGTAATGCTACATGTTGTGTTTGCTGGGATCTGACTTATATTGATACCTATGTGGAGCTGAATATTATATTATCATGTCTATGTCATTTGTGATCTTGCATGCTCTCCGTTACTTGTTGAAGCCTTGGCCAAGTGAATACTTGTAACTCCAAGAGGGGGTATTTATGCATGATAGTTGGGTTCAACCTCTATTTAACCTGGGATAGTGACAGCAAGTTCTAAGGTTGTAGATGTGTTGTTGCCACTAGGGGTAAAACAGCAATGCTTTATTCAAGGATGAATGTATTGTTTACATTACGCACATTACTTAATGCAATTGTCTGTTGCTTGCAACTTAATACTGGAAGGGGTACGGATGTTAACCGGAAAGTGGACTATTTAGGCATAGATGCATGCTGGATAGCGGTCTATGTACTTTGTCGTAATGCCCAAATGAATCTCATAGTAGACACCACAACTCACACATGCATGTTATATGCACTTATCAATTGCCCAGCTGTAATTTGTTTACCCAGCATGTTAGTTATCTTATTGGAGAGACACCACTAGTGAACTGTGGACCCCGGTCCATTCTTTTACATCTGAAATACAATCTACTGCAATCATTGTTCTCTACTGTTTTATGCAAACAAACATCATCTTCCATTCGATACGTTTAACCCTTTGTTTTCAGCAAGCCGGTGAGATTGACAACCTCACTGTTAAGTTGGGGCAAAGTAATTTGATTGTGTTGTGCAGGTTCCACGTTGGCACCGGAATCCCTGGTGTTGCGCCGCACTACACTCCTTCACCAACACCTTCGAAGCAACCTCGTTTTCCTACTGGTTCGATTAAACCTTGGTTTCATACTGAGGGAAAACTTGCTGCTGCACTCATCATACCTTCCTCTTGGGGTTCCCAACTGACGTGTGACGTACAAGCATTGTTTCTGGCTTTGCCGGGGAGATATTCCCTCGTCAACTTAGCCAGCAACACGTTTTCTGGCGCCGTTGCCGGGGAAAACCGAATTGCTTCTGCAAGGGGAGTCTCTCACACCCAATCTCTTTACTTTGTTATTTGTCTTGCTTAGTTTATTTTTATTTAGTCTTGTTTGCTCTCTTTATCAAAAACACAAAAAAATTAGTTACTTGTTTAATTCGTTTGATTTTGTTTTTCAAAATGAGTACTCCTGAGAACACTAAGTTGTGTGACTTCACTAGCACAAACAACAATGATTTCATATGCACTCCTATTGCTCCACCTGCTTCTAAGCAGAATTTTATGAAATTAAACCTGCTCTATTAAATCTTGTTATGAAAGAGCAATTTTCTGGTGTTAGTACTGATGATGCTGCTGCCCATCTTAATAACTTTGTTGAACTTTGTGAAATGCAAAAGTATAAGGATATGGATGGGGATATTATAAAACTGAAACTTTTTCCTTTCTCCTTGAGAGGAAGAGCTAAAGAATGGTTGCTTTCTTTGCCTAGAAATAGTATTATTCTTGGACAAAATGCAAAGATGCTTTCATAGGGAAATATTATCCTCCTGCTAAGATTATATCCTTGAGAAGTAGCATTATGAATTTTAAACAACTTGATAATGAACATGTTGCTCAAGCTTGGGAAAGAATGAAATCTTTGGTGAAGAATTGTCCCACTCATGGACTGACTACTTGGATGATCATCCAAACCTTTTATGCAGGATTAAATTTTTCCTCAAGGAACTTATTGGATTCAGCCTCTGGAGGAACCTTTATGTCCATCACTTTAGGTGCAGCAACAAAGCTACTTGATGATATGATGATCAACTATTCCGAATGGCACACCGAAAGAGCTCCTCAAGGTAAGAAGGTAAATTCTGTTGAAGAAACCTCCTCTTTGAGTGATAAGATTGATGCTATTATGTCTATGCTTGTGAATGGTAGATCTCATGTTGATCCTAATAATGTTCCTTTAGCTTCATTGGTTGCTCAAGAAGAGCATGTTGATGTAAACTTCATTAAAAACAACAACTTCAACAACAATGCTTATAGGAATAATTTTGGTAGCAACAATATAAGCCTTATCCTTCAAATGGTTATGGCAATTCTTATGGTAATTCCTACAGCAACAATAGAAGTGTGTCCTCTGATCTTGAAGCTATGCTTAAAGAATTTATTAGCACACAAAAAGCTTTCAATAAAACTGTTGAGGAAAAGTTTGAAAAAATTGATGATCTTGCTTCTAAAGTTGATAGTCTTGCTCATGATGTTGAAATTCTAAAACTGAAAGTTATGCCTAATGAAGTTAAAGATACTAAGTCATTTGCTACAGCAAATGCCATCCAAGTTCGAATTGATAATAATATTAGGATGTTGGCTGAATTGCATGCTAGGTGGGAAAAAGAGGAAGAACTTGAAAAAGAGAATAGTATAGTTAGAGTTTGTACTATCACCACCACTAGTAATGCTAATGTTTCACATGCTAGTAAGCCTCCTACTATTGATGGTAATGTTATTGGTGTTGGTAATGTCTCTACTACTTCTGCAAAGCGTTTGAAATTGCCTAAAACTGCTGAAACTTTTTCTGATAAAAGTGCTGAAATTTTTCAAACTATTGGAGACAATGGTTCCACCACCATTGACAATAATGATTTTGATTTTGATGATTGTAACATCTCTGAAGTTATTATGTTCTTGCAAAAATTAGCTAGAAGTCCCAATGCTAGCACTATTAATTTGGCTTTTACAAAGCATATTACAAATGCTCTTTTGCAAGCTAGGGAGGAGAAGTTGAAACTTAAAGCTTCTATTCCTAGGAAATTAGAAGATGGTTGGGAACCCATCATTAAGGTAAAGGTGAATGATTTTGATTGCAATGCCTTGTGTGATCTTGGTGCAAGTATTTCGGTTTTGCCCAAGAAGCTTTATGATATTCTTGATTTGCCACCTTTGGAACATTGTTATTTGGATGTTTTTCTCGCTGATAATGCTATGAAGAAACCTTTGGGGCGAGTTAATGATGTTTTTATTACAGTAAACAATAACCTTGTCCCGTTGATTTTATTGTTATGGATATTGAATGCAATGCATCTTGTCCTATTGTTTTGGGAAGACCTTTTCTTCGAACTGTTGGTGCCATCATTGATATGAAAGAAGGTAATATAAGGTACCAATTTCCTCTCAAGAAAGGTATGGAACACTTCCCTAGGAAGAGAATGAAGTTACCTTTTGACTCTATTGTTAGAGCAAGTTATGATGTTGATGCTTCTTCTCTTGACAACACTTGATTTTCACTTTCTGCGCCTAGCTGAAAGGCGTTAAAGAAAAGCGCTTATGGGAGACAACCCATCGTTTTTATTTGCTGTTATTTTTGTTTTCTTTGAGTCAAGGAGTTTTGTTACTTCTGTAGCAACTCCTTTGTATCTTTATTTTATCGCAATGTTGTGCCAAGTAAAGTTCTATATTGAAAGTTGATGCAAGATTTGGATTTCTGCGCAGTGACAGATTTTTAGCTGTCACGGATTTGAGCTTATCTCCCTGTAGAAAATTCAAAAAATTCTGAAAAAATCACGCATATTCCTGAGATATGTACGCAACTTTCATTATTTTAGGCCAGATCCATCTGAGCAACTTAAGTGCCTCGAAAAAATTCGTCATTCCAGACTGTTCTGTTTTTGACAGATTCTGCCTTTTGTTTTGCATTCGCTCTTTTACTGTGTTTGTGTGGATTTCTTTGCTCCACAAAGCATTGGTGGCTGTAGCTAATGTCCAGAAGCTTTGGGATTGATTGTATCATTACAGAATATGAGAATTTTTGATTATGCACTAACCCTCTAATGAGAACTGTCTTGAGTTTGGTGTGAAGGAAGTTTTCAAGGATCAAGCGAGAAGGGTGATATTATGTGATCAAGAAGAGTGAAAAGCCTAAGCTTGGGGATGCCCCCGTGGTTCATCCCAACCATATTCAGAGAGACTCAAGCGTCTAAGCTTGGGGATGCCCAAGGCATCCCCTTCTTCATCAACAAACTTATCAGGTCATCTCTAGTGAAACTATATTTTAATTCTTTCACATCTTATGCGCTTTACTTGGAGCGTCTGTGTTTTTATTTTTGTTTTTGTTTGAATAAATTCGGATCCTAGCAATCCTTGTGTGGGAGAGAGACACGCTCCGCTTTTTCATGTGAATACTCATGTTCTTCACTTATATTTGTTGAGTATTCTTAACTAGCTACTGCAGTGCTTTTAGCTCCTGTTTTTCATGCATCTCTTCGAGCTGTTAGCACTTGTTTATAAATACTCTCTTGCTGCATTATATTATCATTTGGAGAGTTTATGTTTAAATAAATTGATTGGTGTTTGTTTGGAAGAAAGAAAATGCTACATGTAGTAGTTGGTATTGGAAAAGACATATGCATTCTTGTAGATCATTGTCTTGTTTGATTTGATGCTTTGCAATTGTTTTGAGCTCTCAAGTAGATCATGTTTAAGCTCTTGCATCATGTAGTTAAAGCCTAGTAGTGGAGAACTACCGTAGAGCTTGTTGAGACTTGGGATGCATATTTGTTCTCTCTAAGGTCTAGATATTTTCTGGTAAAATGTTTGAGCAACAAGGAAGACAGTGTAGAGTCTTATAATACTTGCAATATGTTTTTATGTGATTCTTGCTGTACCGGTTTATACTTGTGTTTGCTTCAAACAACCTTGCTAGCCTAAACTCTGTACTGAGAGGGAATGCTTCTCGTGCATCCAAAACTTGAGCCAAAACCCATGCCATTTGTGTCCACCATACCTACCTACTATGTGGTATTTCCTGCCATTCCAAGTAAATATTTCATGTGCTACCTTTAAACTATTCAAAACTTTATTACTCCTTATTTGTGTCAATGTTTTATAGCTCATGAGGAAGTATGTGGTGTTTTATCTTTCAATCTTGTCATTTACTTCTGACAGACTTTCACCAATGGACTAGTGGCATATACATCCGCTTATCCAATAATTTGCAAAAAGAGCTGGCAACGGGGTGCCCAGCCCCAATTAATTACAACTTTCATTAATAATTCTCTTCACATGTTTTGCCCTGATTTATCAGTAAGCAACTTAATTTGCAAATAGACACTCCTCCATGGTATGTGAATGTTGGAAGGCACCCGAGGATTCGGTTAGCCATGGCTTGTGTAAGCAAAAGGTTGGGAGGAGTGTCATCTATAAAGAAACTAAAATACATGTGTAAACAAAAGAGAAGAGGGATGATCTACCTTGCTGGTAGAGATAACGTCCTTCATGGGAGCCGCTCTTTGAAAGTCTGGTTGACAAGGGGGTTAGAGTGCCCACTACCATTCGTTGACAACAACAAACACCTCTCAAATACTTATTTTGTGCTCTCTATATGCTTTCGAAAACTTAAAAAGCTCTAGCACATGATTTAATCCCTGCTTCCCTCTGCGAAGGGCCTATCTTTTACTTTATGTTGAGTCAGTTTACCTACTCCTTTCTATCTTAGAAGCAAACACTTGTGTCAACTTTGTGTGCATTGATTCTTACATATTTACTTATTGCACTTGTTATATTGCTTTATGTTGACAACTATCCATGAGATATACATGTTACAAGTTGAAAGCAAATGCTGAAACTTAATCATCCTTTGTGTTGCTTCAATGCCTTTTACTTTGAATCTATTGCTTTATGAGTTACCTCTTATGCAAAACTTTTTGATGCTTGTCTTGAAAGTACTATTCATGAAAAGTTTTTGCTTATATGATTCATTGTTTACTCTTTATCTATTTGTTAGCAAACTATAGATCATTGCTTTGAGTCACTTCATTCATGACATGAGCCTTGCAATATATTGATCAAGATTGTGTGAAAGCATGTCTCCTCAGAAATTATTTGTTGTTATCGTTTTACCTACTCGAGGACGAGTAGAACTAAGCTTGGGGATGCTTGATACGTCTCCAACGTATCCATAATTTCTGCTGTTCCATGCTTATATTATACCATTTGCTACATGTTTTATATACACTTCGTATCACTTTTATGCATTTTCTGGGACTAACCTATTAACAAGATGCCACAGTGCCAGTTCCCTGTTTTCTGCTGTTTTTGGTTTCAGAAAGTTACTTCTGGAAATATTCTCGGAATTGCACGAAACAAAAGGCCAGTCCCTATTTTTCCAGCACGTACACGGAGTCCGAAGGAGAGACGAAGGAGCCACGAGGTGGCCAAACCACCGGCGGCGCGGCCCACGCCGCGCCAGCCTGTGGTTTGGGCCCCTCGGGGGTCCGCCGACATCGCCCCTTCGCCTATTTATTCCCCGAGACGTGAAAACCCTAAAACACCGAGCCTTTCATCCAGAACATATTCGCTGCCGCCGCCGTCGTCAACCCTAACTCGGGGGGTTCTGAAGCTCTTCCCGGCACCCTGCCGGAGAGGGGAATCATCACCGGAGGGCTCTACATCGCCATGCCCGCCTCCGGAGTGATGCGTGAGTAGTTCATCCTTGGACTATGGGTCCATAGCAGTAGCTAGATGGTTGTCTTCTCCACTTGTGCCATCATGTTTAGATCTTGTGAGCTGCCTATCATGATCAAGATCATCTTATTGTAATGCTACATGTTGTGTTTGCTGGGATCTGACTTATATTGATACCTATGTGGAGCTGAATATTATATTATCATGTCTATGTCATTTGTGATCTTGCATGCTCTCCGTTACTTGTTGAAGCCTTGGCCAGTGAATACTTGTAACTCCAAGAGGGGGTATTTATGCATGATAGTTGGGTTCAACCTCTATTTAACCTGGGATAGTGACAGCAAGTTCTAAGGTTGTAGATGTGTTGTTGCCACTAGGGGTAAAACAGCAATGCTTTATTCAAGGATGAATGTATTGTTTACATTACGCACATTACTTAATGCAATTGTCTGTTGCTTGCAACTTAATACTGGAAGGGGTACGGATGTTAACCGGAAAGTGGACTATTTAGGCATAGATGCATGCTGGATAGCGGTCTATGTACTTTGTCGTAATGCCCAAATGAATCTCATAGTAGACACCACAGCTCACACATGCATGTTATATGCACTTATCAATTGTCAATTGCCCAGCTGTAATTTGTTTACCCAGCATGTTAGTTATCTTATTGGAGAGACACCACTAGTGAACTGTGGACCCCGGTCCATTCTTTTACATCTGAAATACAATCTACTGCAATCATTGTTCTCTACTGTTTTATGCAAACAAACATCATTTCCATTCGATACGTTTAACCCTTTGTTTTCAGCAAGCCGGTGAGATTGACAACCTCACTGTTAAGTTGGGGCAAAGTAATTTGATTGTGTTGTGCAGGTTCCACGTTGGCACCGGAATCCCTGGTGTTGCGCCGCACTACACTCCTTCACCAACACCTTCGAAGCAACCTCGTTTTCCTACTGGTTCGATAAACCTTGGTTTCATACTGAGGGAAAACTTGCTGCTGCACTCATCATACCTTCCTCTTGGGGTTCCCAACTGACGTGTGACGTACAAGCATTGTTTCTGGTGCTGTTGCCGGGGAGATATTCCCTCGTCAACTTAGCGCTAGCAC